>BOPP01000046.1:1824504-1860108 GCA_017312745.1 Gryllus bimaculatus
ACTCATTGTGTTGTATTATATTTTGAAGATCGTTTTCCGTAGCATTTTTTAATACATTGTTAAACGTTTAAGGGATCGTACATTCTTTAATATTAAAATATTTTATTTACTTTGACACTTCATTTATACAGCACGAATGCTAGAAATAATGTTTCTGTTATCCTATAAAATATGTAACGTTTCTTCTAAAGAACAGACACACACCCGAGTCGCGAAATGTTATCTTTATCATAAACCTTTTCAGACAGGGCATGAACGCTGAGAAAAGAGTTATCTAATTGCATATAACCACACATCCTGACAGTTAGAAGTTGCAACAAAATAGAAATTAGAATGTTGGAATCTCTAATTAGGTGTTGAATAATCGGCGTATTCAGTTATAAAATTTGAGAATACAATCTTATATAATTAGTGTAGTTATATTTATAAAACAATTTTTTTTCGTGGTTCTGGAGACCAAGACTTGTCATTTGTATGAGCGTAGCAAAATTCTGGTTACGACTGCTGTCTTAGTCGTATTTAACTTTGATATTTTCTTTTAAAATGCTGTGGCTTTTTTCTCGATGAGGAGAGGTAGGAATCTTTTTGAGGTGAATGGTGAAGAGAATGGAAAAAATTTCGAATTGGTTTTATGAAATATTTCTTTGAAGGCTACTACTACAAGTACCTCAGATTTCGGTTGTAAAAAGAGAGACTATAAATGACTACTTAGAAGCACCCTCTTAAGAAATACTCATAATGTCCACGAAATTCAGGAAACGTTGGTGCGCTTTTTATATGTATCGGTATTTTCAATTATTTCATTATTATTTGCCCCTATCTTTTATAAGAGAGCTATTAATATGCATTACTTGATAAAAACAATGAACAGAGCATTTCGAATTGAGACTCTAAATAAAATATATTACACCTAAAAGTAGTTAAAATAATAGACAATTGTGGCGAAGAATTATTTTCGTAATAAAATATTCTTAGAAACAGTATACGTAATGCTATTACTTCTATCAATATATTTAGACAGAAAATTGTAGTAAACTGGAATTTTCACAAAGTGAATAATAGATTTGTGCGACATTCGAAATCGGTCACGGAACTCAGCTGAACGACTTCGTTAGAAAATTTTCCAATTTATTCCGCAACCAGATATTCACGATATGCGTACATAATTTGTAGTAAATATTTGTTCATAACGTCAGGTCTACATCGAGTTCGTTGGCATTACTCTATGAAAATGACCAAACGTTCGGAGAGCCAGATAACGCCACAAGTCCTTTGAAATCACCAACAGTGTTTGCACATACATATAGGGGGATTCACTTCTCCGAGACTGTTCGACAATTTCCATTTAAGATTGGAACGAATACAGTCAACAGCAATTTTATGCCTCGTATTGGCTATGTCCCAGCGTTGCGCTCGTAACCGGTAACCAGCATTGGCGACTCATTAAATTTTCATCTATATCGTCGCGCGAGAATATGTTTGAGAATTGGCCTAAGCGTGTTCAACGCCGTCGTTCCACTTTCTCAAAGGGAGAACAGACGAGCTCATCGCTAACAACATCCAACCACGCATAGCGTACGATCCAGTTCTGAGCACCACAAAACACACCCTACAAGAGGTTGCAGCAAGCGTGTAACCCCCCCACAGACAGACTTCCTCCTTTTCAATATTTCGGCTCCTTCGTCGGGGCATTCGCCCAACACACCAGCCGCACATTGCCATCGCACCAGGAGCGGCGGGAAAAAGCTGGCGCTCGCAGGGGCGAGATAACTTCAAATATTGAACTGCGAAGCAGAAAGGGAAAGCCGGAAAGGGGGGGAGAACTTGATCCGTCCACGATCTCGCGCCGACTCGTCCTTGGATACGCTGACAACTTAGCACGGATTGAGGGCGCCGGGGATCTCCGCGACGGTCGGCGGAACGAATGAAGGGAGAGAGAGAGGGGGGTTTAGAGAGAAAGTAATGACGGACGGAAGGTGATTTTACACAGCTTCTCCATCTGCCGCGAGAGCGGAAGAATGCTTAATCCGACGCAAGAAATTAATCGGGCGCGGACCGCAAAGCGAGCAGATAGATCGGCTCCAGTGCAGCTCCGTCGGCCTGCAGCGGTTGGTGGGAGCGTCGCGTCCTTGCTGCTTTCCGATAAACGCTGTTGAGGGAGAGGAACCAGTTGGCCCAGACCGAAAGACGTCTCGCCACTCAAGATACACGTCTGACAACAGAGCGAGAATCGCTCTGTCGCGCGAGCTCGCCCTCGCTATCACGTTAGTGTTAATTGCTTCCCTCGATCTTTTTAACTTTCGCATATACATACGTAGTAGAGAGAAACGTTTGTTTGCTGTAACAGAAATCTAGGAATTTTGGGGCAGAAATCTCCGAATTTAAAATCCCTGATATCAAAGAAAGGATATTTCTTGTTATTTACGAATGATGTAATTACTTCTCTAAAACCTTGGTGTAGTCAGAATCACGTTTCGACAATGCTTAGATTATCTGCAAAATGTGTTATTGCAGCAAAAACATCCGTCTGCCGTCGTTTGTGAACAACACAGCGTCCTGTCCTGAAACAATGCTAGCGATAAACCGTAAACAGAATTTCACGAAAATTGATGATTTCTCAATCGATCGTTGCAGCCGTTGGACTTTGAAATCGATAATTTTGGGGAGTACTTTACAGTAAAAACTTCAAGCATTTGAAATTATCTCAAAAATCGCTTCCAAATGTTTTAACTATTATTTTTTTTCGTTTAGTTTAAAATGCTCAAAAGTAACAGACCGGTTTTTTTTGTTAATATCTGGATTTCTAAATGGAAAATTAATATCTTTTCTCGGCGTTTCATCTCAACTACATGTACTGAGACAGAATAATTTCCCCTGATAAATGTGTTCACCAAAATTAGATCATACACATGTATATTTTTGAATGAATATGTCCTGCGTTTCTAATATTTACATAAGAGATGTGTAATACATTACTGACTTTTGTGAATAAGTGTGTTATCTTTAATAGATATGCTTAATTTTCCTCAAATATTCCAAAGTTTGGAAAATGAGCCTCAGAAATTCCACATTTGAGAAATGTTTTTTACAATTTCTTGAACAAAACGAACCTTAAATTGTTACTCAGATGTTTTGTTACGATAGTGAAAGTGCATTGATATAAATTGCTATAGATGATTTATGTTTTATTTAAAAATAACTAATTATTTTTAAATCTCTAAGTGTAATTTTGTTTATATTATGGTAATTTTCTATTTAGCAATGTATTTGTGAACAGCACGTGCATCAAATTTTTTGAACTAAAATTTTTCTGGCGCAAATGAGCTCAAACTGACATTTTTAAGTAACACGCTCGACGACAATCTCCAAAAGAATGACTCAAATGTTAGAACTGCAGATACCCTCTCGCACACAGTACCAAGAACGAGCGTCTTTCGTCCCCATCGTACGCCTCGTCTCACATATCGAGTCCCGCTCTCCACGAGTGCACACGTCGCCTACGACGCTCGCATATCCTTTACCGCACTGACGTAGCGCCACGATACGCCCGTCCCCACAGACGAACCACTGTCCCCACGATCTGTACACCGTTCACCACAGAAAGCACCAGTCCTCGGAATCGACGCCATCCCGTGCACTACGACGCGCGCGTGCTCGACACAAGTATGTCCGTGCCAGCACCTGCCCACTCACTCCCTCTACAGACAGCATTGACCCGAACTAGACGCTCTCATTCTGCTATACCGACAGACGCCCCGTCCACGACGCCGCCCCACGACGCCGCGTCCCACGACGCCGTCCCACGACGCCGTCCCACGACGCCCGTCTCCACGACGCCCGTCCCCACGACGCCCGCGGTTAGTTCCCCGACCGAACGCCCGTCCCCCAACGACGCCCGTCCCCACGACGCCCCGTCCCACGCGCGTCCCCACGACGCCCGTCCCACGACGCCCGTCCCCACAGACGCCCGTCCCACGACGCCGTCCCCACGACGCCCGTCCACGACGCCGTCCCACGACGCTCGTCCCCAACGAGCTCGTCCCACGACGCTCGTCCCAACAGACGCCTCGTCCCCACGACGCCGCGTCCCCACGACGCGTTCCCCATCGACGCCCGTCCCACGGACGCCCGTCCGCACGAACGCCGTCCCCACGACGCCCTCCACACGCCCGTCCCCACGACGCCGTCCCCACGACGCCCGTCCCCAAGACCCCGTCCCACGACGCCCGTCCCAGACCCGTTCCGCCACGAAGACGCCCGTCCCAACGAGCGCGTCCCCACGCCCGTCCGTGAGGGCGGCGTGCGCGGTTTTTGTAGTGTGCGGAACGGCTACTTAATTAGCATAAATGTGCCGGTTCAAGGATAACGCGTCCCCACACGCAACCCGTCCCCACGACGCCCGTCCCCACGAAGCCCGTCCCCACGACGCCCGTCCCACGACGCCCGTCCCCACGACGCCGCGTCCCCACGACGCCCGTCCCACGACGCCGTCCCACGACGCCGCGTCCCATCGACGCCCGTCCCCACGACGCACGTCCACGAACGCTCCGTCCCCCACGACGCCGTCCCCACGACGCCCGTCCCAACGACGCCGTCCCATCGACGCCGCGTGGGGAACGGGGCCGGGGACGGGGATGTGGATGTAGATGGAGGCAATGGTCGACAAAGGGGAGGTGGAAAGTGGTAGAGATTCTAAGAACGAAAGGCGGGAGACGCAGGTAGGACGCATACAAGAACGGGTAATGGGCTGGGGCGCGCAAGGGTGGGGGAGCGGGGTCGTGGGTGACGGATCCGCGTATTGTCAGTCTCCACGCGCAGCTCATCTGCGTCGGATGCGACGAAAGATGCGGGAGTGCCTGAGATTTTCCAGTTTCAAAGGTGGGTTGTTAAGTCTTCTCGAAGTTCCAACATGGCCATTGTTGAATATTTGAACCTTTGTTAAATTTTAATAAAGAATGTTACAGCCGCTACTTTCTCTAGGATGGAATTCAAACATTATTTGGATATTTATTACTCATGGAAGTACGTTCAAAAGTGCGTAATGGAGCCAATGTTAAGAAAGTAGTATGTGAATGTTAACTGTTAAAGAGAAATGAGTTTTAAATTTGATGATTGATTTTAAGACAAGAATTTTACCAATTCCGTTTGTATTAGGATGAGTTTGTATTAGAAATGACACCTACAAGTGCTGAGATAGTCTAATAAATATAATCAAAACAATGTTTTACTTATTTAGAAATGAAACTATCATTAATATTTTACAACAGAAACCTTATTTGATACTAGCACTTGAAACAATAATGTCGTAACTATATCCTCATTAAATAATGAAACAAATTTATTCTGTAAACTAGCAAATGATTTTTAATTTTTTCTTGGCATTTGTGGATTATGAATAATCAGAAAGTTGTTCCAATATCATTATATTTTATAGCTTACCAATCGGTTTTTAATTCTTTATTGCTTACGGAGGCGCATTCGAAATTTTTTGCCAACCTATCTTTAAGATATAAGTTATAACAGCACAGAAAAACTGTTTACCTTGCTCCATATGCTTTATGGTATAATCATGGGGACGCAGAACGTTATATTATTGAACATAATTATATATTACTGAGCATGAAAATACATTGTTGTACCAGGAGCTTCAAATCTTCAGAACATAGGAATTGCCAATATTAAAAATTGTTTAGCACGGCAATTAACTTAAACTAACGATATAAATACAGCAGAATTAACATTCAACACGGAGTTGTTTTCGTAGTAGATCGTATTTTAAATTATTGAATTGTCTCTAGGCAATGCTTATTGCGCTTTTGTATAGTAAAAGATTGATGATATATTATTTATGTCCTACAAATAATTATTTGAATGCATTCCCATACTTGCAATATACCGCACACATAATCCATTTTTTTTATTTCGTCAAGACGTGGACTGCAACACACTTTATTTATCCACACCGCTTACCGTGCTAACTAGTTAGATCTCATCAAGGCAAATCCTGACATTTGTTAACTGTTCTTGAGAGTCTTTTCCAGACTAACGCCAGGAAATGGTGGCGGTAGCAGTGAACTCGAAAGACTATTAATTACCGCCACTTCGCAGTGTATGAGCTTATCTTCCTAGTGAAGGGGATTCCAACCAGCGTCGCGAGCTACCAAGGGTTTTATCCTTCGCAGGGGAAGATTACAGGAAGTACGCTGTGCATACGTTGAAGAGTGGTCGCTCAAATTTTATTGTTTTCTTAGCTGATGAGATAGACACATAGGTAGATAGATGCATTTGATTTATTTAGCCTAATTGGCTATGTGTTACTTAAAATAGTACATATTTACATACATTACTTGCATCAATGTATATTATTTACCTAGTTTTAGTATTTGATATTTTTTGTCTCAAGTCTCTAATATAATTACATTTTTTTAAATTTTTAATGGTAAATTATGCGTTTACAAATACAACAAATCAAATTATTTATAAAATTGTCTGGTTTTTGCCTAACAGTTTTACGATATATTGTGATTGTAGTTTTTGCTAATATTAGCTGAAACAAAAATTATAATTCTGGGAATTTACTTACTTATCCAATTTCCTGTTTTGATTTATTTATTGTGATTATATAATTTTTCTTACCAAGAGAGTATAAACGTTGCATTTCTTCAATAATGGATCATTTCAACACTCAAAACTTCTCTTCATGGTATTAAGAATAAACTAACTAGGGATATTACAAAATAGTACATATTTTCTTGAAATAGTTATCTAATCTCTTTAAAATATGTTAGTTTTCCGATATTTTTTTCACCCTCACAACCTAATGGATCCAATTTTCTTAATTTTTAAAAATTTTTTGGTTCCCTAATAGTAAAATTGAAACATGTCATTTAGAATATTACAGAAAAGTAACACCGTCTTTTATGCAAATTTTCATTGAAACATTTGGAGCCATTCTTTGGAGATTGTCGTCGAGCGTCTTTAAAAATGTCCAATTTTGAGCTCATTTGCGCAGAAAAATTTTGAGGTTCAAAAAATTTGATGCACGTGTGTTCACAAATACATTGCTAAATAGAAACTTACCATAATATAAATAATAATTACGACTTAAGAGGTATTTAAAAATATATTAGTGTATTTTTGAAATAAAACATGAAATCATCTATAGCAATTATATCATGCACTTTGCACTATTCGTGCACAACATCTGAAGTAACAATTTAAAGTCTGTTTTGTTCAGAAATTGTAAAAACATTTCTCAAATGTGGAATTCTGAGCTCATTTTCCAAAATTGAATATTTGAGAAAATTTATTACTTTTTAGAGTCATTTAAACTAAACGAAAACAAATAATAGTTAAAACATTTGGATCGATTTTTGAGAATAATTTCAAATGTCCTTGAAGTTTTATGTAATGTACTCCCAAAATTAAATCGATTTCAAATTCAAAGGGCTGCAACGATCGATTGAGAAATATCAATTTTCGTGAAAATTCTGTTTACGGTTTATCCGCTAGCATTGTTGAGGGACAGGCGCTGGTGTTGTTCACAAACGGACGGGCAGACGGATGTTTTGCTGCAAACACATTTTGCGATATCAAGCATTCAAAAAACGTGGATTCTGACTACACAAGGCTTTAGAGGAACATTCGTAAAGAAACAAGGTAATTTGCAACATTCGTAAAGGAATCCATTTCTTCAATATCAGGGATTTTGAATTCGAGTTTTTCTGCCCAAAAATTTCAAGTTTTCTCTTACAGCATAACATAACTTTCTGTATACTACGTATGTAGTATGCGGGAAAGTAAAAAGATCCGAGGGAAGCTATTACACTAAACGAAGGACACCAACAACGCAATTCCTCGTTTAATTCACCGAGCTTTTCTTCAACGGCTCCTCTCCCTCAACAGCCTTCTCGGGAAAGCAGCAAAGACGCTCCCACCAACCGCTGCAGCCGACGGAGCTGCACTGGAGCCCGATCTGTATCTGCTCGCTTTCGGAGCCGCGCCGGAATTACATTGTCTTGCGTTCGGATTAAGCATTCTTCCGCTCTCGCGGAGTGGAGAAGCTGTGTTAAATCCCTCCGCCGTCCGTTACCTCTTCCTCCTCCCCCCCCCTCTCTCTCTCTCCCTCTCTTCCCCTTCCAGCGACGTCGCGGAGGATCCCCGGCGCCCTCAAATCCGTGCTATCAGATTGTCACGTATCCAAGGACGGAGTCGGCGCGAGCATGTGGACGGTCAAGTCACCCCCCATTCCGGCTTTCCCTTTTGCTTCGCGAGATTCAATTTGAAGTTATCTCGCCCGCTGCGAGCGCCCGAGCTTTTCCCGCCGGCGTCGCTGGTGCGATGGTGCGATGGTGCGGTGGTGTGTTGGGGCGAGCGCCCGAGTCGGAAGGGGAGGTGCGGAATAATTGAAAGGGAAGGAGACGTCTGACTGTGAGTTACACGCTTGCTGCAACGCTCTTGTATGTGTGTGTGGTGCTCGATTGAAACGTGGTATCGTACGCTATGCGGGGTTTGGATTATGTCAGCTGATGACTGCTCTCTGTCTCCCTTTGAGAAATGGAACGACGCGTTGATCGCGTTAGCCAAGTTCTGAAACATATTCTCGCGCGACGATATAGATGAAAATTTAATGAAGTTCGCCCTGCGTTACCGGGTTACCGAGCGCCACTCTGCATAGCAATACGAGGCATAAATTGCTTTGACTTATTCATTCCTTAAATGGAATTGTCGAACAGGTTTCGAGAATGAATCCCTATATCGATGTGCAACACGTTGGTGCTTTCAAAGACTTGTGCTATTCTGTCTCTCCGACCTTTGTTCATTTTCATATGAGTAAATGCCAACGAACTCGATGTAGACCTTGACGTTATTGAACATAATAGTTACTAACAAATTATGTACATATCGTGAAATATCTGGTTGCGGAAGAAAATTGGAAAATTTTCTAACGAAGTCGTCAGGCTGAGTTCCGTTACGATTCGAATGTCGCACAATCTATTATTCACTTTGTAAAATTCCAGTTTACTACAATTTTCGTTTAAATTTATGGTGATAGAAGTTAATAGATTAACGATTAGTACTGTTTCTAAGAATATTTATTACGAAATAATTCTTCGCACAATTGTCTATTAATTTAACGCTCTTAATTTATAAAACTACTTTTAAGTGTAATGAGATTTATTAGAGTTCAATTCAAAGTGCTGTCATGTTTTTTATTCAAGTAAATTAATAGCTCTCTATAAAAAAATAGGGGCAAAATATAATGAAAATAATGAAAACGTACGATACATATAAAAAAGCGACCAACGTTTCTGAATTTGTGGACATTATAGTATTTCTATAAAGGGTCTTCTAAGGAGTCATTTAAGTCTCTCGTTTTTACAACGAAAAACTTCATGAAGTGTACTTGAGTAATAGTCTTAAAGAAAATATTTCTAAAACAATTTCGAATTGTTCCCATTCCCTTCACCATTCACCTCAAAAGATTCCACTCTCGTATCGAGGAAAAAAGCCACAGCATTTTAAAAGAAAATATCAGAAGTTAAATAAGACTACAACAGACAGCGGTAACCAGGAATTTGTGCTACATACAAAATGACAGAGTCTTGGTTTTCCAGAACCACGAAAAAAATTGTTTTAAAATAATACTAACTAATTATTATAAGATGTTTATCTCAATTTTATAACTGAATACGCCGATTATCAAACTAATAGAGATTCCAACATTTAATTTCTATTTTGTTGCAAATTGTAACTGTCAGGAGTGTGGTATAATCATTAGATAACTTCTTTCTCAACGATTCATTGCCCTTCTGAAAAGGTATGATAAGAAGAACATTTCGCGGTGTTGTTTCTTTGGAAGAAACGTACATATTTTATAGGATAACAGAAACATTATTTCTAGCATTCGTGCTGTAATAAATGAATGTCAAAGTAAATAAATATTTTAATATTAAAAGAATGTTGATCCTAAAATTTAACAATGTATAAAAATGCTACGAAAACGGATATTGAAATATAATACAACACAATGGATGGAAATAACGCCATTTTAAGTTTACCGAGTGGGTATATTATATACCCATACCAAACTATTCATGTTATTGATGGTTTTACAATATAATGTTGGTGTTTCAGGTGTTTGTGCGTTTAGATTTTATTAGTACTTAGATACTTAGTGGTATGTTTTTTGTATATTTAATAAATAAAAATAATTCAAAATGTAGCATCAAACAAACACAAAACATGTATTGGAATTTCTTTACAGAAGGATTGCTTTACATTGATCCTAACTGAACTACTGTCGTAGCTACAAATATTTTTAAAATGTTCAACAAACTATTTAAAATACCCCATTATTAAAGGATTTAGGTATCTGTAATCGTGAAATAAAATTTAATTGAAAAATAATATAAGAAAATTCTTGAATACGTCTGTATTTTTAATGAAAATAAAAATTACTTTCATTTCCTGCAAATATTTACAAGTATATCCTGGATCTATATAATCATAACTTTTTATGAACCAAAATATTTTAAAAAAGCCATTTACTTTAAAATGCATTGTGAGGCAAAAATATATCCAGTCAGGAAAACGAAAAAAAATTAGCTTAGGAAACGAAGGGTTAATCTTACCTGTTCGATTTGTAAGTTACCGTGTGGCTACAATCAGGAAAGCAGTTATTACCAAAAATAAGTCCACAAAATACTGTTTTTCATAACACACGAGTTCAAACGAACAAAAGTTTTGGTACGACCTTCACCGTTTTCAACGACTACGCACCACGAACCACGACGCAAATCACATCTTTTCACCGCGAGCATTACAAGTCAACTGATAAGCCAGCAAGCCCTCCTGCCCCCCCGGGGGGTCACGTGACGAACCAGCCACACCTTTTACTTTCTTATTTGCTGTAGCTTAGCGCATGGCCTCCCGCTAGTTGTTTTACAATCCTTCATGTACATATTGTAAATACGTAATTTGCGTGTGTAGGTTCGTATGTTACTACTTCATGGCCCATTGATAAGGACGATGATGATATGCGCCCATTGAATCCCTAAAAGTTCGTGGGTCTCCTGCCTGAACACAGGGGGGGTTCGGCTTATCTCTTTAGGGAACCAGTCCTCACGAGATTTAGTGTTATCATTACAGAACTACTATCTCGTACCAAGCTGCATCTACATTGCAGTACACGCTAATTTAATACTAACCCCACTCAATTTGTAGATACATTCTAGTATCAATTTACTTGTCACTTTGTTTATATATTTACTATTATTTTAGTTTTAAAACATATTTACTTTAGTATATACACTTGTACGTATGCACATTTAGCACTTCCTTTCACTAATACTTTGTGTCATTTGTTTCTCTTAAGCCTTCTAAGTTTCCCTGTTCCATGCTATTCTTGACCATATGCTGCCATATACATTCTCAAAGACTTCGACCTATCTTTTTTAGGACATCTCTTCTTTTTCCTTTTCCAATAGTTAAATCGACACCTCAAGAAATATGTCTCGTGCCTACCAAATTTTATTTTAAATGAAGTTGCATATTTTCGATGGTGTAGTACCCGTTTACTTCATTCAAAATTGAAGCATTTCTTTTGTCATATCAGAGGCAACAATATTACAAACCATTTCTACACTTAATCAACATATAATGAAATTATTTTGAAAATATTTAGTTTTAAATTTCAAAGATACTTAAATTTTTACGTTTATTCCTTGTAACAGTTTGAAATAAAACATGTTTGAAAAATGCATTTGCACTTGCTTAATTACTAGGACTATAATGTATAAAAGGATATAATTTTTTTAATTGCAGATTTGCAGTAATTTTACAAATGTAGTCATTTTTTGATATTTATTATTTTTGGTATTTATTATATTTACCATTTACTATTTTTCTGTTTACTATTTTCTATTTACTATTTTTATTATCTATGACGAATGAAAACAAGTATTTCAGACATTAGATTCTTTTTTTGCTGTAAAATCGAAATTTTCAAAAAAACAACGAGCTTTTCTATTTAAATTATATAACTTTTACCTTTCCATTCAATTTGTCAATATCTACCTCTTAAAAACCTTGATATCTTATTTTATATTTGTATCCTTGTTCTATATTTCTCAATTTTTATTCATATTTTTGAAGAATAGAAACTTCTTGTGATTTTTGATGCCCCATTTAAAATAAATCACAAGGTATTTTGTAAACATTGTTCACTGTTTTTAATATAAAATGATGCTATGGAAAGTCTTAAGAAATTATTGAATTACTTACGACAGCAAAAATATCACGTTGATGATGTTTCCTTTATATATTTTCAGTTTTATTTTCATTTAGACTTAGACTTTCATTTAGAAGAAAAATCTCGCATTAATACTAGAAACAATAGTACTAATTGTACCGTTTGGTTGTTTCATTTATTGGAGTTCATCGTCTTTCTAAAACTACACAGCAGGTATTACACAGAAAAAAACAGGTCAACATACTGAGAAAAAGTAAGATTCAGAAGGTATCTATACAGAGAATGAACCATTTTATACTTACATTTACAGAAGATTGGGGATTGGAGGCAACACAGGCATGTGTACTTACTGGACACGATCCAATTTCGCGAAAGAGCTCTACTTTCTAGATTGGAGTTAGTACTTGGACGTGAAAATTCAATTCCGTCTAAGATACTGAAATGGGTATAACACTAAGAAAACGATTGTTGCCAACAATCAACTAAAGCGAATTCAGAGTTAAGTATTTCGAATTCTTATACGATTTCGAGAAATCAATACTTTAGATTTCATGGATTAAAAAAATACATCACCCATTGCCAAACACTTTTATTTGCAATTATACAATTAATATATAACCAGATTCACATAAATATTAAAGCAATATTTTATCTGTATTCTATTCCATATTCTCTTCCATACCATACACTTCACCAACCCCACTAACTTTAAATAATGAGCCCATCCCATAGTACCCACCAAATAAATCCCTAAAATATCTTGGACTGCACATGGACACCAAAATGAACTGGAAACAGCACATAGACATCAAAATAATACAAACTAAAAACAAGCTGCATCAATTACAAACTCTAATAAACAGAAATGATTATTTCCCTTACAAAACGGCTATAACTTTATTCAAAGTTATAATCAGACCTACTCTTGTCTACGCCTGCTCAATATGGAGCAATGCTGCAAAAACAAACATCAACAAATTTAAATAGTACAGAACCAATTCCTCCGTACAATCACTAATGCACCCTGGTTCATATATAATCATCAGTTTTATAATGAATTCAAACTCGATCCCATCATGCACCACATCATCTACCTATCCCACAATTTCTTCTCAAATATACACCATATGCAAACCTTATCTTTATTCAAACTTTGCCAAAACCCCATCCATCCCACACGCATAAAAATAAATATCCATTCCACATATTTTGTAAATTGTTCTCAGATCTGGAATAGTTCCTATGAGGTGCCATTACAGTTTCCTCAACCTCTGTAGTAGAATAAGTTAGGATAAGTTTAAGATAAGTTAAGTTTGTAGAAAACAATCAAATAAATTAATAAATAAAATGTTTGTATAAATAAGGAGAAAGAAAGCTTGTAGCGGCTAATGAGCTACAGAGAAACAACAAGTATAAAAGGAGTAATATGAGTAGAGAGGTTGTAATGTGATAATTTAAAATAAAAGAGGGAATGAGGGAAGTGAATAGGGTGGTAGAATAAAAGAGAAAATAAGGAGAGGTAAATCAAACGAGAGCGGAGGAGAACGGGAGGTAAAGCCGAGAGAGGAGAAACTGAGGGTGAGAAGAAGCCAGGAGAGAGGAAGCCAATGGTAGGGAAGAGAAGTGGAGAAAAAGAGAAAAGGGAATAAGAAATATGGAAAGAAGAGGGGAAACATTCAGAGAGGAATAAGAGAGATAAGGAAGAAAAGAAAGGAGGACGCTGAAGAAGATGCGAGAGAAGGAAGAAGCCAGAGAAGGAAGAAGCGAGAGAAGGAAGAAGCGAGAGAAGGAAGAAGCGAGAGAAGGAAGAAGCGAGTGAAGGAAGAAGCAAGAGAAGAAAGAAGCAAAAGGAGGAAGAAGCGAGAGGAGGAAGTGAGATGAGGAATTAGTGAGAATGGGAAGAAAGGAGAAAATTAAGAAGAAACAGGGGAATAAGGAAAAGGGCAGATGAGATAAAGGGAAGAAGAAAAGAATAGTGAAAAAGAAACGAGAGATAAAAATATGGAGAATGAGGGAAGAAGAAGAGGAATAATGGAAAGGACGGAGGAAAGGTACAATAACGGGACGATAGAGGGGACAAAACGCGAGAAAGAGAGAAGTTATTTGAGAGAGAGACAAAATCAGAAGAGAAGAGGAGATAGAGAAAAGAGAAATATAGAAGGCAAGGAAAGGTAAGAAGAAAAAAGAAGCATAGAGAAAAACAGAGAAGGAAGAGAGGAGGGAAATAAATGGAAAGAAAAACAGGTAGAGAGAGAGAGAGAGCAGATGAAGGGGAACAATAGGGACGAGGGGCAAAGTGGAAACATGGCAAGAGAAAAAGAGGGAATTAAAGACGCGTAAAGAAGAAGAGGGTGGAAATAAGGGATTGAGAGAACAAGGCGGGCATAATCTAGAAAGGGCCGGGCCGGGCCGGGCCGGGCGGGCGCGGGGCGGGGCGGGGCGGGGCGGGGCGGGGCGGGGACAGTGCAGGGCTGGAAGGACGGGGCGACGCGGGGAAGGACGAGGCGGGGCGGGAAAGGATGGAGCGATGCGGGGAACGACGGGGCGAGGGGGAGCGGGGCGGGCGGGGCGGGGCGGGGCGGGCGGGGCGGGGCGGGCGCGGGGCGGGCCGGGCGGGGCGAAGGCGCCAGGGGCCCTCCCGTGGGTGCCGCAAATTTCAGCCAAGCAGAGCACGTCTGGGCTCCGTGTCTCGGCCCGATTCCTCAGCGCCTTCAGATTTCCGCTCCACAGGTTTTACGTTACAATTCCTACCTGCCACCGGGGGAAAAAGAAAAGTTATAACTTCATTGCAACCCCGTCCTCCCCGTCTCCGCGTTTGTCTTTTAATTTTCCCCCTCATACATTTCCGCGGCCTTCCGCCCTTTCCTCTCCCCACCTCTCCCCACCCCAACCCCTGCGGCAGCCGCGCCGGGTGGTTCGCCGCGCCGCTCGCTTTTCTACAAATATATATTTCCACTTCTTGCGAAGTTGGCGAAACTTACAAACTGTAACAATACCTATGGTGCTATTACAGCTTTGAATAATTGGATGTCGTGAAAGGAAAATTCAACACGGAAAAGAAGACACGAAGCATACGGCGGCCCACGCTACGGCAGCGTGGTAGGACTCGTTAGACATGGTAATGAGGAGAGCGGTCTACCGAGCGCTGTAAGGTGGAAGATAAACACAAGCGAATATCGGGGATGCAATGTATATATTGAAGGAACGAGAGGTATCTATTCTGATTCACCACCAGGCACGAGTTATGATTACGACCTTGATTTGGTTCGTTATTAATCATATTGTATCGGGTATTTAATGTACGGAGTGTTGAAATTAATATTCTGTTTTAGAAATTATAACGGTATTGAATTTTGTATAAGCACATGCCATAAATTATGATTTGAAAGTTTCCCTTCAATTTCTGATATCTACTCGATGAAAAGATAAGTTACACTAAAAGTAAACTTGTAGCAAACCTAAAATACGTTGCGTTCACATAGAACCACAAAACGACTCCTTGCATATTCTTTTAATTTATAAATCACCTTATATTCATTACACCATTGATTTCACATCAAGCACAACTGATTACAACATTAATTTCACTAACCAACAAAATAAAAACTCTTTTGTCTCAGAAAGAAAAATAATATGATTCTCATAGTATTTTTTCTCCTGAATTAAAATAGGATAACAATTTTTTTCCCATCACACGAGGTTTCCGAAAGACATGTGTTTATAATTCCAACGATTTTCATTTTTTCTGCATTCGTTACTTCATAATATTCAATAATTTTGACTCCTTAAGAAAGGGGAAAATGACGATTTTCTGCTATATTTCACCTGCAGGGCATTCCTCTTTATGGTCAATCAATAAATGGCCAGCATAGTAGGATTCCATTTGTCTTGATTTCTCTTTTCCAAGGCTGAAATCTCCCGATGAAAGTGTTCCCCGTGCTTATCACTCACAGCGCCCAGATTGTCAAGGAAGACGTTTAGGTGCGAGTGCAAGAAGTGTACTTTTAAGGACATATTACAAGCCACATTTTTATAAGATGTTATAAAGGCGTTAACAATATCTCAGTAATTTTACGCCTTTTGATTTACCAAAAAACTGTAACATTTTTTAATGCTTCCAAGCCGATTTCTCAAGTAGGTACAACAGTTCCTCACACTTTTCATCATGCATTAATGATATATTTGGGGACCCACGAATATTACTTTCATCACTAATTTTTAGGAAACTTCTGTTTTAAGTACATGAAACCAAGAGTATTTTCAATGGCTTTGGCGATTTTTTTATCCTAATTTTATATGTAATACACATTCTTAGGATTGCATAATTCATCGTCATGTTTCGCACTTTTCTATCCAGATGAGTGATTTGCGTTTATTCCATTCTTTTTTAATTTAATGGTTATTTCTCTTCCTACTAACCCATTCAGTATCAAGAATCAACAATATTTTGTGTAACCTAGCTGGAAATCAAGAACACGTGCAGTTACCTTTATATCACCATAAACATTCTATTCATTCACTGCATATTGAAGCTTTATCAAG
Organism: Gryllus bimaculatus; assembly: GCA_017312745.1. Taxonomy (NCBI): domain Eukaryota; kingdom Metazoa; phylum Arthropoda; class Insecta; order Orthoptera; family Gryllidae; genus Gryllus; species Gryllus bimaculatus. The sequence continues at coordinate 1,841,300 of BOPP01000046.1, forward strand.
ATTATTTTAAAGTTTTCATATATTTCTTTTATACTAGTAAAGGGCGCCACAGGTATGGACGGGAGTTTATTGCCATTATGCAGCAGTGCGGCTTTTAAACTAACTTTAGAATAATCAATTAAAGATCCATTCTGTTGGATGATGTTCATTTTCAAGTGTCGCCTTTGAGAGTTTGTCATTGTAAAGAAATTACATTACAAAAAACTAAGCCAAAACTAGTATTTCAAAATAACGATTGCCATATGTACATATTTTTGCATTCTTTTGAAGAAGATTCCATCATTTTAGCCGGAAACTAGGGACTTCAGAGTGTATTTTAGATAACTTTAAATCTCGTAAGAAATCTCTAATTCATATGTAAGTCTGAGACATCTGTAAGTTTCAATTTTTTTATAATTGTTGAACCAAAATTATGTAAATTCTATAAACCTGAGAAAGCGGACGTTCTTGTCCTTAAAGCGTACTTGCGAACGTGCTTCTTTATAAAGGGAAATGCAAAATGGAAGAAGTTATATTACACCCTGTTGTGAATAATTTGACTGTTTATAATTAACTTATAAAATTCCAATATATTTATTAAGATAGTCATTAGGTCACTTCCATTTACTATTTATTTCGTAACTAATGTGATAGTTTTAACACGTGAGTAGTAACGAGTTTTAAAATGTGAACTGTGTTTTGATAACGGAAAACTTTACAAATCTGTTCCGAGTGTAACAACGCGATCACAGAATCCGTGTTCTAACCAGCTTGCATCTCGCAATGTTGCATATGCAACTTACTGCACTGTACAAAACTTATTCCGCTGCAAAATCCTTATTCCACTGCACCGGTAATCTCTCAGGGGTAAACACCCTGTGTCGAGTGCCAGCGCGCGCTCACACACACAGACACGCACGCACGAGCACACGCACGCACGCGAACACGCACACACGCACGCACGCACACACGTGCCCACACACCCACACACCACGAGTTTGTCAGCGACCGCGACTCCATAGACCTCAGACCTCTGAGCGCGCACATTGCTAGTCATACTTTGCCATGATTCTTCTTTTCTTGCAATTTTAATAATTCAGAAAGATCTCCGACAGTGGACTCTTGCACAAGTTTTATAAGCGTTCTTTGCACTAATAAAAATGTTTTAAAAATAGAGGCAATTTTAAGAAAATAAATGTTTAGAAATTTTCTGTATTTCACGTAATATTACGAGAAAAATATCCACTTCTCTAAAACTTGCACAGGGCCTTATTTAAACATCTGTATCTTCAAATATAATAAAGTCTTACTCTACACTATTGAAGTTGTTGGGTTACCGCAAATAAGTTTAAAATTGTCAATGTTTGAAAATTGTGAAAGCTCAAGGAAAATTAGACACGATACTTTTAAAGTCTCCTTTGCTTTATAGGAGGGGAAAATTTAATTAAAAAAATTAACAAAATTTGAGCAAAATATAGAAAATGTAGTACAGTATTCCCGAAAATAAAAATATCCCTTTGAAATTCGCATGGTGGTGGGCGCGGCCAGATCGATCTGAGAATATCATCTGAACGATTTAGTCTGGTGACAGCGTTGACAGACGGACAGATGGCTTACTGTCAACCAGTCATTTGGTATTAAAGACACAACACGTGAATTCTCACTGCAAAGGATTTTAAGAGAATGTCATTTATTACATATAACCAAAAGATTTATCCCATTTTTGATATCAGGGTTTAAGAATGGACGTTTTTTGGAACCTTTCCGTAATAGCATTGCAAGTCTTTCTCTTTACTACATTACGTAGTGTAGCGAAAAATGCAAAAAATAATATTATTTACCTAGTTTACGTCAAAGTACAACAAATATTTCATTGCGTTTAAAAATACATTTATTTTGCTGATAAAGGAATATATTTCGGCTTAGTATTCACTATGGTACTTGTTAAGAATGTCAATGTAAAGAATATTAATAAAAAACTATTTATCAAAAATATATGGCCTATAGACGTAACAGCACATAAGCGGCATAAAAACATTTACGGAGAAAGTGTGTTGCTGTTTTAGGAATTTTTATTTTAGTTATATTTTGTGCGGGTGTCCTGTCCATAATGACGTCCTCGGAAACGTACGGTACGTTTTTTCTCACGAAAATACACGTAATATTTGATGCATATTGTGAGCCTAGTACTGACGGAAATTCGACGAATATTGCCATGTCTGCGTAATGATTACAAAAGGATATTGTTACGGTTCGAATTTTGTCTTTCCTCATCGGCGAGGTTTAGTAATTTGTGTGCAGCGTAATGAAAGAGGAGAAAAGTTATTACGCGAACAGAAAAGAACATGAAGCAGGAAAACCAATTGAACAACACAAATTACAGTTGTCCCCGCAGATCAAACAGAGTGGTATTTAGGTGTCATAAAAGAAGAAGGAACAAACCTCCATAAATAGAAATGGATGTAATCTTTCGATACCAAGAACTGAATACTTTTTGGTGTGGAAAGTGATAAAAAGGCCGCCTGAAAATTACTTTGAAATTCATAATTCTTTTCTATGGAAATTTTACAACTTATTTTGTGGGAGATGTGAAACATGAAATGCATGGTTAGTGAAAATTATTGAGTGAAAAAATCATTGAATAGGATTTGATACTAATTTTGATGAAAAACACCATATATTTTTTTAATATATAAACTATTTTAACACACAAGTGAATCTATAAAAATATATCTTATGTTAGGACATTAAACACACAACAATCAGTTCGTCTTATTTTAATGCTTAAAGGTGAACAAAATATTCAATGATGCTTTATTTTAGTTCATTGTAGATAAACTATGTTCTACAATAGACTCAATTCATTTTAGATATTGTTAAACGAATAATAAAACTTGAGTTAATAAAAAACAGGTAATTTTTTTCTTTAAACTTTTGGTCTGTAAAGCGATAAAAGCACGGTATAACATGGTAATTTCTCGTAGGACGTTATAAAACAAATCATTTTTATACATTATCGAGTTTTTGAGATTTGCTTCGAATGATTTCCAGTGAAGTTTTCTTCAAACTCAAAACTTATCTGTGAAAAAGATCTTCGAATTTCGCATTTACAGAAACGCTTAAAGAATATTTCCTCAAGCACAGCAGAACTGTGTAAGGGGCTTACGTATCTCGAAATATGAGAACGTTATATGTGAGCGTATTACGTTGTTACGTGTTATTTTGTATACCAAGCCAGCGCGCTCCTGCCGAGGGCAAGTACCCCACATAAGTAGTTTGATTTTCTCCCTACGGAGTAGAGAGAAAGTGATGTAATGCTATGCAAAAAACGGCGTATTTTCGGCAAAAAACTTTTATTGCAGGACCCTGGTAACGAAAAAGTGGATAAATACAGTTGCTAAATTAAGAAAAAACCTCTAACATGTGGTATAGCCAGAATCCTATTTTGTGGGTCCTTAACGGCAAAACGTCTGTCTGTCCGTCCATCTGTAAACAACGCCAGTGGCTAAACCGTACAATCAATTTTCTCCAAAACTGATATTCCCCAATCGATCTGACTGATGTTGCGGCTCCTCTACACGAACCCCTAGGACATTTTTCAAATTTTCAAAACAATGGCTCCATCGTTTTTGATTAAATTCTCTTGTTGGATAGTGTGAAGGACGTTTAAAAAATGGTGCTGATCTCATTTTCGTTTAATGCTCAAATATTTTGAAAATTACAAAATTTCATAATTTTTTAAGATACTTTATACAACTACAATTTTGAAAATAGAGATTTTTCCGTTAATGAAACCTGTTTATTAAAGATGTATTTTGAGAAAGTTCATGTACAATTTTTAGAAAATTTGAGAATTTTTCGAAAATTTGAGTACTTTTCATGGAATTTTGCGTGACGTGCGAGAAAGTACGTGCTGTTTCAACACCTCTACTCATTTCAATAAATTTTGGAAGTTGATTTACCTACTTAAACATTTTAAAATATTCATTTGGTAAATGAACTTCCACGGTATTCTCACGAAATATAATGATTACTTTCAATGCTCTATGCAACTCGTTCACTCGAGATTACTATGCAAAGAGTTATGTAAAAATAGGTTTCTTTACCATATATTTTCGTCTGTTCTATATACTCTCAAAATCAATAAAAATTCCCTTTAAAAATTGTGCATGATAATATCGACTGGCAATGCCATCCGATTTCTGGCAAACTCTCTTATGTTGCGGTATGTCGCAAATATATTCCCGCAAAAATTTCAATCTATTTATTACAAGCAAATATTGAAAAAAATATTTTTCTTTAAGTTTAATATTTATAGAATCCAGCGATCTCTTTTCTTCAGGTATTTCAACAGAACTCTGCATTTCCCATATTGAAACACACTGAGACCTCCATATTTGAACTAATGCTGAAATTATTTCAACTTAATTTTAGCGCAATTCATTATCCAAACCACGAATAGAACTTTCGGGATAACAGAACAATAAATCTCAAATAACATTTTACTTCATTTAGATCAATAGCCAAACATCAACCGAACCGTATATGAGCACCAATAAAATACGAAATGATCTGTGATTTTTGAAGCTATTCATCGGATGTGTGATCCAGAAAAAACATGAGCTTTTTGCCCCACCGCCGAAGCAAAATTTCTTTTTCCCAGCGGAGAGAACCTGTCTGCCTGCGCGCGTGCTTGGTAGCCTGGCTGGCTGGCTGGCTGGCTGCCGCCTTCCGCGCCGCCGAGAAGGGCGAACTCCGAAGCCGCACGGGGCAAAGGAAGGCGTCTCAGCGACTTCAAAGGCGGCTGGCATACCGGCGGCTGAGCGGCGACGACGCGACAGCGGCTGCGGCGGCGAGACGCCGACGAGAAAAAGGAGTAGCGAGAGGTGGAGGCCGGGAAAGACGAGAAGTATGAGGAGGTGACGGCCGAGTAGGAGAAGTACGAAAACAAGAACTGTACGTGGTAGCGGTGTCTACGCCTGAAAAAAAGTAGTTGGTAGTGGAAGCAATAGCAAAGGTGGCGATAACGGTTGATTGATCGATTGATTGATTAATGGATTGTGATTCCAGGTGCGTCAACTGTTAAGGTCATTAGTCCCGTAAATGTAGTGCGTGTTCTTTGCTAGGACGTGGTGGTGGTGATCTTGCCCACCTGGATGGAGAGAACCTGCTCCGACCTACTTCGATTTATCGTATTTTTCCCTAACCGGGTATCTCCTACCAGCAGGACACCGCCCCTGGCGGGTCAAACTCTAAGCTCCTGACAGGTCTCCCGGTATGTGTGGTAGTGTATTGCATGAAAGAGTCAGTGTGTGTTACGGGTAGGATAGGGCAAGGAATTGGAGGGAAAGATAGCGCGCGGTCCGTGGCTCGTTAGTTGCTCTGAAATTCGCCCGGAATTGATCGGAGGAACCACGGAAAACTATCGATCAGGGCAGCTGACCACTAGAATCCCCACCAGACAGCGGTAGAACTCAACCCAGCTATCTTGCTAGTATCAAAAATCCTGCCATAGTCCGGCGTCGAAGCCCAGGTCCTCCCGATCAGAGGCACGAAAACGGTCGATGAGGTAGTGGAGGAGGCGATAGTGGAGGACGTAGCGGTGGAGGCGGGAGGAGAATGGATGTCATGGGAAGACGAGAGGACGATAAGAAGATGGCTCCAACTTTGAGACGTAGTGACGGTGGTGGCAACAAAAGAGATGGCGGCCGAGGAAGCTGCGGTAGAGAGGGTATTAGGTGACAGGAAGGGACACAGTGTGAAGACCAGGACTTCGAAGACATGGGGCAGTGAAGTCGAAGAGTGCGATGAAAGGAAGCACATTTTGAGCGCATTCGTGTGACGGACCAACACGAACGGTGGCAGACGTGTGGCCGGTGTGGTGTCGGCAAGTCCTGCGCGAAAGGGATGGGGGTCGGGTGCATCAGAAGAAACTGAGTTGGTGGTGGAAGCAAGAGCAGCTGAGCCGGAGGTGGCGGGGAGAATGTGAGAACCACTGCAACGGACACGACCAGGGTGGAGGGGATTGCAACGGCAGGGACAGGAGCGGTGAGGGCGGTAGAGGGGGCCTGAACAAAGGGAGATGGCAGATGAGACGTGTCGAGAACGACTGCAGAGTCATTGGAGGAAATGTTGGTAGACGGCTCAGAGAGCGTATTGTAGAAACTGGAATTGAAGAATGCGGCGGTACAGGAGGTCGAAAAGAAGTTGATGGTAGAGGTGGCAAGTGGAAGATGTCAAGTGGAATGTGATGGTGGATATGATGGGAGCGACAAAGGTAGACAGCGACATTGGCCACAGTCTCACTTCTCCGTGAAGTTGACTGCGATGAAATTCGTGGAAGAGTCGGTGAGAGACGCTGCAAGGCAGTGAAGGGACGAGAAGGGCATCAGCAGGGGGCAGGGGCGGGGTCGCCGATGTAGTCGAAGGAAATGATGAATCCGAGAAAGTGGTAGGCTGGGCGGAAAATGCGGGGAGTTGCGGGCGCTGGAGACGGCTGGAACTGCAGGGTGCTCTGCGCCCCTGCAGTTCCAGCCGCAGAGCCTATACGGGTGGAATGAACGGAGACAGCAGTGTGAGCAATGGAGGTACGGATCAGGGCAAGTCTAGGCGGTGTCGGGGCGGTGTCGGGGCGGTGTCGGGGCGGTGTCGGGGCGGTGTCGGGGCGGTGTCGGGGCGGTGTCGGGCGGCGGTGTCGGGGCGGGCGGGGGACTCGGGGTTCGGGGCGGTCGTCGGGCTCGGGGCCGGGTCGCGTGCGGGGCGGGAGGGGTTGTCTGGTCAGGTCGGATGGGGAGTTTGGGGCTGGGTGGGTGCGGGGCGGGGTCGGAGTGGGGACGGAGTGGGGACGGAGTGGGGACGGACGTGGGGACGGAGTGGGAGGAGTCGGGGACGGGAGTGGGGACGGAGTGGGACGAGTGGGCGACGGGAAGTTGGGGACGGAGTGGGACGAGTGGGCGACGGAGTGGGAGGAGTGGGGACGGAGTGGGGACGGAGTGGGGCGGAGTGGGGACGAAGTGCGGGACGGAGTGGGGACGGAGTGGGGACGGATTGGGACGGAGTGGCGGACGGAGTGGGGACGGATCGAAATCGGGGACGGAGTGGGGAATGGAGTGGGGACGGAGTGGGGCGGATGGGGACGGAGTGGGGACGGAGTGGGGAGGATGGGGATGGAGTGGGACGGAGTGGGGACGGAAGTGGGGACGGAGTGGGGACGGGAGTGGGACGGAGTGGGACGGAGTGGGGACGGAGTGGAGGGGCGGAGTGGGGACGAGGTGGGGACGGAGTGGGGACGGAGTGGGGACGGAGTGGGGACGGAGTGGGGACGGAGTGGGGGATGGAGTGGGGACGGAGTGGGGGCGGAGTGGGGACGGAGTGGGGACGGAGTTGGGGACGGAGTGGGGATGGAGTGGGGACCGGAGTGGGGACGAAGTGGGAACGGAGTGGCGGACGGCATTGGGGAGGAGTGGGGACGGAGTGGGGACGAGCGTGGGGACGGAGAGTGGGGAGGAGTGGCGACGGAGTGGGGATGGAGTGGTGCGAGTTCGAGTGGGGGTGCCCGGGGCGGTTTTGTCGGGAGCGGTAGGGGTGAGCGGTGGCGGTAGGCGGGGCGGCGGTGGGGTGGAGGCAGGGCGGGGGCAGCGGTGGGGAGGTCGCTCCACAGAAATCCGGTCACGCGCTCGCACGCGCTTCAGGAAGCAGAAGAGACTGCGGAAGTGAAGCTGAAGAGGTCGCGGATGGGAAGTGGAGGGAAGGCGCGGGATTGGCTGGCGGTCGTCGAAATCCTGCTGATAGACTGCTAGCGCTCTGAGCAGGATTTTCCGTTCTCGGGATCGAAGGAACAGCTTATACATGAATGTAACCACAAAAAAAACAATACAGAAAGACAGTACAAAAAAACAATACAGAAAGATAGTACAGAAAGACACATTTTACCGTGAGCAATTAAAATAATTAAGTTTTTCAAGTACACCATCTTTGCACGTTGGTAATCAGGAAAGATGAATTATATTGTCATTTTTTAAATTAGTAGTGAAGAAAAATTATGCTCTAATTGTTTTATATACAAATGTAATTGGCATTTTGGGGTCGTATTAATAGTATGTTCACCAGCTAGCGGAGTTCCCATGTCTTGCTTTGCCTGGCAAAGTCATAGGAACTAAGTACCAGAAGTTTCTAACTCAAGATTTTAACATGTTGACATATTTTAGAAGATCATATTAGTCTTGAGAAAAGTCAAAAGCTAAATGTCTTGCAGAGACCTCTAATGGTTATTCTGTTTATGTGGTTTTATTGTTGCATGAAGAGTGCATTTTTACTGCACTTCTGTGTGAAAGATGGATAGGGCAGAAATTGCAATTCACAATGAATCAAGAAACGTAGGCCCTACAAAAGTGGCAATGCATTCAAGATATATAATACAGAACGTAAATTCCTAAATATTAACGAGGCATCATCCCTGTCATTAACACATCCAAACGAAGAATCTCCACAACTACTTGGATGATTGTAGAAGAATCCACCGTTTGTAATTAGAAGCAAATCTGTAGTTAAAATGTTTCGCCGACATAGTTTATTCAAAACCTAACAAATCAGAGAAAAGTCAGAAGGCATTGCTAAGATGAAAATACAAATTCTTCCTTCATCGGTTACTTTATATAAAAATGAAAACGGTGACTTCCAGAAAAGTACTGGATATTGATAATACTAGAGAGTTATTTCTCAACGTTATGAATGGAAATTGTAAAATCCTAGAGCAATGTATATATCCTGAGTATATCAGTCAGTTGACAGTATTTGATTATCAAAACTTAATAACATAACTTTGGTCTCAGATTTAAGACATTGTAATGATTATGGCTCGTATAGTTAAAGATAAGGTTAGCTCTATTGGTCAGATACTAATATGACAAGAGCTGCTCTTCAAGTATCTTCAAAAATATTTGTAAACATTCAATTTTCTAAAAATGTTGCAAAATGATATGTATCTAATCTTCAATTAAAGTACATACATTGTTTTATGACCTTATTTCATAAACTTTGGAATGTATACGGTTTTATTTATTTCCCTAAAAAACATTTTTGGCATTGAGCTCACTTGTATTTGCAATAATCCACACTTGTGGGCAAGGTAAATGTAAAGAGCATGAGATAACCTCAACACCGGTGTTAGGCCTGCCTGTGCTTTTTCGCTCCGCCCGGAAATCAAACTCGTGACCTACTTTCAAAACTCGAGCACCCTGTTTATGAGCCATCCGAGGAGCTACTAACATTTTTAAAGTTAACATAAGTAATGGAGAATAGAGAACTGTCATTAAAAATCTGAAATCAACGTTTTGTTTATTATCTTTCTTACAATTTTGTTCAACACCAATGTTTTTGTGGGTAAGGGATTAATCGATTAATTACTGTTAAAGGTTGAATGTTTTGGAGTATTTTAATTTTAATGAATACCACATCAACATTTCTTACTAGAACATAATATACCTTACAAGAGTGATATTTGACAATATGAAACACAATGAAAAGAAGTAATGAAATGCCTATTTTTCACACTTTTGGCACTTTTAGCTAGTACAAATAGGAAGAATGAAATGACAAGTGAGATGTTCTTTTCCACCAATAATTCAACTCTCATGTTCGAGTTAATACTATTCTCTACACAACTGGTCGAGCCATAGAATAAGAAAACATATTTACATATGAAAAAATCTAAGCAAATGTAACCAGAAATTACCGCGCAAAACAGCATGGATTTTGAAATATTTCTCGTGACACTTGTAACATGGACATCCGTAACTTGACTTGGCAATTCAATTACGAGACAGGGGCAGAGCTGTCTGTGGCATAAATTATCGCCGACAGCTGCCTTGCGTGTAGCTATCTTAATATCAGCTTTGGACATAAGAATGCTGTACGCAGCGAATGCACGAATGAACGAAAGTCCATTGTAAGTCATACTGTCGGAAACAATTTTCTTTTGTTGGATGTCTTCTCACTTATTACTTCGAAAATACAAAAAAAATGTAATAAATAATTCTTTTTTATTAGTACATACATATTTCGAAGTAAAAGTAACAGCGTTTAAAAAATTAGAGCTTGAAAAGACAAAAAGAAATAAACTTATTGTAAAGACAACATGCATGCATATTTGCCAAGAATGTACCCAATGGGTAAGAAACGACTAGTGAAAACTAGGGTTCGTAGTAAGATAAATGATGACTCAAGAATTTCCAAAAACCTCTACCCTAAAAGAGGGGGATACCTATGAATATACTCTTGAAAAGACAAAGAGAGGACACTATTTTAAACGAAATATACTTGCATAGCCCACGTCTCACGCAGCGCACTAGCGTTGACGCCTACGCAATCTACTTACGAATATATAAGTTTCATAATAATAAGAAACTTCATAAAAAAGTAAGCCTTTACATTATATTATCTTATACATTTATCACAGCAACGTATAGGAAAGTCTGATATTGTATAAATGTTGAACTGAAAGAGAAGGAACAAATATATTCAATAGTATTGAAAAATTTCCAGATAGGAATCTGGATCGACAGTGAACGTCGCTCTGGCTATCGAGAACAGTAGAATAGCAAAAGACATTTGCGGGGGCAACCGGGGTGGTCACGGTCTGTGTGACTGCGTGGATGTCAAATGTGGCGGTGTGGGCGCAGGCTTCATGCAAGAATGCGACATTTGTTGTTTTTTCATTTACTTCTTCTTGACCCGAAGGCCCCTCATCAGTTGTGTACGATACTTGAAGGTATATGAATTGAATTAGCCTTGTTTAAGAAACATTATTCACAGATGAATACATTGAGTACACGTGGATTGAATGTGCGAAGCCACATCGGGTACATGATGATCAGGAGGGGTACAAAAACTGTCGCGGTAATTTCCACTTTAGTCTGTTGTGGTGGGGATTTTTTTTTCCGATTTTGAAATGTACGGCTGAGGGAATCTGCGGAATTTTAGGATAGAAGCGATAGGATAGGAGGGGAAAATGGACGGAGGTCAGAATGATGCCGTGTTCATTATGTATGAGGGAGATTGTGAAAAGGGATACGTCAACGTCGGCAAGTCACTGAGAAAACAACCATAAGGACGGGACGGGACGGGAAAAATTTGGGTTAGCGATGAGTCAAACTCGCATTTGCACGGGTAAGGCGAAATAAATTGAAAAAAAATCTGTGTGAAGAAAACCTCTTGTATTTGGGTAGGTTGTCATTATGCGTAATATGTGCTTATATGCTAATGTATTGTGATACGGCTTCATTTCAAATACTAACAACATACCAACAACTCAGAAGAAATACCAAAGAACTATCTCTCGATCCCCCTGATTGTTTTCCAATAAACAATGACACCACGATCTTAGTCTAAAACCCATCGCTTATAACATACCGTTTCTTGCCAATAATTTCTATTCAAACCTACACTCTATTAACTGAGATAGACACATAGAAAAATTATGAAAACCCAACTCATCCATTATTTTCTGCACATATTTTTCAATATAAACGACTTTTAGAGATGCTCTGTAAGTCCTCTCGTCAATTGAATCAGATTTTGTTTCTAATACGTTAAGTTTAACCCTAAGCCAAATGAGTTACTTGTACCTAAACGTTGTAAATTAATAATACATAAATTATATAATAATAATAATAATAATAATAATAATAATAATAATAATAATAATAATAATAATAATACAATCAATCTGGAAGTGACCTAACGATGCGAGTGAGTAATTTAGACTACAAAGACCTTAACAAATTGTTACTGTTAATTTGGACGACGAGGCATATGATGCTGGCCTATATGTGAGGGGGGCGGTGCGGACGGCGCGTCCGGCGAGGGCGGCGCTGACGGTGGGGGCGCGCGGGTATCGGGGCCGACAGGAAAAAGGGGAGGGGAAACCGGAGAAAAAGATTACGGAGGATGACGTGAGTGATTGGAAAAGGAGTGAGAAGGCCAAGTGGTAATGGTGGCAAAAGCAGAAACAAGAAGGCCTTTCACAACTGTACGCTAAGGGAGGGACCTTGCCTTCGTCGCGCTGACATCTCTCACGCTGGAAAGTAATGTGAAGGGAAGTACGTGTTTTGCGCGCAAGAACATACCATATCCCAAATGAAAACTGCCTTAGAATGAAATTGACAAAACTGGAAATACTTCATTGACACATTGAGAGATTTTTCCCTCAATATTGTATTTATCTGTGTCAGCATTTGAACAATTCTGCTAATATGACATTACGCTACATTTCATGGAGTTGTATGGTCATTTGTGATCAATTTTCTGATTGATAAGGAAATATGCATTTTTGTTTGGTAAATTATTTTTATTACAAAATTATCAGCGTCATTGCTTTTCTGAAAACAACTAATTATAATTCATTACGCAACGAAATAATATCCAGCGTGTAAAAACAAAAAATAACTTTATAATAATAGTGTACCCATTCCTAAAGTCATCCAATGTAGTAAATAGTATATAAAAACTCCCAGGTTACTTTTGATAGTTGAGTATATTTTCATTCTGTCAACAACCAGTTACTTAATTGTAATTTATTTTCTATCTAATTTACATCTAACACCTATCGTATTACTGCAAAATGAATAGTCTTACAATCTTGGTTTAGTTCGGTTAGGTAATAAGCGCGATAAGGGAATGACGCAACTGAAATGACACAATAATGCACTGTTAACAAGGAAAGAAATGTTGGAACATATACCCAAAAGATTCTGTATGATTTATCCCTGAAATAAATCCGAAATTTTTGCGGAAGATTTAGTACTAACACTCATTTTTCTTTTACACAACCTGCTGCAAGTGATGAAGACCATTCCTTTCAGTAATTAGATGACAGTATATCAACTTATTCAAAATTAATTAGTAATATATAGCCAAATACAAAATACAATATTGCATTTATTTTTACTCGTATGTATAGGAATTTTATATGCGTAACACGTATATTACAAACCAGCTTTTTTTATATTCTCGAACTAAACTCCGTGGAGAGACGAGTGCAGGCGGGGTGTGACGTACTGTGTTAAGGCTAATGGTTTGCGTCTGGCCCGCTGGATGGTGGTTTAAATAGTGATTGGAAGAAGAGAAAGGAGCGCGAGGAGAGAGGCGGGAGTAGTTTGGGGTGCTATGCAAAAAGGGCAGCAGAAAGGACGGTGCGGACAAAATGCAGGGGACGGGAACGTGACTACGAGCTCGGTGGCACCGCGGGATCAGCGGCCAGCAGGACGGACGGGATGGGCGTGGGGTGGGGCGGTGGGGCGCGCGGGGCAGGCGGGGCGGAGCCGGGTAGGGCAACGCGGACCGGTGGAGGGGAGGGGAGGGGATGGAGTGGGGAGGCTTGGCAGGCCGCCATAGACGAACCGCCTTTGAAGTCGCCGGCTGCAACCGCACTGCAGCCGGGTGCGGCCGACACGTCTCGGCCACGCGCGCTTCGGCCAACGCAACACTCCGCCACCTTGCAGTCCCTCCATCCTCCAGCTGACAGTACGCAGACCCCCACCGCCTACACCCCAGATCTTAACGCATCAATCTTGCTACCCTCGGTACTCTTCTCCTTCTCCATTTCGACGGCGCTGCCCTCGCCGCCATCTCCACCATCACCGCCATCGTCGCCACCATCCCTCCTTTGCTGCCATCGCCTTCGCCTTCTCCGCTTTTGCTCTCGTCCCCTTCATCTTCACCCTGCCTCCATCTCTCTACAGCTCTTGCGAACGCAACCACCTCCTTCACCACTCTTGCCGACATTGTCGTAGCTTCAGTTTCCATCCTTTTGCCATTCACACCTCGGCTGCCACATTTTGCCGGCTGATCTTATATCTCACGAGAGCCACCTTATCCATTCCAGCTGCCTCTTCCATCTCCGCCGTTGTCTGGGCCATCGTCTCCTTCATCATCTCCACTATCGTCTCCAGAGTCGTCTACTCCATCGTCTGCGTCATCGTCTCCGCCGTCAACTCCGCCATCGTGTTAACCGTTGCCTCAGCCGTCACCTCCGTCATCGTCTCAACCGTTGTCTCCACCATCGTCTCCGCCATAGTCCCCTTCGTCATTTTTGCCGTCGACTCCACAGTCGCCGCCGCCATCGCGGCCGTGACCGCTGTGACCCTCATCGTCACAGCTCATCGTTCTTACCCTTCCTGCCACCTCCGAAGTCAGCGTCGTCTTTTGCCAACGCAGGGCTGACCCTCTGCATTGTTAAAAGCACCCAGTTTGTATCTTTCGCGCTCCTGGAATTAAATTCATTTCACACTTTTCTCACAACCACTATCTTTGACAACTATCGTTATGCTTGATGTCGTAGACTTCCGCGACCAGAGTCATGATCTGGGCTGTCAGGGTGACGCCGCGGCGATGGCTGATATGCCGACGTTTCGACCGACATGTCGCGGTCCTCTTCAGGGGCTGTACTGCCCCTGAAGAGGACCGCGACATGTCGGTCGAAACGTCGGCACATCATCCATCGACGCGGCGTCACCCGGACAGCCCAGATCAATCGTTATGCTTTCCCTTTTTTAGAACAAAATAATCTAAAAGTCATATTCATTCAGTCAAACTATTCGAAAAATTATTTATAAGCCAAACAACTTGTATCACACAATATCGACAATAACAGCAAATAATCGTAGAAAAAAAATGTGCTTGTCAGACACTACATTTCTTTGAATGGTACTAATAATGAACTCATTATTGCAATTCCATTATTCTATTTGTAAAATTTTATTCATATTTCCTAATTGTTAATAGTTCATTACCATTCTCTGTGAGAGCAAATTCAATATATTCGTACTACATAATTACAGTAATTAAAAGTACACATGAAACCTGAAACACAGGAAGTAAGTTTAATAAACAAATATGTTTATTTTTCACACAATATTAATAAAAAATGTGTCGTTAAAAAATTTATAGTTTAATTTGCTTTGTAAAACAATCTGAAAATAACTAGTTTTTGAATGTTATTTTATTTGCATATTTATTACAATTGTAATACCAATGCACTTCATTTTTACATTGCATCTCACCCCTAATAACAGATAATGACGCTTTAATTGGTACGAAAGGAAATATGTTAGCGAGAATATTTAACGAATACTTTACGAGCAGAAAGCTTGCATAATCACATAACCTCCTAAGAAGGTTATGTGATGCGCTCCCTTCGACTCCGCGCTCCCTTCAACTCCGTGCTCCCTTCAACTCCGTGCTCCCTTCAACTCCGTGCTCCCTTCAACTCCGTCTTCCCTTCAACTCCGTGCTCCCTTCAACTCCGCGCTCCCTTCAACTCCGCGCTCCCTTCAACTCCGTCTTCCCCTCAACTCCGTGCTCCCTTCTTCCGAAATCCGTTCTCCGCAAATTTCTCCTGATTGCGATTCTATCCCCACTCTTTTCTACTCTTCCGCCTTCGAATGCGACTTCTTCTCTGCTTCCTCGTGAGACTCAGACGTCAACGCTTTTCCGTCCTCACTCTGCGGCAGCGGACGCGTCACGACCACCTCCGCGATTCCTTTCACTCGGCGAAGTTGAGCAGCGCGCGGCGCCAGAGCAGTGAGGGCGAGGGCGAGGAGAATGAAAAGGGTTAATTATGTTCTTCAGTCGCAGCACGTCTGGGGAGGCTAAACGTGATAAGCACATGTCAACAAAGAAAAGGTTGGCGTGAGGACGTGGTGGGGTGAGGTCGGTAATGCGGGTCTAGAACGAAGCAGAATAAGGTGTGAAGGGAGGTATATGGGAGGTCGTAGATTATAAATACAGGGAAAACAGAGAGAAAGAAAGAAAGAAAGAAAGAAAGAGAGAAAGAGAGAGAGAGAGAGAGAGAGAGAGAGAGAGAGAGAGAGAGAGAGAGAGAGAGAGAGATGAGTGAAGAGCGAGATGAATGAGGGCGTTTGTGTGGATGAATGGCGGATGGGTAGAGACAGGTAGGAAAGTTCACAGGGCCGTGGCAGAAGAAACTGTTCAGAGAACAGCGAGATTAAGAAAGGAGATGGAGAAATGCCATGGACAATGAGTGAGGATGAAGTACATATTAAAGAGGTGACAAACGAAATAAAAGAAAATGAGACGGTGGAGATGAAGTAGGGAATTGGCAAAGGAGAGTGTGAAAGAAGCGAATAGTGAGCGTAAAATTAAGCAGAGTGGAGGAGAAACAACTAGGCCGAGAAAGAAAGAGACCGCATTTACCAAGTGTGGTATCCATTGATTATTTCGTGTTTCTGGCGCATCAACTAATCTGCTAGACATTATTCCCGTAAGTGTAGCGCATACTTTATCACGGGAAGTGGTGGTACCCCTCCCCCGTCGGAGAGCGAGATCTGGAGTCGACCTTAGCTGTTTTGCAAGGTTTTCCCTATCCACGTATCTCCCTCCTGCTGAGCATCACCCCAGCTGAGACAAGTTCTTTGCACACTTCTTCTCTCCCGACATGTTATGTAGAGAGAAGTGAAAGAGTAAGGGTGGAAGTAAGGAGTGGGGAAAGACAAGGGAAAGGAAGGAAAAATCGCGCGCGGTCTTTGGCTATTTTGTTATGGTACTGCTCCGACATTCGCCTTGAATTGATTGAAGAGATCTAGGCAAACTACCGATCAGAGTTGCCGGCCTATAGAATTATTCTCCAGACAGCGGCTGAATTCAACCTAGCTATCAAACTAGTGACGGAAATCCAGTCATGATCTGAACTCGAACACTAGATCCTCCGGTCAGAGACACTTCAATGACATCACCTGAAGCCCTGAACCACCAAAGCTGTGGCAAGCGTGCGAGAAGTGCTGAATATGACATTTGAAGACCTACCAAGCGCACAGGAGGTAAAATTAAAAAAAAGAGAGAGATCAGGAAGACCACTAAACGAGAAGAGCGCACAGCGAGGTCGGAAAGGGTGGATGGGGCCGATAGCGGGCAGCGGCCATGAGATACACGCGTCACAAGGGACCATTAGCCGCGCGCTTCATCCGCGTGCGTCACCGCCTCCCCCCCCCCGGCCAGGGGCACGCGGGCCGCCGTAACAAGAGAGCGGGAAGGTGGTTACCGTAATTCTTTCCGCCGCGGGCGTAGCTGCAGACTTGACGTGGCCTAATGATCGAACGTGTACAGTCTCTGCAGCAAGGAAGTCGCGGACGGCGATGCTGTCAGAAAAGGAGCCGACTCAAGGAAGCCCCTCATTGTGAAACTCAGCTATCGTCAATGTATCTACATATTTACAAAAATAGTTTATTCTCAAGGAATAATTTAGATTTATTTAGTAAAAACTGTATGCGACATATGGGGGAGAAGATTATATGCGCACATTTTCTTAAGTTCCAGAATCCCTTCCCGTCGAAGAAGTTGAAACATGACTAATTGTTTAAAACAAATAAATGAAAATAAATTTTAAAAAAATCCAGAGATTAGCAATATTTGAAAACAATAGAAATTTTCGTTTCAGAATTATAGAAAACTTATTTACATCGGTGAACAAATGGCAGGTATGGTTTTTCTGCAATACTAACAAAATATTAACTCAATTAATGTCTTACTGATGCATTATGAAACAGGGCTATGCCTTGTTCGATTCTAAATAAATTTCCTTTTTATTACTTACAAAAATAACTAACGTATTGATGTTTTTTAAATCACTGGTCAATTGTGACAACTTGTTTGATTGTTTCCGTTCTTGTTGGTTTAGGATACTGAATCTTGATGTGGCAGTAGACGAAAGTCGTATACGTGACATATTGGTGATGATAGTACTTAATATATTAGTTCCAATTTTACATCCATTACAAAAAAGGTTTTCAACTTTGCGTCATAGATTTTATCAACACTTTTAGCGTAAAATTTCTAATTTGACATTGATTTTTCCGTAAAGAGACTGACACACTAACTGACAAACTCACCCACTAATTGAAGAAGAAATGTAAATATATAAATAAATAATCCATCATCATCACTATTCATCAAACATCATCAATCAGCCACAATCGTCAATCAATAATTTAAAATCACCAATCAATCATCAATCAGCCTCAATCATCAAACAATCATCGATCAACCACAGATCAACCACCAATCAACCACCGATCAACCCACAATCAACCACCAAACAACCACCAATACCTCAATCAACTCCCAACACACCACCAATATATCTTCAATCAACCAACAATATATCATCAACTAACAACCAATCAACACCAAATAAATATCAATCAACCACCAGTCAACCACCAATCAAATATCAATCATCAATCGATCAATCATTAAACGATCATTCATCTACCAATCAATCACCAATCGGGTAACCATAAATCGATCATCAATAAATAATCAATTACTCAATCAATCATCAATAAATAATCAATTAATCAATCAATCATCAATAAATAATCAATTACTCAATCAATCATCAATAAATATAAATTAATCAATCAATCATCAAAAAATAATCAATTAATCAATCAATCATCAATAAATAATCAATCAATCAAACACTCATCAATCAATCAGCAACTAATCAATCATCAATCAATCATCAATCATAAATCATCATAAATCATCATCAATCATCATCAATCATCATCAATCATCATCAATCATCATCAATCATCATCAATCAATCATCATTAATCAATCATCATCATCAATCATCATCATCAATCATCATCATCAATCATCATCATCAATCATCAACAATCAATATCAATCAATCAATATCAATCAATCAATTCCAATCAATCTTCAATCGATCATCAATCAATCTCAATCAATCATCAATCGATCATCAATCGATCATCAATCGATCATCAATCGATCATCAATCGATC
>BOPP01000046.1:1871030-1958763 GCA_017312745.1 Gryllus bimaculatus
TATATATATATATATATATATATGTGTGTGTGTTTGTGTGTGTGTGTGTGTGTGTGTTATTACTGGATCTTATTAACAGATTTTATAGAATAAACACTACACTTAAATACACAATATTTTAAAATTCATAGAATGAACGCTAATCTACCGTAATATGTTATTACGTGTTTTTCAAAACCATCTATATTAATTAGTCTAAATATAGTTCGTCTTCTCGACTTATTATGGGTGGTGCAATTGATCCACCAAAATCAAAAAACCAAAAAATTTCTTGGAATTTCTTTTAGGGAAGGGAAAATAGAGAGTTTGTAGGTTAGAATATTGGTTTTTTTTAAATGAAAATATTAGCGAGTGTTTATAAAAGTAATGCCCAGTTAGTAAAAATTTATTTGAACATGACAAAAGAAATTCATTACTACATGTGTTGCATCATATTTATGTTAAGTTGGATGGCAGAATTCCCAGCAATAGACCACTGCAACACACAGGTTCAAATCTTGGTCATTACGAAACATTTCGATAATATTTTCAGAAAAGTATTTAAATCTATATTTTTATAGAATAGACATTGTATTGTTCCATCATTTGTAAATCGCCATTACATAATTTTCGTAGGCAGAAACGTCTAAACAGTAATATTTTGTATTTTCGGAATTGAAAATTCCTTCCTATTCTATCCTTACGTAAATAAATTCCAGTTATTTAGGCTCCTTCATTGTTCCTTGCGCAATAATTTTCTTTACAAAAATACGAAAACCTTCAAGGGCAGAGCCTAAAATAAGCAAACACAACAACGTGATGAATTGCTTCTTCACACGCTACGCTTGGCCATGAGATGTGTAGTGTAGCAGTCACGCAGCTCTGAAAAATTGGCGAAGCACGAAATTTGTAATATAATGAAAACGTTAATTGAATATAAGATCGATAAATTTGTTGCACGACGAGGAAATTTTAAAAAAAATACTGTATTGAGAGATAGGTAAAATATTATAAAAAAGGCAGATGTTGATATTATTCTCATTAAAATCTGTAGCTATCGGTTGGATTTGATGGAGTTGGTTTAGAGGGTGTATCAAGTTCCATGGTTATTGTGGCTCATGTCAATGTCATTAAAACAAATGTAATAAAATGAATTAACAAATAAGTAATAAATCAATTAAATTAAATTAAAAACTAAAAACGTTCCATTTGGAAACTACGTTGCAAATAGGAAACGCAGTAACATTAAAATATGTAAAAAACTACTCATATTACCCTTGCTTCTCAGATCATGTTAAATATTTCGCTCTCCATCTGACAAGAAAAGAGATTCGCGAACGCAGACTCGTCATTACCGAGTATCTCTCAAAGATAGTTGCTTATGTCTACGTCCGCTGCCAACAAATTGTCTAAAGAGCAGAAGGACCATTTTCCACGGTTTTCCACGGAGAGGTCCATTTCACACGTGTCGCAGATGGGGAGGTTCTCCTCGCAAGAGAAGTGGCTATGACCGATGTGAAGGGGAGTTAAGATTACAACCTCACGCCCAGCAGCACGGCCCGAGGAACCACAGGGATTTACAGAATCTTTAATGATCCTTAATTTGAAGGTGGTATTGTGACACTGCCATGCACTGAATATGGAGCGTTTCAGTAATGGTTTCGAATCTGCTGAGGGGATATAAGGAATGTCAATAGATGACTTCCGAGTCGCTGTTTTCGCGGCTTCATCAGGTAGCTAATTTCCTTTGATTCCCACGTGATCTGGAACCCAAGAAAGTATTAAGTCACAGTCGCATGACAATATATGGCAAAACATGCATCGTTGTACTCAAATCATCCGAGCGACAAAGAGTTAAAAGTGTCTGGAATGCGGTTTGGAAATCACTGCTATATAACTGCACTATAACAACTATAACAACCCATCGTGACGCACTTGATTCTATATATTTCAAGACGATTAACGTGTGTAATTTTTTCAGGATCAGCTGTATCCCTCAGTACGACAAGGTTGCTACACCTTGGAGTGTGTATTATGAGATGACAGGATGATGAAGAGGGGTGAAGAGACTATCACAAACACGACCATGTCTACGCAGGACGCAAACCTGTGGTCTCCTCGGCGCAGACGTCGTCTGCCGTAACCGTCTGCACCACGGGCCGACTTTTTATTATTATTATTATTATTATTATTATTATTATTATTTGGGTGAGGGTTGAAAAGACTAGGATGTTAGTGGGAGGTGTTCGTGAGCCTTTGGAACCATCCCAGCATTCGCCTTGTGACCGAGGAAAACTACAAAAACTCAGGTCAGAATGGCAGATGCAGGGATCAAACCCTGACCTCTATATTGCGAATCCAACACGTTACGCACTAAGCCACTTCGCTCGGAATTATTATATAAATATTTCTATATACATAGCTATATAAAGAGATCAATCTTACGAACTGCATGCTGCGTCATGGGAATATACAGTTTGCAGCACACATTGCTGCTAGAGTTGGTAACGAATTCGATATAGCACGCCCGAGTGATCTATTAACATGTGATTTAAGTCGCCCGCTGAATCTGGTGTCATAGCGAGCATTCTACCCCTTCGAGTTCGATATCTAGTTGACGTACGCGCAGAAGCTCGAAACCGCAGTCGATCGCAGTACGCTGAGCCGTGCAAAAACTCCCTGACGTGCACTTTCGACCCACCGCGCAATCCCAGGCAACATGGCCCCCTGCAAGGCGATTCCCCATAGAGGTGCGCGGGTTAGCTGCGCCAAGGGAGCTGTCAGTCAACCGGCGCACCGTCAATCATTAGCGTCAGCGGGCGATCTGGCCTTGATGCGCCTCCCGGACGGCCTGTTGGGGTGGGGGTGGGGGAGGGGGAGGCTCCTTGCCGTTGGTTTACGAGCCGACGCGGCGCCCAGTTGGCGAAGGCGGCCAACACCTGCCCCAGTGACAGACGTGCGCGCATCGACTCGGTCTAGCGAATATACTTCGAGTTATTTAGTGTCCTTCGACAGATCATCAGCTGTAGCGATGTCATATAATCGAGAGTTTAAACATCAGAACAGTGACTTCACTATGGTGTTGTTCAAGCTCCCAATTGGATGACACTATAACAACTGCGGAACTGCCAAAGGGCACTGTAAATTAAATCGTTTCTTTCATAAACCCATCCAACGCTAAAACACGCATCAGCAGTGGATTATTGTTCTCAGAGATTAGACATAGCGATTAATGCGCATAATGCTATGAAATGCTGCATAATTATGCTATTGCATAATGATATGAAAATATTCATTTAGCGAATTCTTTAAAAAATTAAAAAATCTTTGTGAACAGAAAAATTGGCATTCTTTTCTGACTTTTTTCCAAATGAGGAATTTGGCGTTTGACGTGTTTTTAAAAATAAACTATTCAATTAATCGAAGTATATGCAACGAGGACGTTTTGATGTGTGGGAATCTTGAAACGATTTAGAAACTACTAAGACGTGAGATTCAGGCATTCGTAATTGGCAAATGCACAGATTGAAGCTACCAAAGGAAGGAGCCTATTCCAGATTTTTAGATGTTTAGTCTGTAAATAGAAATTGTCCATGTCGAGTCTACAATAGGAGACGAATATCGTAAATAATATATATACATATATACACACATTGTAAATGGAAAATTTATTACTTAAATGTTATGACAAATCAATCTTTGTGATAAGTGATACTTTTCACATATATAACACGTTATTCACAATGTTATAAAGTTATCACACCGATTGATTCGGCTAAACTTCGACTGAACAGTAAACCCTCATTTGGAACTGTGTAATTTTATTACCCCAATGCTCCCAGTAGATGTACTGGACAGAGATCGTTTTAAAACGTTTAATCTTAAAAGACCTTTAAAAATGTCATAGTTTATAATGCAGTTGTGTAATTAGAGATAATATAGGAAGGTATATAAAGCAATATATATGTCACGCAGCCTTCCACTACAGAAACAATGAATTAATTTATCTGAGACTTCAGACGCAATCTCTGTCGAGATATGCAATGTTAGGGTAATATTATTGATAAATTTGGGATAATTTCGACGGATAATCCAAACTGATTGTGATGTTGCACCGCGATAAAATCAGGAGTGTAACACTAAATATATCTAGAGGTTTTTTCAAACTTACCCTCTGCAATAATGTTTAAAATTCATTTAGTGTAGCAAGAAGTGGAAGGTCATTACCATCTCATTTACAAAATCAGGGAGTAATAGTGCAGAAACTGTATTTATACATTACACTTTATTATTCTCTAATAACAGTTCTGTTAACGTCACTTGTTTCTGTTCTATTTTATATAACATATTCAGTGTACCTTATGCTGCTCTCATACTATCAACTTTATATCCTAAATATTAGATTTTAGTGAAATCTCTGTATTAATATAGGCTCTAATTCAAATATATCCTAATTTTTCAAGTAGTATCCATTGAATTCGACGATCGATGCACCTATATTATATTTCATTAAATAGTTTATATTTTATTTACAATTTTAATTTTTTTAAACATCTTTCTGATTGAAATCTCTCCTAGGGCTGCAGAACCAGAACCATGAATCACCATGAATTTCTGCTTTTTACTGTCCGCTATACCAGTCTGCACTTCAGGATCAAAAACCTCACTTTCCTTTCAAAATGCACTCTCAAAATTGGAGATCCCAATACCGTTCATTCTACGTCCACAAAACAAACAATAGTTAGACCTTTGGCTACAGCCTTCATGAAAAAAATATTTTTTGAAAGCAATTTCGTCCCGAATATAGAATACCGATGAGCGTCCTGACTAGCTCATTCCCCTGGCTGTCGTTGCCTGTTTCAAGAGCGACACCTAAATCAGAGGCGACGGCAGCGCGGTGGCGGACGAGTCCGATATTAAATTTAACTAATTTCCATATCGGCGGCGCGGACGCGAAGGGACGAGATCTAAAATCATGAATAAAAAAGCCGCGGCGCGCGCCTCCTTTGACATCGGCCTCTGCGCTCGACGGCAGCGCGTGGGCGAGCAGCGGAAGGCAGGCGCTGAGACGAGATGGGCGTACTCGCGAGTGGGACGTGTACGTCAACTACGGGTACTTAAATCATTTATTCCGTACGTGTAGTGCAATTTATAACTGTGGCGTTGATTCAGTAATTGTTAGTAACTTCGGGCATGTAACTACTAAAATTATTAATCCCGTAAATGTACTGCATGTTTTCTCTTCGGTAGTCTTCTCCGCTCTATGGGGAGATCCGGCGCCGACCTACCATTGGCTAACGGGGTTTTTCCCCAAACAGGTATCTCCCATTAGCGGGGTATTACCACAGCTACGACAAGCTCTAAGCTCTCAGCGCGTGTGGTTGTTTTGTGCATATTAGTGTGTGTGTAAGGAGGTGAGGATAGGACAAGGAAGGAGGAGAAGAAGAAGACGAAGAAAAAGAAGACGGAGGAGACGAAGAAGACGAAGAAGACGAAGAAGACGGAGGAGACGGAGGAGACGGAGGAGACGGAGGAGACGGAGGAGACGGAGGAGACGGAGGAGACGAGGAGACGAAGAAGACGGGGAGACGAAGAAGACGGAGGACGAAGAATACGGAGGAGACGAAGAATGACGGAGGAGACGAAGAAGACCGAAGAAGACGAAGTGAAGACGAAGAAGACGGAAGAAGACGAAGAAGACGAAGAAGACCGAAGAAGACCGAAGAAGACGAAGAGACGAAGAAGACGAGAAGACGAAGAAAGACGAAGAAGACGAAGAAGACGAAGAAGACGAAGAAACGAAGAAGACGAAGAAAAGACGAAAGAAGACAAGAAGACGAAGAAGACGAAGAAGCGAAGCAAGACGAAGAAGACGAAGTTAAAGACGAAGAAGACGAAGAGACCGAAGAAGACGAGAGAAAGACGGAAGAAGACGCAAAGAAGACGAAGCAGACGAAGCAGGACGAAGCAGACGAAAGTAGAACGAAGAAGACGAAGAAGACGAAAGAAGACGAAGAAGACGGAAAGAGACGGAAAAGACGAAGAAGACGCAAAGGAAGACGAAGAAGACGAGAAGACGAAGAGACCGAAGATATAATGACGAAAGAAGACGAAGGGAAGCGACGAAGAAGACGAAGAAGACGAAGAAGACGAAGAAGCACGAAGAAGACGAAGAAGATCGAAGAAGACGAAGAAGACGAAGAAGGACGAAGAAGTACGAAGAGCCCGAAGAAGACGAGAAGACGAAGAAGCCCCGAAGAAGACCCGAAGTCAAAGACCCCGAAGAGACGAAGAAGACGAAGAAGACGAAGAAGACGAAGAAGACGAAGAAGACGCAGAAGACGAAAGAAGACGAAGAAGACGAAGAAGACGAAGAAGACGAAGAAGACCGCAAGAAGACGAAGAACGACAAGAAGGACGAAGAAGACGAACGAGCACGAAAGATAGACGAAGAAGACGAAGAAGACGAAGAAGACGAAGTAAAAGACGAAGAAGAGCGAAGAAGACGAAGAAGACGAAGAAGACGAAGAAGACGAGAAGACGAAGAAGACGAAGAAGACGAAGAGACGAAGAGACGAAGAAGACAAGAAGACGAAGAAGACGAGAAGACGAAGAATGACGAAGAAGACGAAGAAGACGAAGAAGACGAAAAGACGAAGAAGGGACGAAGAAGACGAAGAGACGAAGAAGACGAAGAGGGACGAAGAAGACGAAGAAGACGAAGAAGACGAAGAAGACGAAAAGACGAAGAGACCGAAGAAGACCGAAGAAGACGAAGAAGACCCGAAGAAGACGGAAGAAGCCGAGAAGACGAAGAGACGAAGAAGACGAAGGAAGACGAAGAAGACGAAGAGACGAAGAAGAACGAAGAAGACGAAAGAACACGAAGAAGACGAGAAGACGAAGAGACGAAGAAGCACGAAGGAAGAACGAAGAAGACGAAAGAGACGAAGAAGACGAAGAGGACGAAGAAGACGAAGAAGCGAAGAAGACGAGACGAAGCAGACGAAGAGACGAAGAGACGAAGCAGACCGACGAAGAAGACGAAGAAGACGAAGAAAGTACCGGAAAAAGAAGAAGACCCGTAAAGAAGACGAAGAAAGACGAAGGACAGAGACGAAAGAAGACGGAAGAAGACGAAAGAAGAACGAAGAAGACCAGAAGAAGACGAAGAAGACGAAGAACGACACGAAGAAGGACGCAAGAAGACGAAGAAGACGCAAGAGACGATAAGAAGACGAAGAAGACGAAGGAAGACGAGAAGAAAGACGAAGAAGACGAAGAAGACGAAGAAGAAAGCGAAGAGCGAAGAAGACCCGGAAGACAGAGACCGAAGAACAGAGACGAAGAAACGAAAGAAGACGAAGAAAGACGAAGAAAGAGAAGAAGACGAAGAAGACGAAAGAAGACGAAGGATAGACGAAGAAGACGAAAGAAGACGACAAGGAAGACGAAGAAGACGAAAAAGAAGAGAAGAAGAGCGATTAGAAGACGACAGAAGACGGAGACGAAGAAGGACGAAGAAACTGAAAGAGAGAAAGACGCAGAAAACGAAGAAGACGAAGAAGACGAGAAGAGAAAAGACAGAGAAGAGCAAGACGTAAGAAGACGAAGAAGACGAAGGACAAGGAAGAACCGAATTAAGAGAGGGAACGGAACGAAAAAGGAGGTACGAAAAGAACAGAAGACGAAAGAAGACGATAGAAGACGAAGAAGATCCGGAAGAAGACGAAGAAGACGAGAGAGAAGACGAAGAAGACGAAGAAGACGAGGAGAAGAGACAAGAAGACGAGAAGACGAAGAAGAAGAAGAAGAAGACGACGAAGAAGAAGACGAAGAAGAAGAAGACGAAGAAGAAGAAGAAGAAGAAGAAGAAAAAGAAGAAGAAGAAAAAGAAGAAGATCACGCGCGCTCCGTGGACCGTTTGTTAGCATACTGCTCTTGCAGATCGGAGAAACCACGGAAAATTACCGATCAGAGTACCAATCCGCTAGACAGCGGCTGAATTCATTCTAGCTTTCTAGCTAGTGTAAAAAATCCTCCACAGTCGGGACTCAAACCCAGGACCTTCCTGTCAGAGTCCCAGCCGCCATGTGGCGCGCTCAATGGCAGGAGGGGCGAGGGCTCTGGAGCCGAGACTAATTTCAGCTGCTTAACTGAAAATGATGATTTCTGTATGTGTAAAACTTCAAATTCTCGCTTTTCACCGTCAAGTTGCAAGTCATATAGTTGTGTCGAAATGTAAACGCTCCTCACAGTTTCATAAGGCAGAAGAAAACGCGTATAGGGAATACGACCTGCTTAACACAGGTCTCCCAAGACGATTGCTATAAGGCTGTGACGCCAAGGCAAAGAACTGGTCTTCCCGAGGCTGTAGCATCAGAATACGTACATAAATACTCCGGAAACGCGGGTAATCGGCCTGTATTTTCATAATTTTTAAGAAAGTACAGGTATTAGTGATGCATACCAAACATAAATAACCACAACAATAATTACAACAAAATGAAATGGCTCAATGATGGAGAAGTAGAAGTAAAAATAGGAAGTGAGAGAGAATAAAAGGTAAAGAAGAACTTTATTAAGACAGAACAGAAATTGGAAAAGAAAACAGAATTTTCAAGAGTGAAGAAATTGAAAATAGAGTGGAGAATATTTATGATCGAAAGATCTGCGATACGATCGCATCAGTTCAGTGGGTATAGATATTGCATAAATATAATTATATTAAAGCTACTTTTACACTTGTCAGAACAGTTCACATAATTAAAAACACAGCTAACTGATGCGTCATGGATCGAAGTGAATAGTGAATAAATAGTAGGGTAACAGTAAAGAGAAAAGATAAAGAATTCCCGTCAATTACGTATGACTATAATTCGAAATAATATCTGGTTAACAGTCTACAACCAGCAGAAGAAACACAGATGGTGGCAATATCTATAATTAACTATTTAACAGCTTAAAAGAAAAAAAGGAAGAATAGAAGAAGCATGCAAATTCTACGGAGAAAAACATACAAATACCCAAGAGAATACAAACGTAGCTGTACTATTAACCTGACAGATAGCGAAATATTAACTACAACACAACTATAAAAAACAAACAAAAAGTAATAGAATGTTGTATATATTACTACACAAATAAGATTTTATTAGGCTTTTTTCACAGAAGATTTCTAAAACAAAATCTAAAACAAACGGTGAACGCATTGGAGAGATAAATTGAACTTCACTGTAACATTGGAATAACTAAAATGCTTTATAAAACAAATTCGAATTCAACGATTAATTAATTTTGTAGGTTAATTTTTGTAAAATTAAAGTTTTAAGTTCTGGGAAGTAAATTAAAATCAATTTTCAATTAGTTATTACTATGTGTCAATCCTTTACTTTGGGTGATTTGATGATTAGTTTAGCAATGTTTGTACGTTCTGTATATTTTTAAAGATGCTTAATACGTCACAGACATTTTTATCGCGTGATGTGTTTTATAAACATTTTCCTTTAATTTCTATCAAACGACCAATTTTTACCACTATAATACTCATTTCAATTACACTAATATATTATGGCGCTGATTATGCTAATGCATTTTTATATTTCATTGACAAATATCAATCAGAGACCGTTGCTAACAATTTATTTCGAAGTCACAGCTTGTAGAGCATTCGTGTCTTTTGGATTTTGCAAGCAATACAAACATCTAAAATTCCCAGTATTCATCGACATCTCCATCACTATCAGACTTTTAAGAACGTTCTCTTTGTACTTCTATTATTCCCTCTCTCCCTTCTCACCAGCCCTGCCCCTACTTCATTGTATCTTGCCATCTCTTCTGTTCGTCTACACCGCATCAAATCGGACCATTGTCACCTCCACAACGATCTCGTGTCGAGCGGTTTCTCTGCACTCGTCTACTATTCCTCCCTTCCGCGTTCCACTCTCCATTCAATTCCGGGACGCAGCCACAGTCGCCGCGCGCTGTGGACACAAAACAGGAATTATTTACGCCGTAATGAGCAGCGCAAGTCTTTTTAAAGCCGACAACTCACAGCTCCCGTGTTTCCCCACCGCCGCCGTCCGCCACTGCGAAAGCAGAAGCTTCCAGGCTAGTCAATGGTTGCTTGCTTGACTAATTGATTGATGTTTTCGGACACGTCACCTTCTATGATCAATAGTTCTGATGGTGTAGTGAATGTTTTATCCCGCAAAGTGCCATGTGCCTTTCACGTAGGGTGGCGAGATCCACGTTGACTTGCCGGAAATATCCTCCTCGGGGTATCATCCCTTAATGGGACACTGCCCCTGTTGAAGTTGTAAGCTTCAGGCTATTCTCCTGATGTGTATGGTAGTGTAGTGCATGTAATTTACCAGGAAAATGTGTATTTAAGGGGAGAGGATAGACAAGAAAAACGAAAGAATGGTCGTTTAATAGGGTTTAATTTAATTTATTATTTGTTTAAATTTAATATAAATAACTGTTTGAAAATGGAGAAAGTATATTATAAACATTTAGAGTTAAACAATTCCAGAATTTATTTATGTTTATATTTTAAAAAATGTCTAAAATATACCGGGGAATATCTTACCTAAGCAGAGAATATTGAAACATCTTTCGTAAGCTTGTGCAAACTTTTGATATACATATTGGGATTTGGCAAATTGCATTTGAGCAAAATATTGTTATCCATATCAAACATGCTGACCTCTACAGTAACTTCTGGGTTCATGACTGGCTTCATTAATGATCTAGTCGAAATATTCAGTTATCCTATAGAGGATTTTGTGGAATTGTGTGCTTTATTGACATGCAATCAACACGCTATGTTTATCACTCCACATGTTGGCAAATATTTGAAACGTAAAAGTGATTGTAAATTACATTAGCGTCGCGTATTGATTTTGTTAACATAGACCATTCGTTATATTACAGTGATATAAATGACCATACGCTCACTGTATGATTTTCTTCTATTTACCATAGGCGTGAAGTTCTTATTGTGAATAATAACAAAATACTAATGAACTCATGTAATTTAGTTAATGATGTTTGTTTTGTAAATACTTTAAACAGGTATTATCATATGCAGAAACAATGTGCATACTTACATCTTTCCATTGTTAAAGTATTTAACAATAATGTATATTCATTAATAATGAACCGCAAAAATACATTACAAAAATAAGTAAAACCAAGAGGAGAGATCTTATCAGTTCATATATTAAAAGATAAAGTCTGATGACTTACTTGAATGGTAAGGTTAATGAAGAAAGAGTAGCTTGCTGGATTTACTATGGATAATGAAATATACGATATGTGATGAAAAACGAAGTTTTTTGTAGAAAATCACATAAATGATGAGGATAAAAAGATTTTTTAATAAGTACCGTAATGTCAGATATGAAATGATGTGTCTTTGCTAAAACCAAATTAGTTTTCAAAAGTAGAGATACAAAAAAACAGACATGGATGAAATATACTGCAAACTTATATGAATCAAGACATTACTAGTTCTCGAAAGGTTTTGTTGGCTTTCCTTTGTGACATGAGATTATCTCCACAATAATTTTACACTGACACGTAACAACTCTGTGCTTTTTAGAATGGTTATATTTATTTGACAATAAGTATGGCACACGTTTCAAAATTCTCAAAAAATTGAGAGTAGAGTAACATTAGTTCATAAAGTCACAAACACAATAAAAATTAAGTACAAAAGAAAAATACTACAAAAACAAAATAAAGAAATACTTCTTTTTCAACCATGAAAGAAAGCAAACAAGTCTTTAAGGTCTTGAATTTTGCCGAAGGCAAAAGTTACCCCCAAACTCACCAAATAATTACAGCAGATTTACAAATATCAAACTAGTGTAACTGTTTTATAACGCAGATACAGGAAAAAGATTTCATAGGCTTTTAACAAAAAAGTTTCATTTCCTCAATTTTCGTAAAAACGAGCGTTCACGAAATGCATTCAGCGCCTAGACGCGGTGGATCGTATTGAAGGACGAGATATATAGCAATGATAATCACAAAATGTTGAAATAGGCTGCAGATTGCAGTGCCAAAATGAGAGTATACAGTGAGATGCAGTGTAGCGCATAGAAGGAGCAAACACAGGAAGATAGTGAGAGCGTAGGCTTCCGCGGCCGGAGTCAGTATTTCCTAGGCTGTCCGGGTGACGCAGCGTACATGGCGAAGGTGCTGACGTTTCGGTCGCCATTCTGCGACATTCCACATGGCATTACGCCCTAGTAAATACAGGAAGATAGACCGGAATTAGAATGGACTACAAGGATCCTTGAAGGAGAACAACGGGCGGTGTTTGGCGAATATCACGGGATGAGCAATACGCGGACGAGAATATCGAGTCTAGTCTGTTTGGCTGCGATAAGTTCAAATCTGATCAGGACGCACCAAATGTTAATATGCCGTTTCGCATCTGATCAGATCAGATTCAGTCGAGAGGTGCAAAAAGAGACAGGCTGATGGTGGAGGAAAAAGGCAAATAAGAGGAAAGAGTCAAGATAAGGAGAGAGGCAAGGAAGGGGAAAGGGGCAAGGAGGAGGAGTGGGGCAAAGAGGATATGGACAGGTGAAGTTGGTCTAGATGAAGAGGCGAGGGGCAACGAAGAAAGGGCCACAGAAAGAAAAGGGCAACAAAGAAGGCACAAAGAAAGAAGGGGTCACGAATGGCAAGGGGCAAGGCAGAGCGGTGCAAAGCGGAGCAGAATGGAAAGGGCCGGGGCGGCGTGATGGTGCGAGTTGGAGGTGAGTTGAGCCTGGGTGGATCCCCATCCAGGACAAATAACCAAAGCTCCAGAGCCGAACGTGGCTAGCCAATGGGGGATGATATGAATGAAAACAGCGGGAAATACGAGGCGACGTGGCCGGCGCAGCGCGTGTGTGTGTGTGTCGTCCCAAGAGGAGAGGCCACACGGGCGAATGGGTGGCCGTCAGCCGCGCCGCAGCGAAGCGCCGGGAATGAAACGCGCCCGAGTCGACCTGTCGCCGCGGGCAGAGGACATTCAAATATCAATTCGGCGCACTCCACCCGGTGTTAGTGCTTCGCTTTGAGCGCCGCCGGGCAGGTTGGCGCAGCCAGCGGCCGCACGGAATTAGGGAGCGGCCGGCAGGGAGGGCTCCGCGGTTTCGGTGGCGGCGGCGGCGTCTGGGGACTGGGTGTGAGGTCAACGTGGGGGGGGGCGGTTGGGGCGGTAGAGGCGATGCAGGTGATGAGAGTGACGAGGATGATGGAAGCGGTGGAGGTGAAGGCAGCGACTGGGAGGGGTAGGGCTGGTGTGGGACTGTTTGATTCGGCGAGGGCAGTAGCGGCGGTGGGTGTGGTAGGGTGGTAGGCTTAGTAGGGTGGTTCGGGTAGTGAGTGTGGTGGTGTCTGTGAGGGCTCCGGCGGCCGTGAGAGTGATCAAGGTGGAGGAAATCGTGGTGAACTGGACTAAATGAAGCGAAGGCATCATGAACGTAAATAAACCATGGTTCAGTTCGTTGTTCAACCAGACGTTTTTTACACTTCTCTCAATAGTGCTGAAAATTCATCTTCTCATTTAATGAGTTAATTTGAATCTCGAAGGACTACGCTATGATTTGTACTGAATTGATAATTCCCTACCAAATTCGTAGAGAATTCAAGTTCAAAAGATCACCCCCCTTCCGCGATAAAAACAAACAAGCACTACCCTGACGCGACTATTGTTGATGCACGCGGAATCACCAATCAACCACTCAATAAACCCGAGCATTGAAGAAGACCAATACACCAACCAACCCGAGTATTAGAGAAGACCAATAGCTAGAAACGCGAGAAGTGTAAACTAGGAAGAGGACAAGGTAGACAATGGAAGCTCCGAGAGCGGAATGGCGAGAGCGCAGCGAGGAAAGCGGAGAGGGCGGAGTCTGCATTGCCCGGGACGCCCCTGGGTGCCTTCCACCTGCCGCGACACAACTTGTTCATTAGCGCCGTCGGCGGCGAGCGTGACGCGGGGGGGGGGCCAGCGTGCGGCTGAGACCGGAAACGGGAACGAGAGCAGAGACGTGTCTCGGATCTACCATAATGTGCCGCGCCAGGAGGTGCCAGGGTATCGTAGGGATGATAGCTGTTCCTGCCGAAATTGTCCGCGGTTAGAGGTCCAGGTTAGACGTTTCGGCGCATAAGAGTCCAGAGGTGGAAAACAAGTGATGTACGAGGAAGGGGCTGCGAAAACTCCGAAAGCAAAAAGTGCGTGCGGGGGGATGACGCTGGGCGGCGAAGGAGGCAGGTGGCGAGTGGTTAGCGAGCAGACGTCAGATGACCAGACAGTTGGGCGATGATCCGGGCAGCGTTTCGAGAGTCAGCGCTGCCGCGATTCCGAGTCCGGGCACTAGGGTACGCTAGGTCGGTGGGCAATCGCATCAGGCCGGCCTAGGTTTGGTAGTAGGGTGGGGGTAGAATTGTAAATAGGTGGCGGAAGCGGGCAGGGCGAGTTCAGATGAACGGCATGTGTCGATCGTGAACGGCGCTATTAGTGAGCGTGGATGGATTAGCACGAGTGTGGATAGAAGTAGCGGGGAGGAATATGTGGCAGGGTCAGCGCTGCGGGCTCCTTCGGGCAGGCTGGGCGTACGAGTTGTGTTGGGGCGAAGTTAGAGGAAGATTAACCTCGGTACACGACCAGTCTGGTAGGGGAGTGGCGGCGGAGGGGAATGGAGGCGGTGGTGAGGGTGGGCGGGCTGCATTGCCATTGGGAGCGCCGGAGAGGGTGGGTGGCAAAGAGACCAGGGTTGTGCCAGGCAGCGCCTCGGGGAGGGGCAGCTGTTTGCACACGCCACTACTTTGCGCGAGGTGGCGACACGACCAGCACGG
The DNA here is from genome assembly GCA_017312745.1 of Gryllus bimaculatus. NCBI lineage: Eukaryota > Metazoa > Arthropoda > Insecta > Orthoptera > Gryllidae > Gryllus > Gryllus bimaculatus. The sequence continues at coordinate 1,885,872 of BOPP01000046.1, forward strand.
ATAGCCGGCAAACCAAATGACTGCTGCGTCGTCTGCATAAAGAGGACATGTGGTTTTCTAACGTGAGGATCCGCTGATTGAGTCTCCATGGTGTTTCAAATTCACAACAGTTGAATGAAATGGTGACATGCTCAAGTATTTCTTATTTACAGACTCTTGTGTCAGTACACACAGTAAAATTGGCATCCTGAAAATTACTTGCAATTGGCAATTGCTTTTGTTCATTACAATACGGAACACGGTTTGTATTTTTTAAATGTTTTAATATTAAAAAAATATGAAATATATAAATTAAATGAAAATGCAATATATTTAAAGTGCTGCAACTTTAGGAATATATTTGAAAATATGGAACGAATTGCACATTTATCACAGACAAAATTGTACATTTGAAGGTAGAACATTTTGAAGATTAAATAATTTCCGCTACTCAAAAATAAGTAAAAATTAAACTGTACGTATGTTAAAAAGCATAACACATTGTTTTGTGTGCTTTAAATATTTACTTTTAGGTAAAACAATAAATAAAGATATGTTTGGAAAACATATTTATACAAATTTTGAAGCGTGAGCTCCCATTGCAATTAGTGGGCGTGTTGCAATTTTGCTGCCCATTGCAATTTTAACCTTCTCGTTGCTGTTTTTTGAAAGTTAAAATGTCTCGTTGCCGATATGAAAGCGGTTATAGCCGGCTTTCATGGGTTTATCAGAAGGCAGTCGCGACCAAGAGTGCACCAGGCGAGGTATCTCAGGGTATTTACTGATGTCAGTGCAGTTATTCTGACCGGGAGGTCCTAGAGTTTGAGTTGGTATCAGGATTTTCGACACTAGCTAGCATTCATTCATCGTTCGGATGATAATTCTAGTGGTCGGCTGCTCTGATTGGTAGTTTTCCATACTTTCTCTGATCAATATCCAGCCAATGTCGGAGCAATATCTTACATTTGGGCCACGAACCGCCCGTAATCTTTTCTTCTTCCTTGTCATATCCTAACATTTTACTTAAATGCTCACACTAACACACATGTGAAGCTTAGAGCTTCTCCCAGCCATGAGGTGTCTCGCTGGTGGGAGATACCAGGATAGGAAAAACAGCATGCCGACGTGTAAGTCAGGGCCGATACTCACTATCCAAGAGGTAGATCACCTCTGACCTTCCGTGATAAAAAATTCACTGCACTTACGGGACTAATGTCGCGACAAGAAACACGAATTTATCATCAAGCGACCGAGAAAGACCGTGTCTACTCTAGTATATCTCCGATCGTTCAGCGTTCTCATTGGAACATATATGATTTAACGACAAATATTTAACAATAAGAAACATTTAATTTATTGAATTTTTTCCCACCCCTTTACAGCGTATATGATAATACTGTCTTGAAGCCATACGTTATTTTCATATTAAAGCAACATAAAATTTAGACACGTTAGTGGCAAGGAAAAAGGTTTCCCGTCGTCACCTCAGCCGCGTTTGAGATAGAAGCTCAAACCAAATTCGCGGGTTTCTGTAAATCGTTACTGCATAAAATTTGAATGCTCATGACTCAAACTTGATCTGTGATTTGTAAAGTTTTGATATCGGCATTCATTCTTGCAGAGAATACATTGATGTGTGTCATTTCTTTTTTTCCTCTAAATTTGACGCATGTGAATGTTTTCTTGTTGGTAAAGCAAAACAACCTTTATGGTTTTCCTTAATCATGATCTGTTAATAACTCATACCTCATTAGGTCACAAAATTATACTATTTAACGTGTTCTTCTATAAATGCGAATGCTTCGTCACGAGGAATAAATAGTTTCAGTCACGTCTGAGCGTTATGAAAGGCAGAATGCTTCTCAGAAATACATCTCTTACAAAGGATTTCAACATACAGGTCGAAACACGGTGATGGTTGAATTTAAAGATGAAGTCAAACTAAATGAATAGTTTTTAGTATTGTAGGAAACAAACATACGAAATCGAGAATGTCATTGCTTTTATGAATTGTTAATCGTCAATTTGAGGGTCGGGAGAAATACATGTAGCCTGCATGAAATATATATTTAATACGCAGGATAAAATGAAAGTTGTATACAATGAAATAATGGTCACCTAGATACTATTATTTTAACATTTTAAATATGATGCTAACTAAATGCATCATATTTATCCAGGAAATTAGTACAATTTTCCACAATAATTCATTTTCTTCTGTACATTTAGAGTACCACATCAGTTGTTCCAGTTTTTAATTGTTTCGCAAAAACGACAATTTGGAATACTTGCTGAAATTAATATACTCGTACGCGTAGAGTGTGGATTTAAACAGGGCATAATTCAACTCATAAAGAAGAATATTTTTCTTTTTCTGACTCGCAAAATATCTTCATGACATTAACACTAGAAGTAACAAGAAATAAAAAGTCCTGTGCATTATCATGTGGGGAAGGGGAAAGGATCCAGAGATTGAAATGAATAGACCCGACATTTTTATCCACAGCCACACAATAACTTAAATTAGCACATGGAATAAACACTACAACAAAAACACTTTGCTGTATGTACAGGAAGCAGGAAGTTCAGTGAGACAACAATAGTTTCACAGACATAAATTCCACACTTTATTTAAAGAAACTTCCACAAATAAAAATATAGTCGACTCCTGTAACAGTTAACTTCTGGGTACTAACACGTTTCGTTCAATATATCAGAGGTTTACTAAATATAATGATTTCAAAATTACATAGAATTTCTCCACAATGATTGATTTTATTAATAAAGAGATACAGCAAAATTCATTTACGGCACGAACTGAAAATTTCAGAGTCTTTATTTGTCCTTAAAAAATAATTTCTTTTAAGTATTTGCTTAGTAAATTTTTCATTAGTAATTTCTGTAGATTCTTCTCCAGAGTTCGTGATCTATCCATACACGATTCTGTATCAAATTGCAGCCTTGACACATTTCAATGCCTCTTACACCGTCTCACTCTCCAAAGTCTCTTTACCTCGCCAAATAACAGGAGAGATCTAATTTATTTCCAGAACTTATTTCCTACGTGCACTGCACCCGAGGTTTAGGGTCAATATAACCTGATCTTCTTATGCTTATTTGTAATGTAAGTGACTGAAGTTCAGTATAACCGAGGGTGTACTATATCCGAGATCAATATAACCGAATAGGCCTGAATATACAAAGAGACCTGCTGGTCTAAATAAACAAGTCTTGGTAGCGTGCGCATTGAATATTCTGCGGCTGTCACTGCGGCTCTAGGAGACCACTCTTTGACCATTCCAGGAGGGAAGAAAGGGCTGTGAAGGCATCACCTGCGCTCTGACGGTACTCCAGCTGGGATAAGCTCTTGATTGACAATAGGACACGCATTGTATTTGTAGTGTCCTTTGCTATACTTAATCAAAAAATTTGGAGCGATATTTGAACAAATTTTGAAAATGCTGAGACATCAAGAAACGTACTCTGATCATGAAGATATCCGTTCAAAATCGCAGAGTTTGAGTTTATTCAGATCAATTAAAAATGCTTTTCTGAACGTTTTAAGTGCTGGTGTTGACCACAGACAGACCGACGGATGTTTTACTGCGAAGCAATATTTCAGTATTTAGCACGTATAGAACATCTAATATGACTACACAAGGTGTTACTCGTAAAGGAAGCAATTCATATCATACAGGAACAAGATTTATCCATTTTATTGATATAAGAAACTCACTTTTAAGATTTTCTGTCGAAAAATTTCCAACTGCCTTGCAGAATTAGAATAACCTTTGTCCTTTACTATGTAAGTACGAAGTGGTCGAGGACGTAGAAAGAGCCAATTTGGAAGGAAACAGAACTAAAACTTCGCGTATTTTCACAAGAAAATAGACAAAATACTCAAATTTTCGAAAAATTGTACCAGACCTTATTTTAAAATTTATCTTTAAGGCACAGATTTCAATAAGGGAGAAATCTCTATCTTTAATATTTTAGTTGTACGAAGTCTCCGAAAATTTTTGAGCTTTTACAATGTTCGAAAAACCACGGGTTTCAACGAATATGAGACCTACCTCAGTTTCTTAAAAGTCCTTCACATTATTGCAATTTTCTTCCAAAAATATGGCGTCGTATTTAAGAAAATGGCGTTTAAGGGGCGACTGTAAATTGAAAATTTGTATCTCGTCTTTACAGACTTTTTTGAGCTTTTGAGAAACTTCCTTAGAAGTCATTTAAAGCACTTTAACTCAGAAATACAATGGTATTTACAAATTTTTGGAAGTATGCATATTCAAGTCTGAGTTAATGGTGAGAGGTGTTTCAAAAAAATTACGTACTGAAAAACATTCTTTAAAATTTAGGAGTACTTTAAGAACCAGAAATATTATTAAATGTCAAATAATGAGGAAATTATAAAGCATAAAATTGTGATAAAATGACGATAGGAGAAAATAAATCTGAATAATATTTTAAGGATAGTGACCATGAATTTAATTAGATTAAAATAAATGTGTATTAAACGTAACATAATGTTTTATTCTATACTTTATAAAGAACAATTTTTACACTCTGTTTTAGAATATTGAGTTGGTTTTCTTCGCACGATTCAGCGAATTTTTACAAATAACAAAATGTCATTTTTAAGCGTTGCAATAGTATTTTAAAATAAATAAGAAACACTTCGATATTTATCATTGGGGCGCGCTTGAGCTTAACGGGTTTCATCTTCAAGGGCGTAGACGTGGCAGTTTATTCACGGGTGTGTTGCAGGCCCAAAACAAAAATGCTCGGAGTGCACGGGGATTTCAAAATTGCAGGACCACATGCAGGGCTAAAATAAAAACAAAAGACGACTTATAGTAATCGGTTATACGTAAACTCTTTTAGTGATATGACTGGAAAATATTCCAAATTAATTTATTAAACACACATATAGAGAAAATGAAAGAAAAACTGGTTGTATAACAAACCATTCACATTGGTGGTACTTTGAGTCATTTAGTCACTGATAGTGTTTTACTTTGTTGCTCAGATGAAAATTTGATTCACAGTATTTAACAGGTCACAGTTTTTGCCTGAATTTAATGCTCCAAGTTTACAAATATATGTAGTGTTACTGAAGCAGAGTAATGCTATTTACAATACATTCGAAAGCATTACGGACGCATCAACGACAAAAGTAATAGTAGAAAACTAAATATATGCAAGTGAATGTTCAGTTTCTAAGATAAAGTAGTATTCCCTGCATATCAAAGCAAGTACATGTCTTATGAGCAAATCAGTCTGCTTTGCTTGAAGGGGAGGGTGCGAAAAGGATTTCGACGTGGACTGCAATTTCAAGACTAACTCTTCATATGTTTTGAACAGAACAAAAAATATGGATTTTTTTGCTTAAAATTTTAAAAAGTAGATTCATAATTCGAATACATCATGTGTAATCGTGTAATTATTTTGAATAAATTGAAAATAAAACCCACAAAAATGGTCCTCTTTAGTTCAGCCACTGTAAGGGTACGGTCACAATGCAGCCGAAATATTGGTCGTTCGCTACCGGACGAGTGCGATCGAAATCGGACGAAACATACAAATAACACCCGAATGTTGCGCCAGAAATAGTCCAAATATTCCCATGACTCTACAACACTTTTTTACATCTTTGCGAGAAGCACTCTCAAAAACATCTACATGTATTTAGACGGTCATCGTATTGCTTATGGTCTTAATTCTCCAGCCGATTTCAGGAACTGACAAAACTAAAGGAAACATCTTGTGTGCAACAGCCGGTGTTTCCGAATTCCGTTGTTAGAGGTCCTTGCGGTTAATAAAGTCCATTTCTGTTCACCATTCCGTGTTTGAGCGAATTCCTCACATCGAATAAAAACATACGACGTTGATCGAAAAATATTTTACCAGAATCTGCTGCATTGTGACCGCTGCCTCAGAGTAGCGAAATTTGATCGGTGTGATTACTGAATGTGATTTAAAGATCCACAATTCCTCTCTCAATGATTACGAAATATGACTAAATGGTCTACAATTCCTCGCGCGGTGATTAATGTATGTCATTTAATTGTACACAATTCCTCACGCAATTATTACTGAATGTGATTAAATGGTACACAATTCTTCTCATGATGATTACTGAATGTGATTTAATCGTATACAATTCCTCTCGTGGTGATTACTGAATGTGATTTAATTGTACACAATTCCTCTCGTGATGATTACCAAATGTGATTTAATCGCATGCAATTCCTCTCGCGGAGATTAGTGAATGTGATTTAATTGTACACAATTCTTCTCACAATGATTACTGAATCTGATTTAATGGTACACAATTCCTCTCGCGATGATATCTGAATGTGACCGAATGATCCACAATTCCTCACGCAATGATTTCTAAATGTGAATAAATGATCTACAATTCCTCAAGCAAAGATAACTGAATGTGATTCAATGGTACACAATTCCCCGCGCAATGATTACTGTATATGATTTAATTGTATACAATTCCTGTCGCGGTGATTAGTGAACGTGACTGAATGGTAGTACACAGCTCCTCTCGCGAGCGCGCCACCTGCCTGCAGGGCGGGCAACTTCCGCGCCGCCTGCCGGCCTGCTCCTCGAACGTGTCCAGCTGGAAGGCCGTGCGACAGACGCGCCCGCGGCGCGCCGCCACCTCGGCGACGAGGCCGGCGGCGCAGGCGGCCAGGCCGGAGGCGACGCACAGCCAGAAGCAGGCGCCGTAGCGCAGAGCGAGGCCGCGCGGCGGCACCAGCGCATGCGCAGACGGGTGCAGCTGCTGCTGCAGCGCGTGGTAGAGCACGGGGGCCGCCAGCAGCGAGACGCCCAGGTGGCGCAGCGCGGGCCCCGCGCGGGCCGGCAGCGCCGCCAGCATCACGGCCGCCCACGCCCACAGCGCCGCCGACGCGTCCAGCGCGCAACTCGCCCAGCGGCCCGCCCTGAGGGCCGGACCAAAATCAGCACCGCCCTTTCCACACAGCTCGATTCGTTAGAAGTGGTTGTGTTACATTTGGACAAGTTGTGATTACGTACGCTTGCGAAGCTGGAGCTTGTATTGTCTAGGCCAGGGTTGTCCAACTGCCAGCCCGGCGTACTATTTATTCTGGTTGTTTAACAAAAATGAAGTGCCCTGCATCCATTTTGAGCGAGAACATAACCTACCTACCGACGCGCTTTGTCGGACGCAAAACACACACTTAATGGTAAAAATAGGTTCATGTTTAGATGTAAGCATGTTTTTTCTAGTAAATTCCAAAATTAAAAACCATTTCATGTGTTGCACTGAATCATGAAAGCTACAACCTGATATCACGAATGCTTTTGTGCCCCCCTCCCTTGTTTCAGAACAGCTGGAGAAAACGAGATGAACGACACGGGAAAGTCTGGATAGCTGGAGAAATGAAAATATGGCTCGCAAATCTTATTTACGGTGGCCTTTAAATCCTTGCACGTTGAACCCACCTGGTCTCCGTAAACAGCCGCATGTCTGTCGCACTACTTTTCGAAGAACTGTCGTACTACTTCCCGTGCTGCTGTACGTTCTGAAGACCACAACATATTACCCGAAACGTCAACCACTACGACAGGAATGCGACTCGTCCCGGGTAGCGTAGACAATTTGACAGGTTGCGTTAAATCTGGACAGGGTGCGTTAAAGCTGGGTAACTTTAGTTAATCCACTAGTGTGTTCAGTTAATTTTATTGTTAGTTCTTTCAGTTTTGTTTTCTCCATTGGTGACTAATAATGTAATTTACATTTTTTTATATATCCATTTATTTGATAGTGTGTCCTTCGTTACTTTCATTTTTTCATTTATTTACCATCTAACTCAATAATAAATAATTTCCACTATACTTTACTGAAGTTTTCGCGCAAATTCAGACTGATTTTGTTGTTACTTGTAGTTGAGTGTACGCACCAACACACGCAGAATACCCACAATGCGTTTCTTTGTTTTCCTTAGTATTTTCCATGTCTAACTTGGTTTAGCATGATTAATTCGTTATTTTCTTGTTTCATCTGCAGAGCTTTCAAGTAGTTATTTTTAAAATTACGACTAATAATCCCTTTCTAATATGGTTTTTCTGTTATTAATACTTTGATGTCACTCACTGCAACCATTACACATTTTTTGTTGTTAATATAAGGTCACATCAACTATGTCATTTGCGACCACTTTAATGATTGTAACGTTAGGGTATCTGTAAGAGTCCACAGTGAAAACAATTATTCTTTCACCGGAATAAGATAAAATTTATAACCATTCATTTACTCTTAGCATATTTTAAATATGCCACTATTGTGCAAGTTAGTTTAATAGTCCAACGCTTTGCTTGCTAATAGATGGACGTCAGTTCTACCTTTGGCGATAGTACCACCCCACTCCCACACTTCTACAGCGCATTTCAAAGCCCCTGATGACCGCCTCAACTCTCGTGCGAACACGATGCAGCACTAATGAAGGCGTTCCACTGTGTACTGCTCTCGGTGGATTAGTGAGTTTTTTGCTCACGTACTTCATTTTCGTTCAGTTTGCTCACTTGTTTGCTTAGAATACAGTTTTAATTTAAAAGTTTGCTCATTAGAGTGTTAAATTACTAAAGCACTAATGTTTTAAATATTTGTAGCTTACTATTGACAAAAAAGTTTAAGTTAGTAACCCATTTATTTGTATTTTACTTTCATATTTACCTAAATTTTTCTCCATAATTTTTTTACTCAATTATGGCCTAGTTTACTTATTAAAGTTGTAGAGTTTCAAAACTGGCACAGAATTCTTCAAAAATGAAAAATATTAAAAAAGGTAGCATTGTATATTGATCTATGAATCATTTCAGAACTTGATAGAGAAGGTCTCTTCATATTGTTAAAAGCTTCGATGATTCACTACATTTAAACTACTTGATTCATAATTACGTATTTCGTAAACTGCTAGTCCCTTTAGCACTACTATGCGGCTGCGGTAATTAAATATCATAAACTTTCCGCGAGTAGTAACCAACAACTAGATAATTTTCCGTTTTTATTATTTCTCTTCAAGTCGGGAGGATTCCAACTTCACTGGAACGGACAGGAGCGCAAAGAAGCCAAGATCTACTTCTACCCGGGGAACCCACCCGTACAAGCCGTGAAAGTCAACAGTTTCACGCTGGGCTCCCCAGAGATAGCGGCTGCGGGCACTTCGATAGTCCGACGCTGATGAAAACGCCAGGAGCCCTATCGGAGACGTAAGTTTTTCGCAGATCTCTTAGCGAAGCGCACTAGCGGGGGAAGGGGGCGAACTTCGGTTTCTTCGCTGTCGAAATCTCTTCGGAGCTTCAACTCGCAACAAGTTTGGAATGGGAATGGGCTAGGAGGAATTTAGGAGGAGACAGAGGAATTGTGGCGAGAGCAAGGAAATGCGGGACGCGAGAAGAAATAAAACGCAATGACGGGTAAAGAAGGAAGGTAATTGAGTACGCGGTGAGATGAAGCTGTGGAGTTGACTAGGAGAAAATAAAAGCTGCTAGAAATTGATCAGTAGCAAACTTCATTAACGGTTGTACCAAAATGTTTAGAATAATCAAGTTTAACGGAGGAGAGGAGGAGAATGGACTGAGGAGAGACAGAGGAGAATGGAAAAGACAAAACTAGAAACCTTTGAAAAATATTAAAATTTAGAAAACAGGATCCTCAATTATTCCAATATATAAAGGATAAGAAGATAAAACGGTACAACGATTAAGAGGCATATGATATAGTAGAGGGAGATAAGAGAAATTGGTAAGTTAAGAGGGAAGATCAAATGAAGCGGGGGGGACAGAAGAGAAAGGAGGAAATGTATCATACAGAGTCGAGATTTTTCTAAAATGTTGAAGTGGAATATTCGCAAAATATAAATAAATAAACGAGAGATAGGGGAAAAATGGGAATGACAAGAAGGGACGTGAAAGTGCAGAAAAGTAAGAGGTAAAGAAGTGGTGGAATACTGACACATACAACGCATGGTATGAGAAAGGCCAAATACACGGAAGTTGTTCCGGAGGAGTTAGAAATATGTGTCATTACAATCTTATCAGGATATGTGCAGTTTTATTAGACCTGTATCAATATGCCCAGATGGTACACGACTACGCCGATGCTAGTCAAAAACCAGAGACATCGGCGGGCGAGGGCGAGGGCGAGGGCGAGGGTTAGGGCGCGGGCGCGGGCGCGGGCGCGGACGGCGGAGAAGAGGCGAGGACCAGAGTGTGTGCGGGACAGAGGAGCGAGGGGCAGAGAGGCGAGGGCAGAGTGGCGGGGCAGAGTGGCGAGGGGCAGGAGTGCGAGGGCAAGGGGCGGAGGGCAGAAGTGGCGAGGGGCCAGAGTGGCGAGGGGCAGAGAGGCGAGGGGCAGAGAGCGAGGGCAGAGAGGCGAGGGGCAGAGAGGCGGGGCAGGGGGAGGGGCAGAGTCGGCGAGGGCAGAGGGCGAGGGCAGAAGGCGAGCGGGCAGAGAGGCGAGGGGCAAGAGAGCGAGGGGCAGAGAGGCGAGGGCGAGTGGACGAGTGGCGAGGGAAGAGTGCGAGGGCAGAGTGGCGAGGGGCAGAGTTGCGCGAGGGGCAGAGACGGCGAGGGGCAGAGAGGTGAGGGGCAGAGAGGCGAGGGGCAGAGAGGCGAGGGGCAGAGAGGCGAGGGGAAAGAGTGGTGACTGGTTGGTAGGTGAAAAAGCGTGGTGGTGAGGGAGGTAAGGAAGTGGAGACGCCTCCGACGGAAGCGGCGGAGGGAGAGAAGGTCACAGGTGGGAGCGAGCTGACAGGCGTCGCGGGAGGGGGGAAGTGTGTAGCGCGCGAACTGTATCGCGAGCGCCCGCCCACACTAATTGGACAAGGTTTCGGCGCTTCGCTTCCCACCGCCCCGCCCGCGCTCTCACCTCGCGCCTGCAACACGCGTTCGATGGCGCCACGGAAGCAGCGCGCCCGCGCTCATCGCGCCTCCAACGAGGCATCATTGCACCTAGCCAAACACTCGAGTATTCTGGGGAGGATTTCGTAAAGGAAATTTCATGCGAGAATACGGGCGACAAAGAACGTGCTATTTTAGTACCTCTAGTTTTCGTCTAAAATGGTTCTTTCTACACCCTCGCCTGATCCGTAGTTAACTAGTATTGGAAAATTATTGTAATTCTGCAATGCAGTTGGAAATCTATCGACAGAAAATCTCAAGTTGTGGCATTTGTATATCAATAAAATGGATGAATCTCATTCCTGTATGCTATGCATTGCTTGCTTTATGAGTAACACCTTGGGTAGTCAAATTACATGTTCTGTACGTGATAAATACGGAAAAATTACTTCACTGCAAAATGTGCATCTGTCTGTAAGTGGTCAACAGCAGAACTTGTTTTAGTTCTTGGAAGGTCAGGTCCATTACGTTTTTAGGCAACCATTAACAAAATGCCTAGTTTTTATTTAAAACAACTGTAGTCACTTGTTTAATTTTTTTCATCAATCAAGGGGCGAAGGTTAGTGGCATTCATTACCAGAATCTAATTAAAAATAAAATGATACAACTTAATATAATATTAAGGTATAGACAATGTTATTATATAAATTATATCATTAATACCTATATATGTATATTATTTTTTAAAGATGAAATGATTATGAAAACAGTGTAAGAAGTACAATTGGCTAATACAAATTTATTTTGTTTATGTGTGCCTCAAAAATTGATCTTCCATGAATTAACATATAACAAAATGTCTTAATAACTTTCCAGTTATTTTATTGATTTTCAATCTTCGTGAAGATAATAAAATCCTTGTTGTAGCAATTTACAATCAGCTAAAGGTTTAGTATTTCTATTGTCGACATTGATTTACTGGTTTTAAGAGCAGGGGAATTTTGAAACGCTTGAAAGCTTCTGAGCTGCAATAAAAATAATATTGTAACTGTTTCATTTACACAATTTTTTATTACCGATATGTAATGTTTCGACTTTCTATGTTCGTTAGAATAATCGCTTTTCTTGTGCTCACGAGAAACAGCGGCGAGGGAGCTGAGTACAGCGTTTCGACGCGGTGAGGTGCCACGCCATCGTCCGGCCTTCAGCTGACGACCACCCATGAAGCAATCCCAGCCGAGGAAGAACGACGACTTCTTGCAACGCCTGCAGTCCGACGCGCAATTGGGCAACAGCAATTAAACTACACTGTAACTTTGCGGCGTCCGAGAGCCTATTGAACTCCTTTTATGTGCTAATAAATGTGATCGGACTACATTCCGTGATGTAATTTCAAAATCAGGTAATCCCCTTTGCGTTGCCCTAGCTAAGCAACCTTTTGTAAATAAAGCCGCCCTGATTCGAGCTCACCTCAAATCTGTGTGGGATTGGGTCCGTGGAACTATCCAGGAAAATTTCAATCCTTGCCTGGAGCCGCCACAGGGAGGCTGTCGAAGGTAGAAGTCACTAGGAAAGCTGTTCCCGAAGCCTTCTGACGAAAGCCGATGACTACATTTGGCCCCGAATCGGGTTACGAACCCCAACATGGTCACAATAAATTACAACAGCTTGTTTAAATATCTACTTCACCTTATTATACGATTCGTCAGAATTTCAACCGAACAATATTCGTAGAATCTGATTGGTACTGTTCTTATATTGAAAAAATATAAAACATGTAAGTTTCTAAATTATAATTTTTGGACAGGGGAAACAAACTTAAAAATAATTTATCGCAAAAATATTTCAAAAATAGACTTAGAATTGTAGAAATTTGTTGAAAGCTTCATAAATTTTCATTTGTTTCACCACTGTTTTCATTATAGTGATATAAAAGTACGAAAAATGTTTTTCTTATTTAATGCAAGTCAAGGTTTCAATTTCTTCTTACACAGAACACAATGTAAATTTCACAAAAAAAAGTTTTTAATATGACATTGGACGGCACCATGACCAACTACATAACTATAAAAACATTAATAACTATGAAACAATCAAAGATTACGGATAATAACATAATTATATCTGGCAAACAAATCGAGTTCTCTGAAACTTTTCATATGATTTTCTCGTTTCTTTTACCACCTAATTTCACAATTTCTCCACCAATCCATTCACCATTTTCACTTATATCCCATCATTATCACTAATATCTAATCATTATCACTAGTATCTACTCATTGTTTTCAAACATGGGACTAAATTATCATAAGTTGATGTGATAAACCCCAATAAAAAACCGAAACATGAATCAAGCAAAGAATAGCGCGTACCTGCGCAGGAAGAGGCCGCTGGGGCCCGCGAGGGTGCTGGCAGCCGTCTGCAGCGGCGGCAGCAGCGCAGCCTGCAGTGCCACCTCCTGCTCCTCCAGGTCCAGGTGCTCGTTGTAGTACTCGAAGGCGCGGCCCTCGGCGCGACACAGCAGCGTCACGTTGGCACCCGCCAGGCCCACGCCCAGCCCTGCGCCCACCCACCGCACTCACTCAACGCCGCCACTAACCCTCACTCAACGCCGCCAACAAGTGGCACTGACGCTTTATCGTGTAATTACAATTCTATGAAACGCAAGTTTTTAACTTTATAATATTTTATCAATAAATAAAAAGAACACCTCTAATCATTGCAATTGGGTTTGGGCTGTATACGCAGAACAAATAAGTTAATACCAAAATAATTACAATGAAAAAGACAAGAGGCTTTTCTTTTGTAGGTATACATAAATATTTGACAGTTAAATTTAGGCATAATTATCTCTTTTCCGAGACATGAGGTGAATTAATTGTAATCAATTATTTATTTTAATATAATAATCTGCTTATATTCGCCATTATGAATTTTTACGTGCAATTGATAACAATGTATACCAAGAATAAAAACAACCTGAACTTTTTTTATTTTAATAGTGTGAAATTTATTTCTACTGAAGAAATTGCAAATTAGCGTATATTAATATGAAGACCACTGAGCATTTCCCCAAACATTACCTTGGATACCGAAAAATGCTTTCTTTTCTCCCTTCTTTCTCTTCTTACGATTTCTCCTAATTTCTATTAAATATTAGCTAGCTTTGTGTTTTGTCTTCATTAAAAATATTAAACACGAAATCACAATGCTACTAAATCTCACGGGTTTATATTTCTAATACAATTAAAAGTGTGAACATTCTCCACTTTGTACGACATTCCCGATCCCTTATTCAAGTAATTGAGACATTTTTTAAATATTACAAAAGTATTAGAACAAAAAACATGCAAATTCCTCTAGAGCAATTAAACCTTACGCTATTTATTGACAATAGTAAATCAAAAGGGTTCATAAACGTTCAATGCATATTGTAAAGGTCAGTGTACTTGACAGGTATCTGAATTCTTACAAACTTAAGTTTGACTTCTCGTTTAACAAAAATCCACCACATGCGTATCTACTGACTTCTCCCGCACCATTACGAGGGAGGTACAGACTCACAGAGGGAACAGTCACGCAGCGGCGCACCGGGCCAGTAGCTCAGCGCCACCCCACGCAGGCGCGCCCCGCCCACCTGCCACTCGGGGATGAGGCGCGCGTAGCCTTGCGCCAGCGCCGTCCCCAGCATCAGCGCCCCCTGCGCCCACAACACACACACGCGGCATGAGAACCAAGGCACCCATACACCCCCACCCATACACCCACATACACCCACACACACACATCACATGACAGTCTGGACTTCCAGACCAGCCACTAGACCCCACTCCCAGTCATTAGACCCCCCAGAGACCACTTCATTGGTCGCTGCATCCTAGGCGCAGTTGCCACCGCTTCGGACATGTTGCGACCTTCCTCAGGACCAAGCGCGGGGGGTGTCTGCGAACGAGTTGTGCGAATAGGGTATGGTCTCCCTCCACCCAGTAGCTTGGATTGCCAGTGTCGATCATCTAAGCATGTACTACGAGTAACAGAATATACGAGTATGCGACTGATGTATTAGTGGAATTATAACGTGTAATGAACAAAATGAAGAGAGTTTTACATATTTCAGATTAAAACTTTACACACAGATCCATCTTCAGGATTCAAGAATCATTGTATACAATAATCAAACAAAATAACTTACAACAGAAACAATATTGCCTACAGAACTATACTTTCTTAGTACCTCCGACTTTCAGTGTGATGGCAAAATACCTTCTGGGAATTTTCAAATACATTGCAGTGTGCGCAACCCAAAATATCTCTGGGTCACAACATACATCTAATCTAACTAACAAGTTTACTATCTTGTTTCAATCTAAAAATAACGCATAATTATAGTTATTTAAGAAACTCAAAAAATGTTAGCGATGCGTCGTTTTCGAATAGCGGAGCATGAATATGAAAAAAAGATTTTTTAAATCTATTTAATTAGTTTTCACAATTGATACGTTTGTCTTCTGCCATTACTGGCTAAGTTAAATTATCACAAACATTAGGTTTTTCTCCCCGAAGTTACTTTGAGTTAATAAAGGAGAATGCTAGTCACTTCAGGAAGGCGAAGAATTTTACTCTTGGTTGGTAAGGGACGAAACTGACTATATAATTCTTGACAATTCTAGAGCAAACATGCAAATAAAATTATTCTTTTTAGAGTTTTTGTGGAAAGAATGAATTAAGTTTTCAATTCAATACATATCTAATAATAGCAGGAATTCTCTAGAACCATCGCCACACGATACTATCTCAAAATGTTACCGAATTGCAGAACAACCGTTGCATTGCCACGCTCTTCATTCTCTTTTTTGGAGGTTGGGTATTTGGGAATATCAAGCTCCGAAATAATACAGTGCAAACTGTCATATTATGTGATGTCACACGGAATGTTAAAAACTTCATTGATCAATCAATACGACAAGAATGATATGTATATTACGTCCTGTTGGACTAATGAAAGATATTTGTGGTCCCATTTCGCATGTAATCTATTTCCCATGGGGGTTTTACATCACAATGTTTATTCACATTCTAATTTGTATTGCAATTCCCGGCATTTTCATGCTCAGCCATTGCGGAAAATCACAAAATTACACCGAAAACTGCATTATTAAAGTTAATTCAATATTTATAAACGCAAATTGTGGTACGCTGTACAAAAAATTATATTTTTTATCATTTCGACATTCTCAAGCTTGGAAAATGGCATTAAAATCGAATAGACAAAATTGTGAATATATGAGAATGTTATAGTGTCAGAAGTTACATTACTTGAATTCAAAGAAACAAAAGATCAGTTTGTACTAAACTAAGATATTTAATAATTTTATGAATTTTAAATTTCACAACTGTCAAAATGTGGCAAACAATCGGCTACAAAACGAAAACATAATTTAGATGCCTAGGACACAATGCCTCCGATTTATGAACGATAGTAAAGTGAGGCGAAGATTCCATTATTGCCCTTTCATAAATGAAACCAATTTAACATAGCGTACGATATTTATTCAGGGTTTTCATAAGCAAACGCTACAAAAAACATCCCAGATTCTGTGTTGTCATTCATGAAGTATGGCTGGTGCAGTTTTAACGAAATGATTTGTTTTCGATAAAACTGAGTTTAAAAGGTCCTTCCGCGGGTGAATTTCAAACCTGCTGCCTCGACATGAAACTGGCGTTGGGTCTGGCAACGAAGCTGGGCGAAAGTCGTGTCTTTGCCTTTTCAGTAAAACTGTCGAGTGAGGTAACTATCTTGCCGCGCACTAGGGTATTTTAACAGCACCAAGTGATTTATGCGTACACGTTATGCGGACTAGCTCTAAACTCCCGACCGATCTCCCGGCATCTATGGTAGTGTAGTGCTTGTTCGAGTGTATGTAAGGGGGTGAGAATAGAGCAGGGAAGATGAAGGTGAGATCGCGCGAGGTCCGTGGCCTGTTTTTTAGCATACTGCTCCGGTATTCGCCTGGTGTTGATCGGAAAAACCACGCAAAACTACTGATCAGAGCAGCCGGTCTCTAGAAGGCGACTGAACTCGAACTACCTGACAAGCTAGTGTCGAAAATCTTGTTACTGTCAGGACTGGAACCTAGGAACTCTCGCTCAGAAAGACTGCAGCGTCACCAGTTAATGCTTTAAGCCCTCTCTCTCGTTGCGTCCGCCATGAAAAACCACAAAAAAATAGTAATCCGAGCAGCCCTTTTCTAGAATTATTGTCCAGACATCGCCTGAAATCTCACTAGCAATGTGGAGAGAATATAAAATCCGCCAATTCGGGACCTCCGACCCCTCTACTACAGTCGCTGGCTCTGCGCTGCACTCCGATTGGCTGTGCGTCTCACCAGCGCGAGTGTGGCGCGCCGCCCCTTGAGCACGGGCAGCAGCAGCACCAGCAGCGTGGCGAAGGCGGCCGTCGTCACCAGCAGCGCCACGAACCCGAAGTCCAGGTAGTAGAGCGCTGGCAGGCGGCGCGACGCCCCGTAGTACGCGAAGCCGCCGGCAGTCCGCGCCAGCTGGAATATTTGGCGCAGCATCCTTCGACCTGGAAACGAAGGGAGACACTTGCAATTGTTGTGTGAACGGGAAAATTATCGTTCATTATTGTGAATTTGGCACTTTAGGAGGTAAACCAGATGACTGTGTTCCTAGGATTGGACTTTTATTTTTATTTACTATTCACGCCTGAAAATACCGGAGATCTGTGGCGAGTATAAAGTGACTCATTCACCGTATCTAGTGTAATTGATGTGCCTAGTATTTGAGAATTGTTTCATCACACAGCTACAGAAACACGATTATCTGTCGAGCAGTCGCGTTGGTTGACCGAGTCAACAACTCGCTATTGTCTACTCCAATAATCTAAACGCTCATTGTTGCGTAACCGAAACAGTGTATTTTAACTGTGTTATTAACATTCTCCGCAAGACTTCACAAGAGCGCAAAAACATTGCATTTTTAGATAAGTTTAAATATTTTCAGCGCTGCGAACGTTGGTTGACGGAATCTACCACACGGCCGGTGATGTAAATATAATTTACTTTCTTTGAAATGTTTAGTTGTTTATAAAACACTCACAGACAAAACAATGTTCATGAAAACTAAGAAATTCACATCAAAACATTTTTGCTGTCTCTTAAATCAGAAAAACAAAAATCAAGAGAAACCGCTAAATAAAAGAAAAAACAGTTGTACATCTTCTGAAGAAAATATAATACCGTTACCACCATTAGATGCTGCAAGAGCCCAGTTTTTGTGTTTGCAAAAAGTATAATTCCATTGTTTGCCAAACTTGTATGTATATTAATATAGTTAATATCCCAGAGAAAGATGAGCAACATGTTTCAACAATATTGTCAAGTTGAAAAGTTTATGTACTCCATTCTCCATCACTTGCAATGTTCTGTCCGTATTTTTAAAATAATAAATAGAAAAATATGTAAGCTTTGTGCGCAATATTTTGTAGAAATTGTATACGTAGTAAATCGATGCCTTTGTAATGATCATTAAAAAAATGTATACATGGAAATCGAAGTGACTGAGTCAACCACGCAACCGGCTATGTTCCAGAAATAGACATGACAGCTCTAGGGTTATAGTGGAATGTTGTGTGAATGTGTGTGCGGGACCGGACGGTCATTAGAGAAGCTGTAAAGAGAACATGAAATGGAGAGCGGTACTGACGATATGCATTGGGAAGCGTTCTCCTGCAGTTCTCTTTCGGATCCAATGGATAAAACTTCTCTGTAAACATTTTATTAAATGAAACAATATTATGAAATAATGTTGCTTGCAGAAAGTAAAGTTATAATTTATTGCATTTCAGTGTAAGTGATGCACTTCCTGTCTTGGGAATATGTGACACGATAAAAGCACGAAGGCATTTTAAATATCTCTTTCTCTCACAAAACGTGGTCAAGAATTTAATTGTGTACTCGTTCAAAAAATTGCTTAAGAAATACCTTTCTTGGAAGTAAATGCAAATACAAATGATGTTTTTAAAAACTTATGACTTTTCCACAGAGACTAACCTCGATTATATTTTGCTTTTCTCAGAATAGATTTTCACAATTTCGCAGTATGTTCTTTTTGTAATACGGACTGGCTTATTATGATTAGAAAACAATAGCAGGTAAACTTTATGCGAAATTTCCCCTATTATACGTTTACCATATGAAATGTTTCATCTCTGAAAATGAAAACATAATCCGAAAATAAAAACAGTGTTTGTGTGTAATAAACGTAAAAGCAACGATGAAATGAGGTCTTTGTTTTGTTTTCATCGTTTCAACGCTAAAATTCGTGTTTCTGTGAACACGAACTACTTCGGTTGTTTCTAGTTTTTGTATTGAAAACGTGTGGCAATACTTGTGTGGACAGAAAATTGATGTGGCTTAAAAATATCGCATTCTCTGGTCGATATTATATATAAAATGAAAGAAAGTCTTTTCATAGTAACGCTGAAAACATGAATAAATTAAATAACTATCCCATCAGTAATACATTTATTTTAACACATTTATACGTCTGAATATAACAGGAAGCATTTTTAATCAACAGTTTTTTCAAGAACATTGAAAATAAAATAAGTTATGGTTCTTCTCTGAAAAATATCTACAAGACCACTTAATGAAATAATCAATATCATTATGTAAGCTTGTTCAAGTAATATTATAAATGAGAGGGCTAAAGATGTGATTCTCCAAAGAAAATTATACTACCAAACCAAAAGTGTAATAGCCGAATCCCTGTTAATACAAAACACAAAAGGAAGAACTCAGAAAGTTACAACCGAAAAGTGTAAAACATACGTCTTATAAGGAAAATCAAAAAAACACAAAATTGCTTCATGATCTTCAATATTTATTTATTAATTATGAAATGACGGACCTTTACAAACTCTGAATCAATATCATCTATATTTACTGTAAACAGAAATAAACGTTTTTCAAAATTACATTGCAATGTTTTATATTTACTAGAACTAGGGAAAGGAATTCTGATCTTCACCTTGTCTTAAAACGTAATGCATTATATGTAATTACAAACACTGACAATTCTTTTGTAAACGGAATCGTTTGTATACCTATTACAGTACAATAGATTAATATACACTGAATAATATTTAAATTCAAAGAAACTCGATCTTCAAACACTAAGAGCTGTCTCCAATTTTGCTAATTGTAACTTCATGAAACTGAGACTGCTATTGTGAGAAAACGGCCTTGATCAATCACAAGTAATGACAAAAGAAAAAAATATTTTCATTTTAATATATTAAATTTAGTGTTTTTAGCATAAAACAAGTCAACAACAGCGAGAAATATCGCATCTAGAATCCACTGCCTTTCATTTAAAGCAAAAATCTTGAAAATTGGTTGAATAAAAAAGTTTAAATTATTTTCTAAATGAAAGCCCGATAGTGTTTTAAATATAAAGAGAATCCTTCTTCTATTTTCTCACTTTCACTTAAAAATCTTACTTTACATTAATCGTAATCATTTTTTATGCAGCTATTCACGTATTCGTACAAAACATTTGACATAACCAAAAATTACGAAGTTCTTCCATCAATTTTGTAACTATAATTTAGAAATTAATGTATTTAATATTTATGACACTTTCTCATTCATTACGTTTAACGATAACACTTTCTCAAAGCTCTGCTATTCGCGAAAGTGCACGAAAAAGATGTGATCAAGAAAGACTCCTAACAAAGCATTCGACATAACCAAAAAATTACAAGGTTTTTCCTTTAATTTTGTAAATATAAATTGGAAGTTACAGTATTTTATATTGAAGATACTTTCTCATGCATTACATTTAACGATTATAACATTTCCTCAAGCTTCTGCTATTCGCGAAAATGCTCCAAGAAGATTTGATCATGAAAGACTCCTAAAAACAGCATTCGACATAACCAAAAATTACATGGTTCTTCCATCAATTTTGTAAAAATAATTTAGAAATTCCTGTATTTAATATTTATGACCCTTTCTCACGCATTACACTTAACGATTATAACATTTTCTCAAACTTCTGCTATTGGCGTAAATGCTCGAAGGTTTGAACAAGAACGACTCCGAACCGACGACAGGGAAAACTTGCGGCAGCCTTGCTGAGATCCTCCCGGTCCAACGCCCTGTAGTGCGTCGCCTTAGCGGCTGAGGTCCACAGCGGCCTCCCTAATTGTTCAGTTAAGGATAATGGAGCGTGTTTACCTGCAGCCGCGTGCCTAATACTGGCCTCGCGCGCGAACAGCGCGCCTATCGGCTCCATTAGCTTACTGCTTATTCCCGCAGCGGAGCTGTTGTAACTCAACGGCGGCGTTGCTGGCGGTGAACTACGCCGGGCGGGAGTAACGGCTGGTTGGGTGGGGGAAGTGACGGGGCGTGGGGGGGGGAGCTGATAGGGGGATAGTGTGGTGGGGATGATAAAGGTTCCCTCATGATTGGCGAGGAAGGTCATGGAGAGAACGTGCGAGAGGTGGGAGAGAGACATCAGGGTTGGTGGATGGACTGGCAAGAGAATAATGCGGACTTCGATTTTTTCGGGGCCCTGTATCGCAATTCTCACCGTGGCTTAGTGTTACAGTGGACAGCGTGTATTATATACTTTCTGTTGTTATTGGACAGATTTTGTTAATTATTGTGCATTTTATAACGGCATCATCATCACACAGTGTGTCAGGTAGGCTGCTGTGAGGACATGAGTGTGAAATAGTTTATCGAGAAGTTCAGTACTTACACTACCTCAAAATTACATTAAATTTGTGCAATGTAAATTTAGTACAGATAGCGAGTAATGCGACAGTGGCGGATTCCCTAGTGAAGACCGCAATGAGGCTTTTCCCTGACAAGGTATGTCCGACCACCGGGGCACCTCCCCAGCCAGGACAATTTCTCGACCGGCCTCCCGGCCATGTGCGGTTAAGTAGTGCATGTTAGTGTGTGTGTGTGTGTGTGTATGTGTATGTGTAGGAGGGTGAGGTAAGAGTTGGTAAGGGGGTAAGAGTTGATGGCGGAGGTTGGTGAAGACAAAAGTGGTGGTACAGGGGAGTTGGTGGAGATGTCAGAATGGTGATGTTAGGGAAAGTCTGGTGAATAGGTTTTTGTATTGCTTTCCCAGAAAGGTTTATCAGTTACAGGTCTCTCAGCAAACACCAAGTTTTCCTTTCGTCGCCACTGGTTAATCTCAATATAAATACATATTAAAAACACAACTATCTGATAAGTTTTATATATTTTTTACATTTTAATATTCGATCACCGAGCTCACATCTTTCGTGTAGAGGAAGAGATTATACAGTATTCTGTTGTCCATGAAAGATTCAATATTTTTCTATTAAGTTCGTTGTGCGCGAATGTTTTACTCGGTTGATTAAAATAAAACGTCCTTTGAGCAATTACCAGAAAAATATATATATGGAATATAGGAAAATATGTTTTGGATTTTTTCAGAGTTTTCGGGTAGTTAATAATTCAATAAACACCTCTCAAAAGGCCTCACCTTGCGTATTCTTTTCATTTCTTCGCACATTGGAATTTACGTATTTAGAGTTAGAGAAAATATGAGAACATTTCAAATCTTGTTTATTATTAAGGGTTTACTTTTGTATTCCAAGAAATTATTGTTTATACTGATTAGAGAAGCAAACAATGAATCTTGAGGGTTTTATGAATTCAACCGAAATACAACCGTTAATTAAAAATGTCTTGAATGAAACTGTATTTTACGCAACAATTGACAAGAAATTATGCATTCTTGCTGGTAAAAAATGTTTATGCTCTTGCTACACTGAAAAAATCGCGAAAAGCTCAGAAACAATGAAACGGTTTCGATTTTGACTGAGGAATGAGTTGTGTTATTCCGCCTGCACTCTCACTGTACGCACCTACGTATTGAATTTTCATACTCGATATCACTGCTTACGACGAAGCTAACTGCAGGAGACAGCAAGGGCCAAAGGAACAGGTCACCCACGTATAAATATATCCTAATTATTGTTGCGTTATGTAATAGAAACTTTTTTAACATTCTTGGTATGTAAAGAACGGTTGAACCGAATATTATACTAAAGTATGTTCTTGAGCAGTGTGTATGTTTGGTACTTTTTGGAGTACCATTTTGGAGGCGTTTATTCAGCAGCAGTTTTCTTCTGCTGTAGGCCACCAATAATTTCCCAAGCATTTCAAACACCTGTAAGGTGTTGTGCACAGTGTTTTTTTGCGAGTGACCTTTCCCTATGGCGCCCTCCGTTCTACTGATTGGGGCTGTTGCACCGCGCGCCGCTGCTGTGCGTAGTGCGGCCGTTGCGCCGGGGGAGGAGAGGCGAGGCCAGACGTGGCGAGGAGCGTCGTCGTGATGCGGATTGCGGTAGGGAGAGGCAAAATGAGGAGGGGCAGGGGCGGAGCGGGGCATAGAGGAGCGGGGCGGAGCGTGGCGAAGTAGGTCGAAGCGGGGAGCAGAGAGGCGGAGCGCGACGGGACGGGACGGAGCGATGTGCAACGGGGCGAAGCGGGGCGGAGCGAAGAGGGGGCTTGGGGTGGCGCGGGGCAGAGCGGAGCGGGGCAGAGCGGAGCGGGGCAGAGCGGAGCGGGGCAGAGCGGAGCGGCGCAGAGCAAAGCGGGGCAGAGCAAAGCGGGGCAGAGTGAAGCGGGGCAGAGTGAAGCGGGGCAGAGTGAAGCGGGGCAGAGTGAAGCGGGGCAGAGAGAAGCGGGGCAGAGCGAAGCGGGGCGGGGCAGGGCGGAGCGGCGCCTTGCAGGGCAGGGTGGGGAGAGGTGACGCGGAGCGGCGCGGGAAAGAGCGTAGCGTGGCGAGAGGGTTCGCACGGGGAAGGGCGTGGCGGTGATGCGCGGGGCGGGGAGGCGTGACGACGGCGCCCGCGTGGGATTGGGGGCAGTGGCGCGGAAAGGCGCGAGATAGGGGACGCAGCCGACGCGGCGCGGCGTCGCCCTCCCAGACGCCCCGGGCGCCGCTGGCGACAGGGAGCTCACGGGGGCTGCAGCGGCGAGGACACGGAGCAGCGGCGGGGCACGCGGAGGGAAAAGTGAACGAAACTGAAAGGAGGAGGAAACGACCAATGATGTTGGGTCGAGAACTGTGGGTGACGCCGGGAACTAGCAGAGAGTCGTGTGTATATTATAATTAGTAAGCTTTAAGTATGTTTCATTATGAGAAGGTAAAGGACAAAAGAAAAAAATGATATCGATGAGATGAAGAGAAGAAACAAAAAGAAAAGAATATAAAAATGCAAAAAAAATAATAACGAAAAGTAACGATTAACGAAAAGGAAAAGAAAAAAGCATGTGGAAAATAAAACAACGAAAGAGAGAATAGAATAACGAAAAATTCAAAATACTAATTACAAAAATTCGCAAGACTGTAAAACACTTTTTTAAATAGTATCAATGTCAATACGATGAAAGGTCTGTTTGAATTAGGAGACGACCAGAAAATACAAGTGATTGTTTCTGTTAGGGATGGAGTGGTGTAGACGGAGAAAAAAAGGGAAAAGACAATGAAAGGATCTGAAGGAACAAACAGACCGGTTGCGAACTTGCTGGAATGTCGGAATCGGCAAAGCCCATAGCAAGGCAGATGACGGTGTAGCATGGCGATTGGGCTGTGTCTTACAGAGCCAGTGTTGCTAGCTCGGGGGTGGAATACGTTGGAAGGGGATGGCGGGGGGGTCGTCGCCCCGCGGCGAGGAGAAGCGTCGACCGCGTGGGCGATTGAGGGGGGGGAGGGGAGGGAGGCGGGATCGCTGCTGTCTTCCTCGGCCAAAAACCGATGAATCGAAATGTCTTCCAATATATCGGCGCGATCTACGACCGAGACACGCCGTCCGCCTCGATGTATTGCACGGAGGGTGATGTGATGTGAGAGAAAGGAAAAGAAAGGATTGCGGTGAGGGGAAGGAAGGATAAGACAAAGAAGAAACCTGGACAGGACTATACTGACCTCTGACCTCGTGTATGTAAAATACGACTCTCAAATTTTTGTATTTTAATTCCCTCCGACCCATGTGTGAAGTACTGTAAATTATAGCTAAGCAGGAAGGCCGCTTTATATATTTAGAAATAGTCGAAATATTTTTTTAAATAAAACTGTTTTGTTGATTTAGTATATTGTTCCTGGTGAAAACTTTTAGTTTCCTTAGATATGTATTTTTTGTTTTTAGCTTTCAGAGTTGTTGAAAACTAATCTCTTACAATGAATACGTCTTTAAGTTTTACTTTGTTTTCTCATTTTATTCTTACATGCCCCACGCGCGTAGAAGCATCAGAACAAGGAACCGATTTCCCTTAGTTGTGTTACCAACAAGGAAAATAAGAGTACTGGTGCAGCCAACGCAAGTTCAAAGTTCCAGTTCAGTCAATTCTACAATATTACACAGTTCATGCAATTTATGAATGAAGCAGAATGTTGTGCCATAAAAAAACCATACAATGGAAAATACAATCAGTTGAAATGAACGTATTATTAACCTTAAGACAACATATTTTCCTACACGACTTTACCACATTTGAAATGGATCGAGACGCGAATTTGACATTTGCAGCATATTAGATATAAACAAAAGGCACCAAAAAAGGCTCTCCCATGTGATAATTTTAGATTTATTGATCGTATTCATAGTCGAAGTCAGTGGCTGTTCGGTAGATGCCGTGTCTTAAGCGCAGATGGCAATATGTTGGCCGTCATCGAAAACAGCAAAAATTATTTTTTTTCTTTACGCACAATTTAATACAATCTAGATTAAAGATCCTTTTGTTAAATAAATGTTAGTTTGATGTTCTCTTCATGAAAAAAGAATACACAGTTTAGATTTTCACTTTCCCTACATTGTCTCCTGGTACATCAGCACGATATACTTAGGGGCACATTGAACACAAACAAATTATCTCAGAAAGAACCTTATAGAATGTTCTTAAAAATATTATAATTACACAAACATTCTCATACGTGTAGCATTTCGAAAGAGACGAACATAAACAATTTCACATCCTAAACACGAGAGAAAAAATTAAAACATGAAAAGTGTTTAGGTACGGCAGTTTCCCCTACATACTAAACATACATAATACACAATACATATTAAGAATACAATAAAACGCTACACCCTAAGCTCTTTCCTGTATTATCACACTCGTTGTTCCTATCACCTTTCTCTTCTATTCACCACCGCACCTCTTCCTGAATATTCCACCTTGTCCTCATTCTTCCTTCCTCAAAAACCAGACATCTCTCTAAAATATGTTCCCAATCTTCCTCCATCTCACAGATCATACATGTCTTACTCACTATTAAGCAAATTTTACTCGCTCTCAATTCATTACCTCACATAACTTACGTCAGACGTGCTATCCTAAGTCTGTCACTTTTCTTACATTTGCCTCCTGAAAAGCTTGGAATATCATCCATCTGAATAATTTTAAACGATGTATTAAAATTTGAATTCCTTATTTTCTATTCAATCTTTCCGCCATAATTCTCTCTTTGGATAAATTCTTTACTTGAGTTTATCCCTACTTCTCTTAACCTTGACACCTCCTCCAACGAATACCTTTACTATTCCAAACACTTTCCCTTTCCCAATCAGATTTCTCAGTCTCAACAGTTTTTTTTTTCTATTTTCCAACAAACATGCTTAAATAACTCATTAACCCACCCTTTCCTAACCATTTCCTCAAACTTGTATGTCAGTTTGCCATATTCTATTCCCGTTTTCTTGCCTCTTTGTCTTCGATATTACTATGTAACCAGGTGTGCAATGGTCTCATCCTAGGATTCATTTAAAAATCTTTCTTGTATTGCTTCTAGCTTCCTCCTTTCTTTACATCCTTAAATTTCTGCCCCCACCTCGAAATAGAATTAACACTAATGTCATATATCCTCATACCCTTTCTTAAAAATTACTGCACTTTCTCTTAATTATACCTCGCATTTGATTCACAGCCACCACCCCTTCTTACCTTTTTCTGCTATGTGCTTTTCGTGGACCCTCTCTTGTATACAATATGGATGAGAATTATAACATTCAGATTGGAAAGAGAGGTAAGACAGAAAGGACTTTTACCAAGTAATTAAACAGGATTTAGAAGTGGTATAAAAGTTATGGACAATATTTATACATTGAAATTTATTACAGGAAGGTAGATAAACTGTAAAAGAGAATCCTACGGGCTGTACTTATTGATCTGAAGGCGGCCTTTGACAATCTGAACAGGCAAAAGTTGAGAATCATTATGTTGAAATTAGGAATTGATGAGATCAATAATTGCTTCAAGATACTATACAAAGAAATGAGTTGCAGGGTGATGATAGAAGGTACACTTAGCAATACGTTCTGGATCAATACAGCGGTTAGGCATGGCGGCCCATTGAGTACCCTTCTTTTCAATTTATATACGGTAGGTTTACAAGAGTTATGGAAAATGTCAGGATGGTGGTTTATTGGTTAGTAAATGAAAAAAATTGCCTTAATTATTAACAATTGTCTAATCTTATGCTGGTAAAGTAAAGTTTTACAAAATAGGAAACTTGATTGAAGTACGGATAAAGACCAAAGTGATGGAGTTTAAAAAGGACAAAAGGGAGACTAAATGTGAGAAAATTATTTGGAAAGAAATATTTTAGAAATGGTGAATGATTATTCGCATTTAGAGTTTTGGTTATATTGGTGTGAATACTTGTCAACTTCCGTTGTAGATGTCGGAAATCAGAAGAGTTTTTTTTTTTTTTTGAATTTTGGAACGGAATTTTGAAAACTTGTTTCTCAATACCCACTAGACGTGGATACACCACCCAATAACTTACAGTTACAATTTATTGACCATAATTGTAACAACAGAGAGAGATTTTTTTGTTCAATAAATGTTTTACATTTTTATAGAAATTCCTCTCGCACTCTTTTTACGATTCTTTAAATATGCTGCGACCTGTATGAATGTGATTGCGTCACTTCCGTTTAAGAATAATTGAATCTGCGATTTTAAAAAGAAAATAGGTCTATTTTTTTGTAAAAAGAGTTGATATATACATCATCTTTGTAATTCAAGGCTACGGATCAGTGTTAACATGAAACGTATCTAGATTAAAGTAGGTGTTCTACTGCTAACAAACATTTTTAATAACTGGAAAATGAAAAGCGTCAAGAACTAGTTTCAGACCCTCTCACAGAACTATTATTATCAGCTAGTAAACGCCTGAATGATTCATGACAACAGTAACAGACACTGTAAAACTTCATAGATTATCTAAAATATTATAAAATCTGGTGGTCGAATTATTTTAAGAAGACATTCACGACTCTTGCTAGCTCTGGTAGTCTGCATTGTGAGCCTGATGTGACTCTTTCCAAGAAAAGCCGTTAACGTATCATATAGTTTCCCTCGTGCACGTATGTACACACAGGGTTATTTTGGATTGATTGTCAGAATGATTGTCGAGTTCGTAATTTTTTTAGACAATGGAAGTAAACATCATTATTACAGATGCTACGATTGATAAACAATCTCTGGAACTTTCGTTATGCAACGAATGTAGTTACCTCAGTTAACGTCAGATGGCAGTTACAGCAGTGTTAAAAAATGACGGTGAGCGGTAAGGAAACATCGTTTTGTACACTTGGGTGTCATCAACGTCAATCCATTATCGTAGTACCAAATGGTACGCTCAATTTGTGGATATGGGCTGTTTGAATGAAGGGCGAAGCAGTAGACATCCCGCTGTGCTCGAAGCGGAAGTGAATCGGATAAGGGAAACTTTTCTCCGTAGTCCTGAACAATCGACTACATGAGGTAACAGGGAACTGATGGTTGTTATCTCCGTTGAAAAATTACAGGAATGATTTCTTACTACAACAGGTTGACGCTCTACCTTACTTCCACAGGTATGTAAGACTGTTTTTAAACGAGCAACTTCCACAGCGGGGGCTCGGACGCAAGACGGCCGTGATCAGACGCTCTTATCCTGGCCACCACGTTAACTGATCTCACACCGTGTGATTTGTTCTTGAAGGGATATGCTAAAGATCGAGTCTTTATCCCTCCTCTGACAGCGAGTATTCTGAACTGAAGCAGCGCATCGGAGATTCCTAAGCATCAGTGCTGAGATGGAGCGTGTTTGGATAGAAATGGACTATCGGGTGAATGTGTGTCGAGTGACTATATTGATCATTTGAAAAGTATGTACAAAACGTTATGAGTTCCAGTTTATAATATAATAAGGTTCATATTTGTAAATCCATGAACTCGTGTATTATAATTTTTTGAAACCCCGACAATCATTTTGAATAACCCTGTACATGAGCCTTATCAAGTACTAATTAATGTTGTCAAGAGGGAAGGCAAGTTCAGATTCGCCTTTCAAGAAAGTTAATGGCTTAGCTGTTCAATCAGCAGATATAAAAAAACAGACGACCAGAAACTAGTAAAATACATCCCATATAAATATTTTCATTTCAACCAGGAAGTTTTGACATAGCTACAGACTCATTTGGAAAACGAATAAATGCTGATATTATTAATTTAGTAAGAGTATTTTTCAAGTCGATGTAGAATAATATGTTCATTCACATCATATATTTATTGAACGATTATATTGTTAAGTTCAATAACTAAGTAAGAAATTTATTTTATTTTATAAATAAAATAATTCCAGGTATAAAAATTGTCCTTCACATCCCTAAAATGCTAATTTGAAGTAGTCGAAGCAATCAACAATGACTAGCTCTACAACGTGTGTCCAGATCATAAATGTCCCAGCTGCCAATTGTGAATTTTATTGTTTTATTTTTATTTTTCTCAGAACTATCTAACAAGAACTTATTTCCCTTTTCAAACCACCGATTAAATTGTATATTGTTTTTTTTCTGATGAAAGAAAATCAAACCAGAGAAGTGGTCTTTTATTGAAGTTTGAAATTAACTCTGATTCTCAGTACTCAATCAGTGGTTCCAAATACATATTCAATAAATTTATAAATTCATATACCCGGCAGTAGGTGGACCTTGTTTCGTACTAAATTAAAGCGCATGGGAAGATTCGGTAAACACACAATGAAAAAAGACGAGAAACTTGTACTATTAACTAAATAATACTGGTACTATTTTTTACAGAGGTTTAGAGGTAATGAGACAAGGTTACTTCTAATAATTCATCTGCAATAAACAATTACCACAAGATCTCGCCTGAAACCATGAAGGTAATGCTTTTCCTTTCTTTACTAAATAGGCATTTATTTTAAAGTTTACGTAGTTTGGAAACGGAAGAGAAATTAACTCATTTTTATGTATTTCCTTTTACAAAAACTAACATTATAAATGTAAGTTGTGTGTTTAAAGTACATACAGTTTCATATTCTTCACAGAATGATCTAGTTTTCATGTTTTTTTCATCACATATTGATAAGAAAATCCTCTCTGCTTAAAAACATTCTAAATTAAGAAAATACAATAAAATTATACATATATTCAATAATGTAGTATAAATATGGAATAATAAAAAAGTTGTTTAGCCAACTTGAAAATAATGCATGTGTATTTGACTGAAGCAAATATAGAAAAGATTTATGCAAAACGTTAACTGAAATAAGTTCACAAAATGGTATACTACAATATGTGTGGCCGAGATCGTGAAGGTAGTAGTGCCGTAGCGATCTTCCACCAAAGGATTCGCGGGTTCGAGGCTCACCTCGGACATGGTTGTATTGAGTTCGTCCTTTCACACCATCACCATATCTTGTCATCTTCACAGTTACCATACCGTTAAATGGAATAGTGATCGATAATGTCCGAGATACTGATTCAACTTTGAGTAACAAAACAATGTAGTATAGTCAGAAAAGAGGCTAAATAACATTTAACTTTGTATTTGATTAGAATAAAAATCACCTACTATGCCTGCCAAGAAGTACGCCACGTCACATTGCGAAGACATTTCTTCGGAGAAGACAGACAACAGTTGACAGATAAGTGGCCAGCTAAGTGCTTAAAGGTTTTCTGAAAAGGTATTGAGAAGCTGGAACGATTGTTCGCATACGTAAAATACAATGGGCTCCAAAACAGTAGTGAGGATATCCAAGCACTCTGCAAGCCTACTCCCAGATTAAATGAAGTTCACCAATTTAGCTATATATACGTAACACTGAGTTTTAATAACAGCCCGTTTTTTATCTAAGGATATTATGTTTGTTTTGCATAAGATGTTCATCAATAAACCAGTTTAGAGTAAAAATGTTTCTTCTGAATTTTATTGTTTACTTAGAGAGCTCTCAGCGGTTGTGACTTCGAATAGTCGTGTCTGTTGGGGTATTTTCCCGACTATGCGAGACACCGCGCGGGCAAAACTGTGTCCACCTCTGTTGTATACACAAACATTAGTACTACACAAAAATTTCAATAATTTAAGAGAAAGCATAAGTGCGTTTTGGTGATCACGGGGTGCCGTGTTGATAATTTTACCTTGCTTCCATTTTTTTTTTTTTCGTTTTGTGTGAACACTTTCACCTTTAGTATTCTTAAAGTAGACATCTTCATGGTAAAGTCGCGTGAACATTGCCGTTTGGAAAGTTACTGGAGCTAAAATGTGTCAACTAGGTAATATCTATCAAGGTAAGAGCATTTATATGCAGTTTCATTTCACGAGAATTCAACCAACTTCACTAACGTTGATTTAAAAATACAATACATCAAGTTAAACAATTCTGCAGGTATTTAAAACACGGCGCCGAATTGAAGCTAAAGGAAACAATGCAAACTAATGACAGTTGTAATGATCGTTCACTCAGAGGTCATCAGAATGTCAGCAAAATGCAATATACTATTTAGCCTAATAACAAAAAGTTAAAACAATGTCTTCATTACGCTGACGTAAGTTAATTTTAAAAACGTGCATTACGTTTAGTTTTATTTCAGAGAGTGAAATTCGATTACATTCACTTAATTTACAACACAATGATGTAACCGCTGTTAACCAACCATGGTTTTGCACCATCACGAACGATGCGTTTGCCGCAGTTCAAGAGATAGCTCACTTCGCAGCGGAGCGACCTGCGCTCCATCTGTGAAACGATTGCGGAACTACGCTCCGTGCTTCTCTCGCTGCTAGATGGCAGGGAGCGTGCATGTCACCAAAGCATTGATTTTACTCCATGGAGTTCCGCTCTTCGTCCCTAGAGCGCTCTGCGACATCCTACTCTCCACTAAACCATTACATGCAATTAAATTGTCCCGAAAACATATTTTTTGTTACTTTAAAAAGTCTCATTACATTCGTATTTATGTTTGAGAAGTAAACTTTAAATATTAGAGAAGAAATTGAAATGGTTATCTTGGCAAAATATCCTTTCGAATGAAATAATTCCCTCAGTTGATGATGACCGTCGTGAATGTAGAGCTTTAGCAAACTTTATATCGATGGAATTCAAGTTCACAAATATGATGCTACACATTTTCTAAAACACAAAGTTACCTTTGTACGATATCGTATACACTACAGCCTGAAACCGAGAAATAGCAGTGATATAAGAATAAAATTTCAATGTATAATTAGGTGTAACATTAAATAATCTCAACTCTGGCCAATATTGATCAAGTATTGCTATTTGTATTGAAGCGAGTTTATAAAAAGCGAATAGTGTTTAAATGTGTAATTGTATCAAGTCAGACGTTTCCTATATTACAAACTGTAAAAATACATTGATAATTTACACTAAAATATCCTTTGAAAATTTTTTGATTCCAATAAGTGCTAATGGTGAGCTTCTTTGTTATTATAAATGTCAGTTTTTTACGTACTTAAAAAAGGAATTTGGAAGAACTGAGAATTTATATGGTGATTTTTATCTACTAAATATATTGACCCCTCCGGCAGCATTACAATATATCATATCAAACATTTTAGTGCCATTGAATACACCTCTGTTTCGGTGGTTTAGAAAGTAAAATAAAAGCATAATTTGCATATTATTAATTATTAATTTGATTTATTATTAACAACATAAATCAATAGTATACCACACGATACCCAGCACTGCGATTCTACTGTGTTCCACTACAATTCCTAACAATACACTAATGCTTTTGTAACGAGGCGACTTGGTGTTACGGCTCCTGATAAAATGTTCACTTCGATCTCACCTTAGAACTGCACATGATCACACATTTCTCATCATTCCTTTGAAATAATATCCTCTCATTTAATTTCTTACGAAATTTAATTTCAAGTTTTTCCTTCTTTTTCAACTTCTGTCATTTAAAAAAAATATTTTTTGTCATTTTAAAATTCCCTTTCATTTCTACCTTTCCAAAATAGTGAAATATATATTTTATATTCATCCAACAATGACGTGGTTCCTCCTGTCGCACTTAATGCAGACCATTTTGTTTCATGACATACACATTGACTTAAAAAATTCATACTTCATTTCACTTGGAAAAATCTTTTTATCATTCAGAAAATTAAAATAATCATATCAGGTATTAATGTATGTAAAATCTTTCCTACAACTTGGAGTAAAAATGATAATCTACAACCCTAACTGTTTCACATTAATCTTTCAGGATGAGTCGCACTGAAATTTCAAAGATTTAAAATCTTTTCCTTTCTTTCATAGTTTCTTAACCGTTTCTTTAGAGCTGTGA
This sequence comes from Gryllus bimaculatus, assembly GCA_017312745.1. Classification (NCBI taxonomy): domain Eukaryota; kingdom Metazoa; phylum Arthropoda; class Insecta; order Orthoptera; family Gryllidae; genus Gryllus; species Gryllus bimaculatus. The sequence goes on from BOPP01000046.1 coordinate 1,919,425, forward strand.
AGTTAATATACGATTTTAGACCTGTGGTATAGATGCAAATATGACACAAAAAAGTTGCGTTTGGTTGCAATAACGGATATTTTGCAATGACATGCACGCCAATTGGCCTCATAGAGAAAATAAAGTGTGCAAAACAGAGTTCCTACTTTTGCGTATCTTATTTTGTATTAAGAGCACATGTGTATCGTCTACACTTCATAAGGGTTTTCTGTTCTTAACAAGCATTACCTATATTACAACATCAAATTCATTATTTGAAAACCAATATTTCCATATCACATTTTACGATTGGTGCATATTTTTATTCCTATTCCTTTGTGATGAATACGTAATTTGAATGGTAAGGATCACATGGAAAGTATTGCCTCATTTGACAATTATATTTCCATATTATCATTTACTCAATCTTGAATTTTCTCGATACCACAACAAGTTTTACTTCAGTGACCCAACTTCCTGATACCTAAAATATTTTGTATACGCCCATTTGAATCTCCAAGAAACTTAATATTTTACATAATTCAGCCATTTTTACACCTAAAAATGTATAATTTTAGATTAAACATGAAAAATATGCAATTAAGTAAACTTTGTGTCCCAAACCTTTACGATATGCATAATTCACATTAAGGGGAAAACAGTTTCTACCTCCCAAACAATTATGCAAAGAAACTATGAGATTTTAAGTATCTGAAGGATATTCTCATTACTAAAATACGTATATGCACTTGCATGTACTTTCTAGATTTAATTTTTATGAATAATAATAATAATAATAATAATAATAATAATAATAATAATAAATAATAACAACAAGAATAATAATATTAACGATAATAATAATTATTAATACTATTATTATCATTATTCTTGTTATTTGATACACATGAAAAGTTAATTAACGATTACGTTCATATTGGTGTCCAAGAATCGTAGTTTTTTCCAAGGAAGTATTTCTGCATTAAATCACGAAAACAATTCCCTCCACGCACCAACTTAATTTCCATTGCTATACCTGATATCAGAATAATACACAATTTGCACCAATCTCAGCACATCCTTCATCCCCCGCCGTCACCCGTAACTGACCCCGTCACACTACTCCTCCTCCTCCACTTGAGCCTCACACCAGGCCACGCCGCTGCAACATTCAGCGCATCAGATAGCGTCGCCATATGCAGCGGAGGAGCATGATATATGTGCACGCGCGTCATCAAGATAGGGCAGAGCAACAGAGGCTGTGACGTCACTCGCGTCAGCACTCCAGATAAGAGGGGACGATTAGATTTTGTGGCCGGTCGGGGGGAGGCCGGGGCTCCGGTCTGTTGTCATTTACTTTATGACCGTCACTTACCAGCCAACTAACCTGCCCTAACACAAAGAGCGATGTCGTCTTTGTAATAGTGGGCAACAGATTTATTGACGGTTTCCCACAAAGAGGATGCGATTGTACTATGAGGTTATTTTACATTTTCAGAAGGAACGTGTTGTGCTGTAGTTCAATTCATTTCGTGATTGAAATAATTCTGTAAATGGCTACTAAATACTCATGTTTTCATTGAAGATGATTAATAGTGTATAAACAACGTCAGAATAATATTTTGAAAAATTGGCAAATTGAGCAGGGCGCATGCGAGACGGGAGCGTGAAGACGCTACCTGTCGGCATTGCCTGACTTGACTGTGACTGACGTGACTACGATCTTCTCAGCGATCCCTAGAGGGTGCTTATAACTGAGGATTACTCCAATTAAAAGCTCATACGAGAGCTCATGTGCGTTCAATGTCACACAGACTTGAGAACGTTGTCCGAAAAAAGTGACAGAAATTTAAAAGAAACAAGAAAGAAAAAATAAATAATAAACAATATTTTATTGACACTCTTCGGTACTAGAAGACTTGTTGTACAGACGTAATTTTAACGAGAAAAAACAATATTAGTTCGTCCAGAAATATTTGTTGTTTCCAGGTACGTCAGCTGCCACGGCCACAAGTCACGTCAGAGTAGTGATTGATTTTTATGAAACCGTAAGCTCCCATGGCCGAAGTCATTATCTACTTGGCTGAGTGGGAGACGCTTCGTCTTCGGCACAGGTACCAAAGTTTCGGCAGCCATACTGCGACTTTCGCCAGGGTGCAATGCAGGGCAATTTTGCTCTGAAGTAATACAGTGCAATGAAAGGCATTTTCCCCTGAGAAAGATCGCAGCATGACGGACGAAATCTTGACATGTGCCTTAGTTACTATGTGACTATCTCAAATAGCCTAATAGACGATTTTTTTTTCTGGCGGTAGCGGTGCTCCTCCCCTGCTGAATGGCGAGATTCAACGCCTATCCCCAGCGAGACAAAGCCCCAGCCGGGACAAGCGTCAAGATTCCCACTAGTCTCCAGACATGTGTAGTAGTGGAGTGCGGTAAGTGTGTATGGGGGTAAGAGGAAGAAAAATGCTTGAGGACATTGACTAGTTTGTTAGGGTGGTGCTGCGGCCTCTGCCTGATATTAATACGAGAAACAATGGAAAACTACCGTTCAGGGCTGCCAACCGCAAGAATCGTCCGCCACCCAGCGGTGAATTCGAACTATCTAGAGAGTGCTGTTGGGACTCGTATCCTCGGTCTGGGTCATCAGAGACAGTGCTGAGAAGGCAGCAATGCTGGTACTGAGCTAACGTCAATCATTAGTCCAGAAAAGTTTTTTTCAATTGACCGATTCATAGTTTTCACACAATTTGTCTAACAGTATCTTTCCATCAATCACACAAAACTATTCTATCAACCAAAGGAGTTTTAAAATATTCTTTCACACCGGTGACTTAAGGTGATATGTGACGAAAATTTAATTTTACTGCAGAGCAAGAATCAACTTTCAACTAATACTGTAATTCAGGAATTAATGCTATTCAAACGAAACCTTTAAATATCAATTTCGTTTAAATACTATTAATGCCTGATTTACTACACTTGAAAGATTTTTTTCGCTATTCTGTAAAATTTCGGCACTCATGACTTATCAGATTATTCATCAGGACCAAAGATGTTTTGCTAAGATTACCCATGGGTTTTTACAGTTGATATTTTGTGTTTTATTATTTTTAATACCTGCTAACTATTTTGACTTACCAATATTTCTTATATTATTGCAAACTTTTAGATAAACACAAATATAGTTCATTCCCCTTTCATTTATTTTATTCGAGAAAAGGCTTCAACCACTTACACTTTCATTTTCCACGCAGATTCACAACGCAAAAACTCACTACTCGTCGAAACTGGAATCCGACGTTCAATCAAAATCCACTTCGCAAATGCTACACATTCACTCCAGCAAACACACCAACGTCTGACGCCAGTCACAGGAAGAGCCGGGGCCGTTTAGCCACCGTGGCGGATGTAGCGATTTCATTCCGCGTGCTACTTCAAAGCACGTCCGCATGGCAGCGCCACTATCCGCTTCGCGACGCGCTCTGCCTGCAGCGCAGCGGGTCGCTTCAATCGGCACAGAGACTGACACGTGAGCGAGATGGAATCAATCTCCGAAGATCAAACAAACGAAAAACGGCACTGCTGGGAGCAGACGCGGTCTTCCGTCGGGCCAACGCGAGGTGCACACACACACACGCTCTCAGCCAGGCTTCGGCTCACCCTGCGCGAAAATAAGGGTTGGAATTGCCCCCGCGGAAAGGCAGCTGGCTCAGGTTGTTGACTCAACGTTTGACGAATGCAGGGGAGTCCGGTTTATCGGATCATATTTGAACGTCAAGGGTACTGGCTCAATTTAGTAGATGGACTGATTATGTCCATTTTTGTTACGAGAGCAAACGCGTAACTACTTTTTCAGCATTGTGGTTTGTACTTTTGGAACAGTTAGAAAGCGTTACAATAATATACAGTAAATAATTTCTTGAAGTAACTATTTTTTTGGAACTTAAATAGTATTATCAACTCAAATAATAATATAAATGAATATGGAATTTTACCATTTATAAGAAACAAACGATACATAAAACCCTTTTTGTGCTGAAGAGTAATATATCCATCAGACGTGTATCAACAAAATATTATGACAATAAAAATAATAGTTGGCTAAGTATGGTATAGCAAAAATAAAAGGAGTGCATGCAACTCACAACACACGTCGTAATAACACGGAGTCGATGTGAATAATCATTAGAAGATTCGTGAACGCAAGATGAATGACTTCTTATAACTAAATCCACAAAAAAAATTCCTTTCGGTCATTATAGGACATGAAAGATTGACCTATTAAAGAGCACGGGTTATCTGCATCAATTAACGCTGAATTCTAATGTAATGTGTTTCATTGAAACAATGGTTTACTATTGCGGGCGAGACTAACTAGTTGATCATAAAACTTTAACAGTAATTCTCTCAATTAAATTTGTTCTTCCGTAGCCAAGGGAATTTACAGTTTTATTCCACCTTTACCACAATCGGGCCTCTTCCAATACGTCCAAGTATTTGAGATGGGAACTAAAACATCAGATGTCTTTTGTGTTTTTTTTTTTTTTTTTGAAAGTTGGAGATAATAGTTGCGTTCTGTTACAAGCTAAAATATTGAAATTGCTAAGCTGATATGAAAGCATTATGATCTACGACTTGCCAATTAATACATTATTTTTAACTAATGGGACTTTTCAGGATATGTCAATAGGTAAGTGGTTTTTGTTATCTTGAATATGATGTTTCCTTGCAAAGTACATCCAAAATATAATAGAAAATACAGCGTAGATAACGTTAAAGAAGTAAATATGATTGAGCTCATTTCAATAAGACGTCTTTAGACCTAGACAAGTACATTAGGACAACTCTTCCAGGCGCACCTTTCTCCATCTGGAGCGACTCCAAACCAGCCCTTCCCGCGCAGAATTTACGCCCGTTCGCCCCCACCCCATCGCGACCGCGGACGCCATTAACGTGAAAAACGAGAGCAGCGTCGGTCTCGATTCGCCGTTCGGCGGCGCAGCCGATCGACGAAGCGATTTGCTTGTTAGACACCTCGCGACACGCGGCGCAAAAGGGCTGCTCCGACGGCACCAAGAGAAGCTCTGGAATGGAAGGGGAAAGGCTGCTTCGCGGACAAAATGCGAAATGCGACCGTTCATGGGCCGCGGTGCGACCGTTCAAGGGCCGCAGTGCGACCGTTCACGCGGGGGTGCAGGAGTCAGATCAGAGAACGATGGGTTAGGGAAGGAGGGGAAGATAGAAGTTCATCTAGTGAATAGGAAAGGAAGTGGTACATTGAGTAGGGGTGGAATAGATGAGAAGGTGCGGAGCAAATTGAGAAGTGGGATGGGATGAAACTGAAACAGAAGGGGTTGGAATGTAAGCAAATTGAATGAGAGGTGTAGAAATGGGATTAAATAGTTGAAATAAAATTAAATGGGATAGAATAAGTTGCAAAAGGATAAAACGGAAAATGAAGTTGGATAGACTGTGACTGAAAGTAAATAAATAAAAAAGAGATTAAAGATAATAAGAAGTCCCAAGTTTGGAATGAGGTTACGCAGAGTTTAGTGTAGTGGTGCGAATCATAATGTGTTTCTAATCTAAAAACTTGAAATGAAATAGTTATAGTTTGTAATGAAATTTAGAAAAATATGGTTTAGAATGAAATGAAATCGAATGGATAAAGTAATAATAAGAAATTCAAATAAGTTGCAGTACCTGAGTTGAATTAGTTGTAGAATACTTAAATAAGAGCTGGGCAAATAGGAAAAGTCATAGACGGTGTGCAGATGAGCGAAGGAACGTGCAAAAAGAAGGAGTGGTATTTGGCAGAAGGGAAGGAATATAGAAGAAACGGAGGGCAGAACAGGTATAGTTGAAGAAGATGGACTAAATTAAGTGTACTAGAGTGATTAAAAAGTAGAGAAGTGCAGAGGGCACGAGAAGAAGAAGATAATCAAGGAAGCGAAAAATAGTAGAGAGGGAAAAGGTAGTAGAGGGTGCAAGAAGGAGTAGAGAAAACGAGAAGTAAATGATGTAAAAAAGAGAGCCTGAAATGGATGAATTCTAACATGGTGGGGGTACAGACAAACTTAGGAGTGTGTTGCCAAGGCATGGGGTGAAAGCGTCTCAGCCAATGCCCTGAACTCCAACTCGGATGGAAAGTGTTCGTGCTGAGAGTGTGTTCCGCAGCGCAGGGGCGCGCGCCGGCCCAGCACGGGACAGAGGCCTGGCAATGGCTCGGTTCGCACTTTCCCAAGCGCCCACCACCCATTCCGAGCACGCCCCTCGCCCATATATACGGCCCGCCCCTGACGAACGCCACTTGGCCCGCAAATTGAAAGGCGGCCGTATTTAAGGGCGCACGGAGGGACTTACATCTCTTGTATCGCGAGCCCCGCGGTTCGCCCCGCCCGGCCGCCCGCCCGCCCCGCCCCGCCCCGCCCCGCCCCGCCCCGCCCCGCCCCGCCCCGCCCGCCCCGCCCCGCCCCGCCCCGCCCGCGCCACCGCCCCGCCCCGCCCCGCCAGCCCGCCACGCCCGCGACGCCCCGCAACGCCCGCCACGCCCCGCCCCGCCACGCCCCGCCACGCCCGGCCACGCCCCGCCACGCCCGCCCCGCCCCGCACGCCCCCGCCACGCACGCCACGCCCCGCCACCGCCCGCGCCACGCCCCGCAGCCCCGCCACGCCCGCCCACGACCCCGCCACGGCCCCGCACGCCCGCAACGCCCGCCACGCCCGCCCCGCACGCCCCGCCACGCCCCGCCACGCCCCGCCACGCCCGCACGCCCCGCCACGCCCGCCACGCCCCGTCCATGCCCCGCCACGCCCGCCACGAGCCCGTCACCCCCCAACGCCCGCCACGCCCGCCACGCCCCGCACGGCCCCGCACGCCCCGCCGCCCCGCCCACGCCCGCCACCCCGCCACGCCCGGCACGCCCCGCCACCCGCACGCCCGCACGCCCCGTCCCGCCCCGCCACGCCCCGCCACGCCCCGCCACGCCCCGCCACGCCCCGCCTCTTCCCTTTCTCCACCATCTCCGCCGTTCGAGGCCGCGTCGGGAGATGTAAGGCCTCGAACGTGCTGCGTTCGCACTCCCACCGTGGCACAGGTGGAGAAGGTGGGAGCGTCGGAGAAGCGGTGGTGACGGGCAAGATGGTGATTGTGATGGGAAGGATGATGCGCGAATCTTGTGGACCACGTAGTTTATCAAGAAATGTACATTGTCTACAGCAGTAATTGTGGGAAAGGCAACGACTGCAAGATTTTTTTTTGTTTTCGAAGGATACTAACGTAGAGTGTTGTTTTGAAGATAGTAAAGGTATTGTTGTGATTCCAATAAGGGATTGCTGGCGATTGTACTTCTAGAGGGATAAATGTGGTAATTGCACAATATTACCAATAACGGGGGATTAAATTTGTGGTGGACTTTTAAATGGAAGTTTTCATTTCGAAGAAAGTAAGTTAATAACGCTCAGGATGTGATTGCAATAATGGAGGTGATGAAATATAGTTTTGATATCATAGAGAAATTGTAAGTGTAGCCTATATCGGTTTCTGAATTTATTTCTTCTTTATTGTTGCCGGGTGCCCCAACTACAAAGGCAATTACAAATTTAAATTTGGATACATTCCTTTAGGTGGCGGTGTTTCTCCGTCCGTGTGCGATTGTGTGCGATTGTGTGCGAATGTGCGATTCCGCGCGAACTGAGGAAGAAAAGATCACGCGCTACCACGGCCAGTTTTGTTAAGAAACTGTTCAAACATTCGTTCCATTTTAATAAAGAAAATGGAAAACTCCCTAGCAGGGCAATCGGATGGTAGCGTTCTCCACTAGAGGCTAAATTTGACTAGGTTATCTCACTCGTGTGTCACAATTCAACACACACCTGTTCATAGCACTAAAACAGTACGCTCAGCATAGCTGCAGAGACAAGACCTTGTATAAAAAGTGTACCAGACATGTCTTCGTAGGCTTCCGCCGCCGGAGACATTGGATAACTTGGCTATGGCTTGCTTGGCTTCAGCAGTATAACTCTCAAGAAGGCCACAACAAGATGGCCGAAACGTCAGCTCGATCGACTGAGACGCGGCTCATGCCGGACAGCCAAGTATCGAAAGTCTACCAGACAGCCATCGCAGTGAGAATCAGCCTCCGGACTGCGAAGTCTTGACTGTGGGAATGGCAGCTTCAGCAACGAGAGCCAACGCGCCAGAGGTAACTTCAACGGCAGCAGCGGAGCGGAGATGGCGGTACCTACCCAGCCTCCCCGTCCTACCGTTCCGCCGAATAAATCACATTTATTTCTCGCCCGCAAAATGAGAAATTCTCTTGACTACGGCGGTGCCAGCACCTACCCTCTTCCCTCTCCCCTCTCCTCCCCGCGGGAGAGAGGGTCGCAGCCCCCTCGCGATAAACTCGCTACGAATTGCTTCGAATTTAATAACAAAAGCTCGTATGTTTCGAGCCGATGTATTTACGCGCTGGGATTTCGGGGCGGCGTCGCTGGACCTCTGCGCTGGAAGCTGCGGGCCGGCCCGCGCGGCATGCTAAGTTGGAGCAGCAGTTCCGCTTGAGGGAGGCAGAGCGGAGAATGTTTCTGGGAAGCCAGCCTCTGTGTAGGGCGATTCAACAGAACTTGGTGATAGAGTAGTACATCAAATTATTGTTATTACGGGCCATATTCAATGTTCTGTGAGAAGATCGGCGCTTTTTTGCTGATGTATAGAGGATTTATGACGAAAGTACGGTACACACTACGGGGAAAAGGAGTGCAAAGAGAAACAAAGTGCAAAGAGAAACAAAGTGCAAATAGAAACAAAGTGCAAAGAGAAACAAAGTGCAAAGAGAAACAAAGTGCAAAGAGAAACAAAGTGCAAAGAGAAAGTGCAAAGAGAAACAAAGTGCAAAGAGAAATTAAGATAAAATCCGTACGTTGGAAAATATTATTTACAAATTAAAAACGTTATGGACTGGAACTACTATTTACTTACAACAATTATGAAGTCCTTCCTTGATTGGGTGAAGGAGTTTAAAAATCTGTTGGGTGAAGTAGAACGTGAAGTGGTGAAGACAAATCAAAAACACGAGATATATTTTCAGATAAGGTTTGTTTTGGAAGTTCAGTGAGCTGCTAAAAATCTCAAAAGTGAAAGAAAAAGTATGTGGTACTGCGTGGAATGAAGCGACATGAAGTGTGTAATGCATACTGTATTTTTAAATTGAAACGAAATAAATCTTGCACAAATCTACATGACAATGCAGATGGTACAAAGGTGTGTTAATTAAATACAGTGTGATTTATTATTATTATTTTTGGTATGCTAGTGTGTAGTATCCAGAAATAGAAGTCACTCTTATTTTTCTGCTCATATCTATGACCACCACATGGCCAATTAAGCCTCTTGTAGTCAGAATGAATTCTTATTTCATATTCTTGCCTCCATTCAAAACATGACATTTCTATATTGCGTGATGTGATGGGCGTATTATTTGTATTTTGACACGTTTGTGTTGAATTACCCCCTTAAAATCACATTCACAGGTAATATGCTTTTACAATAGAGAATCATCATCCGTTTTTATTATTCATCCATTCTGTAATTACTGGATATCGCGAGTTTTAATTCGTCAGTCTTGATCGTCAACCATTTAGATTTCTTTATAAGCGTCTACTTGAATCAAGAAACATTAAGCTTTCGTTAATTAATAAATTTTACTTAAAAATGCGTTCGTTTAGGGAATAAATTTAAAAAAATATGCAAATAAATAGATTTGATGTCCCTCTAAATTATGCCAATATGCATTATTTGCAATAAGTTTATTATTTTAGATTCAATATTTTGCTCTCCAACAGATTTAGTTAAGTTTCTTACAGTTAAGACCATTAACAAATAAATGCAATTGCATCAGTTATGATTTAAAGAAAAAAAAAAACTTCAAAAGTGATTAGTTTTCGACCACGTTTTTTAAAATGTAGAATAAAGGCCTGAGCAATAGTATTACATTATTTAATTTTATGCACTCTTTTTGAAATTACTTCGCAGTGTTGATTCGTTAGACAAGAAACAGTAGCGAAGACGTACAGCATATTTGTTACGTAGAGTACCATGTCAGTAATTTTTTATTTTATTTCTTTATACAATCTTATTTTGAGATAATAAAAGAAGTAATGTATCAAGAATCAAGAAGAACATCTGACATTAAATATTGTTACAAATGAAAACAATTTTCTAGAATTTCTGGCAAAATGGTTGTATCCAAAAATTTCTATCAATTTGTGCGAAAGGTAATAAGGTGTTAAGATTCAAATTATTTAATTTTAGAATTGTAAAAAATGACTAAGAGGAGACAGATGTGTTCATTTTTTTAAATAAATAATTTGTTGAAAATAGATTTGAAGGGTTTGAATGTATGAAGTCCATACGAAAGTGTTTTTGAGGTATAAAACAAATAAAAATGTTTGTTTAGGGGATTAACATAGAAAGACAAAAGGGTTTAAACTAAGACCTGAACTAAACTTTTTAATAACAGCGGCAGTACCATACATTAACACATCACAGTTTCTTCTTTCAGTCCAAGCTCGATTATTCTGAACTTATTGTGAAGTTCAAAATACAGCAATGGAAATACTTTCAATTCTGCTTCACTTGATACGTTAAGTTGCACGAATAGTAATTCCATGCACGTGCATGCCTCTAATATTAAAACTCTCTCCGGGACGGAACACAAAGAGCGAAGAATTTATCTGGAATTTCTTATTATTAACACGAACGCCCGGATGACGATTTTGGCAGTGGCAGACCAAAGTACTAGGGACCAAACAACATTCTACGAACACTTTCTCTCACACCATAACTCTGTGATATGAGGTGACGCGCCACTGCTCTTTCGTTGCGCACGGATTGTCACAAGTACTACCTGAAATTATTTATCCCGTCTCACTGCACATGCATCGCGCAACCATCTCGAAAATCCACGCATAGGTACCCGGGCGAGAACACAAAAAAGCCAACAGATTTCCAAACCTCACAGCACCCGCAGGCACGCACACACTCGCCTACGCGGACACGCATCGCATATACGCGTACATACGCGAATGAAACTGTGCGTTTTCAGGTTATTAATTACAGTGTTCGTAATGTTTAAACACCGAGCCACGCTATCGACCATATAATTTGATATGTGCTACTGCGGATGCGTTCAGGCGTGGGCAAAATAAATCAAGTGGTCGTTTTATGTGGTGGCGATTTGAGTAATCACAAATTAACGTAAGGGACGTCGGCCTCTTTGACTCCAGAAATTATCTTTGCCATGGAAGATAATGGAACGCTTAACTGTATCAAAAGACCAACTCGTAATATTTTATAAATTTAATTCGAATGGTGAAATTTATTGAAATAATTGGCAAAACAAGAGAGAGAGAAACTTGGGTTCCAATTATCAATTAATATTAGTAGCCAAATGTATTTACGTGGCTTATCTATTAACAGTAAATTAGACATCCAGTTGTTTTAATAAAAAACAATAATTTTATATTTATTTTGTAAAAAGCATTGTCAGTTCTCACTACCTGAAAGTAGATCATTCTGCGAAGACATATTTCCATTGTCTCTCGATGGAATATATTTAACTACATTAATTTCAAAAAAATAAACTAGAGACGCCTTCAATTACCGAAATGAGGTACAACACTACACAATCTAAAGGAAAATTGTAAAGGAGAACAAACCATGCATAAAAGCAATCCAATAATTAAAATATAATAATAAGTAATATAAAATTCTTACAACATGTAATTTATACTCAATTACTTTATTAACTACAGTTTAGAATAAAGTACGACAATATTGCAGTTGTCCAAAAAGTTAAATGATGTAATACGATATGTGTGTGTTATTTTCAAAATACTCATTCAGCAAAAAAATTTACAACAAAACCACAAACTTCTCTTACCTCTTTCGCCTCTTACGGAGCAATTCTTGTTGCGGGGGTATTCTTCTACACGAGACCTAGCATTGACAGATTCTCAATTTTCCAAAATAAATTTACTTGTTGCCATTACATTCCTTGAGCACCATAAGTGACCGCCTTTTATTCTTGAACAGTGGCTCAAGGCGTATCTTCGTTACTTTTCAAGGTCCCTCTTTCCATCTTTTAACCATTCAGGTTAGGTTGATAAGCATCTCTCACTCTCGCTTCGGGCAACGATGAAATTATTTCTCAGAATGTTTTCACTTCTGAACACAACACACATTCCTCCTATCAAAAGTGTCAGAGACACAGATAGGAATGTCACTGACAGTGTGGAGCGCACACTATTTATAGAACGCACAAATTAAATCGGACGCTTCTTGCACGGAAAATATTGAATATGTGATTCAATTCCGTGCAGGATGTGTTCATTCTGTGACAATTAAAAATGAAATTTCAAGCGCAAATTCATCATTATCAAGTTTTATAACACGAACGGGAGTACTAGTTCCATATTCAGAAAGCACATTCATGAAATATGGTACCTTCTAATTGAGCATTTATTTTAAGTCATTTCTTATTTCTTTGGGGTCGACAATGTCTCTTAAACCGGACTCTTTTATCTCTTTGACATTAGGTAGATAACTAGTTTGGCGTATAAAACCTTTTTTTGGTTCAATTTGTGATACATACATTTAATACATAGGGAAAACCCATTGAAAGTGATGACATTAGACAAAAAGGTGTCGGTTATTACATTTATGTGTGCCAAAATTCAAAAACTATCAAGCAATATATATATATATATATATATATATATATATATATATACTAATTAAAATTTCAGTGTTCAAGATAGATACTTGATGCCTGTTATTTCTCAAAATATGGTTTAGTTATAAGGAAAAGTTTGCTTTTATGAAAAAATATTTGTAGACTAAAAACATTCAAATTTATATTCAAACTATGAATTCATAAAAGTTTCACAAAACGGTACTCCGAACACAAATTATTCTTAACAGGATAACACTTTTCGAGCAAATAATATACATTTCTGAGAATTTTCTTTGCGCTTTCAACAGCTCTGGTTCAGAGAATAGATGTAAATTAAGTTTGAAAGTACCCAGCCGTGCAAAATAGTTTTCTCCGTAAACGTATTAGTTTCTGGTTCTTCGAATATTGTGCTTTCTCTGCCATACTCCCTTGTAAGCACGTTAAACATTTAATAACGTCACGCGACAAGAACCATAGAGTCTGAACGTTCCATTATGTCAGAGTGTCCTCTGAGAGAAGACACTTCTAAGCTGGTATGAAGATTTAACTCAATTCGTCAAATGTTATCTAAGTTTAGATTTTAAAAGAACCTAATTTCATTGAAGGAGACGTCTTGCAGTTACATAAAGTAACTGCACATTTTGAAGAGTTTTTCAGAACAGCATCATTCCCTAACGATATTAGTAGATTAGTTCATCTGGTTATTTGTTTACAGCTGTTTCAATTTTGTTACATATTGCATTATGCAAGTTTCGATAACCAGCATGAACAAAATGGCGGTTTCAGAATTGATCAGAAAGACACATTCGCTTTAATGGCGTAACTTACGAGCATCTCTTATGAGTACGTGTCAGACCACTAGTATCGTACCTGCGTGTATGATAGTGCATGCTCATGAGATAGAAGTGTACATCTGTGATATTATTTCATCCACACAAAGAATACGCTCTACTCATTCAGAAGCTTGGCATTTATTTAAAAATAACCCGCTCCATATAAGCACTACCTTGGCTCATCCACGTTTAAATAATTAGTCTGCACACCATGTTCCCTTGTGCCCCACCAAACTAAGTGAAAACGCTCAAATGAATCCCTTAATGAACTCTTAAAAGCATTTGAGTATATCACCATCATCACGTAAATCTGCGGTCATCGCATAATTATTTTGCAGTCGACCAACAGTGCATACATTTCAGCCAATTTAAACGCTTTTATAATCGTTATATAAGTTTCAGTCAGAACAACCCCCTAAGATCCATGTTGAAAATCGGACCGCAGTGCAGAGGTACATCACCTGCCATGTAGGAGATGAAGGTTCTATTTCACCCTATTCTCCGCCCGCACCTCCGCCTCCGCCCGCACCTCCGCCTCCGCCCGCACCTCCGCCTCCGCCCGCACCTCCGCCTAGACTATCAACTCACCTCTCACATCAGAATTTCCACTTCCACAGCCATCGCCATCAAAACCAGAGACACCGCTTCTGTTCCGCGAGGAAACAATGAAAAGTTCGGCGTCCGACTCCACAGCTCGTTAGTGCGTGCGTCGTCCGCGCGAGCGCGCGCGCGTCTCGGCGCCGTAAATAAGGCGCGAGGCAGGGGGGAGGATGAGTCCGCCGTGGCGGTGTAGCCACTTAATTGGCGGCGTCGCGACGCCACGCACAGTGCGGGGCTGTGCCGGGTGGCTGGACAAAACTTTGTTTCCGCTTTTTCACCTTCGTCGATAAGCGCTCTTCCAGGAAGTCCGCTCAGTCCTTAACTCCTACCTTTCCCAGCACTGGGAAACAAGTGGAATATTCCTGTTTTGAACCACACCTGCCATACTACTGTGTAAAAGGCAAACAAGTTATGAATAATACCTACACTCGAATGGTCGTGTGATGTACAAAAGAGCTCCAGATTTTTTCTATTAAAAGACGCGAAATGTTTGAACATAAGCGTTAATCTATTTCCTATTTTCTTCTCTCTTTAGCAGATGAACTATTCGACCCAGTGACAGCAGTCTTCTAATTCACCTCGCACTGTTTTCTTCCACGAAACCCTTGACGTTACAGTGTTTTCTTATGTAGTGTTGTCTTTAATTGAGTTAAATGGTTGTATTAATAGTTGCACGTGTTTATTTTGTTAATAGTTCGGGTCAATGACAGCCAATAGAGTCAAGGATAGCCCCAGCGAAGATTTTCCCCTCTCGATTATAAATACGAAGTTACTGCTTTCTCCTTTAAACATTTTATTATTAGAACAATTGTTAACCATAAGTGAGGGTTTCGTGTTTAAACCTCATCGCATGTTTATGGAACAAATTTGGAAACTTCGCCTTGCATAATTGCGTAGATTCTCCCAGGTTGTATAAGTGGTTGTATAAGTGTCCATAAAACCGTTAAAATTAATTTTATTTTATGGAGATGTATATAACAATTGTGTAATAAGAACGACATAGCGAGTGTTCTTTACAAAATCGACGTGACCATCTTTTTCTTCTATTAAAAGAGACGCAAGTACAGAAAGTGTTCAAAGTATTTACATTCTTGCTCAAAAACTGAAATGCATCCATAGCTTGCATCCGTATCTCAAATACAGAAAATAGTTTTACACAAACGTGTAAAAAATTAATTTAGTATATTGTTAAATACAAAAATGATACATAATCACACCATCTATAAGAATCCTTTCTTCTATTCTTGGAAAACCAAGAAAATGCAACTTTTTTTGGAATAAATTAAAAGTTTCATAAATTTCTGACATACACAAGATCTACGGTTTAAAGAAAATGTACATGACCTTCTTTAAAACATTATATTTTACAACAGCATTTGTCTAAAGCACAAATATGATCTCTCAAACACTCAGTTACGAAGTGAGCACCAAAGATAAATTCCGCCACAATGCCAACCCACACCTATATAGAGAATTGGTGGTGTACGCTACGAGTATCATGTATACTTTCTTCGCCCCCACACATGCAAATTCTGCAGATTAATTTTGCCAGTTATCGTAAAACTCGCTTCATCTTACGCTCAAAGAATGTGTTTCTCGATATTCATAGTTTTCATTAAACTTTTGCAGAAATTTCTAGAGAATTGAAAATAATGGGGGCGGATAAATAATCTCTTAACTAGGTAATGTTACATTACGTTTAGTAGTATCTGATGTATACAAAACTTTTTTTCTTTGTTGCAATTACAATTTTATTTGAACGTTTGAACATCGTCTCACCTTTATCAGTAGTGCCACGAATTGAACTTTAGCACGCTGTGCATGCCCAAAAATAACTTTTACTAATGACTATCTAAAAAAGACACTAAAAAAAGAACAGTTTGAGTATACCAGATCCATGATGCTATAACAAGGAAACTTGTTACAGTATCATGGATGTGGTAAACTCCAACGGTTCTCTTTTTTCTGTGTACTTTTTCATCAAACATCAAATCGTCTGTATTTGTCTCAAAAGAACTGGAAAGTGGACACTGTACGTCATTCCTCCCCCCCTCCCGCAGCGCTGTTAATTAAAACAAGACGCGCGTATCCTCACTCGCACATCCTCGTTCTCCCGTTCTCCCTCGCTACCTTCCCTCACCACCACCCCTGTCAACTTCCCATCCCTTACCCTTATCGCTCTCCCCGTCCGTACTCTCCTCCCTCTTTCCAATTCCTTTTGCCCTCGCATCCATTCTTTCCCCCACCTTTCCAAACCCTCTTCTCACACTTCTACCACCACCAACGCCACCGCATCCTCAGCTCCCCCTCCCACTTAGCTCCTGACGCTTTCCAAGTGTCTCAGTACCACTCACTCACACCAACGCACTTCATCGCTTCTAACGAAGGAGACTCGCGTGCCTCTCATGCAGCGCCACTGCAGAAGCAGCCTGCGAGATGCGAGGGCCGAATGCACCCTGACTCGCGAGCGCATCTTGGTCGTACATGTTTAGCTTCTATCCAATTATAAGGGCTCAGTTCCAGAGAAAACGCATATAAAGGCATCTCTTAAACCTTCTTTCGCTTGCTGAAACGCTTTTAATTAATATCCAATATTACAGTGAGAACACTCTTCAACGCTGCTACTTTGTCAAATGGGAGGACCTGAATATAGTATTTTTTCTACCCTACAACGTTAGAAATGTATTCGTAAAGTCCTGTTCTGGAACGGTTCTGTAAGTAAAATCTGAGAGGTACCTCAGCTTGAACTTACAGAACCGCTGCCGACCGTACATGAAACCCGTACACGAAAAAGTTCCAACAGCCCATTAGTATCCAAAAATCATTTCAAGTATTTCTTGCAATTTGGCAAAGTAGCGGCGATTGGAAAAACGTTCTCACGTCAGTACACTTTGCACGTATTAACTGGCTAATAACGACTGCTGTTTTTGAACTGTTGATGATAAATTGTAGAATTGGTAACTCAATACCGGACGCCTCTAAATGTAATCCACCTGACACTTTATGAAGACTAATATAGAATAACAAAACAATACATAACTTTTTTCATTTGTTATTACCAA
The DNA here is from genome assembly GCA_017312745.1 of Gryllus bimaculatus. Classification (NCBI taxonomy): domain Eukaryota; kingdom Metazoa; phylum Arthropoda; class Insecta; order Orthoptera; family Gryllidae; genus Gryllus; species Gryllus bimaculatus. The sequence goes on from BOPP01000046.1 coordinate 1,936,636, forward strand.
ACTTACAAAGAGCCGCATGCTTCTATACAGATTACAGAATCCTTCAGTTTCTCTCTTTTGGAAAGAGATCATATTCACTTCAGTACGATAATTTAGGTGATCAGGAGATAAATAGTGGGCAAAAATAACAACAAAACTATTTTGTAGGTGAAATAGGTTATCCTGGGCGGAAAAATTTACTTCGCGCGACTGATGTACTTTCAATATCTATGATCTCCTTCGAAAAATATTTCTTATCGTTATTTGTCAATTTGATACCTTCAAAATAACTACTTTGGGTATGGGTTTCTTTTCCTCGGTCAGCGACCTTATAACGAACTTTTTTGTTAGACATTCTATCTGTACATTGCCCTTGGTGACTGAAATTTAACATATTCTAAATCGTTCCAAATTAATTGAGAGAGCTGTGCTTACAATAATCATATGGAAATTAATACATCCTTCCGAAAATAATTTAACAAATATCTATGACAATAGACCGGTTCATCCTTGCTGAAAAAAGACAACATTGTTTCTTACATCGGTCTATTTAAACTATTATAAGGTTATTTCTTAAACTGACGTATCAAGAATAAACAAGTTTATAGTTTTAAATTGAAAATAGGAAAGCTATTTCCACGACTTCTGAAGTTCAAATTTCATGCATGTTTCAGTGGGCTGCAAATTCATTATACCCAGTGCAAAAATATAATTTATAAAAAATTGAGTGAAAAATAAAATCAATGTTTTTTTGTGGAATACTATACATCATTTCTAACATTTTTAGGACAAAATGCGTTTCCTAAACACTAATTTGCTTTAAAATACTAATACTTTGTGAAACCACACTTAGACACAATAAGAACTACGCTGTTCATAACATTTTTGAAATGCATTTTCTTAATTCTCGCACTTCAATAAACAGATTTTTCTGAATTCATAAAATGTCACTTATACTGGTTTGGTTTTCACCCATATATATTTACTTTTTTATAGTAATATTCTTACTACTAATAGCTCCTCCTTTGAAAATATAATTTCTTTCTAAAGTGTATTTAAGATCCAATTTATGGAAGTCCATTTTATGGAATTGTTAGGGTGTACAACGTTTTTTATAGTTCTAAAAATAAATAGATCAAAAATGGGCAATTTACTACAATAACAAATTGAAAAATTTGATGGTTTCTCTTTCAAAGACGCATTTTCTTCCGCTGAGTACAATAATTTGGCAGACCACTATACACTCGTTCCAAGTAAGATTCGTCTCTAAGAACAAGTATTGCTCTGAACTCGAGAGACGTGAGACAATTTCGCTCACCCCCCCCCCCCCNNCCCCCCCCCCGTCTCAAGTCGTTTGTGGGCGTGGCCGGGCGCCCTCCCCCTCCGTGCCGTGCTCGCGCACGCCCTCGAGACGAAGGGCTCCCCTGGTGCCCTTCACGCCCTTCCACACGCCCTCCGCCCGAAGAAAGTTTGTCGAAGCAGATAAGGCAGGGGGGGGGGAGAGGCGAGGGTACCTTGGGTAATAGGAAAAGACGACGACAGGGCAGTGTTTGAACCAGGGCCCGGCAACTCTCTATCAAAACTGGGGACAAAGCTCGAGGTTGCTACTATAGGAAGCGCTAGTGTCGCCAGGTGCAGCTGCAGGTTAGGCTCGCCAACTTTCCCACATACAAATTGGCTAATTTGTGAGAAATACGAAAAGTGTCTTATAAATGTACTATTGTTCATAATCTATACTTATAAGAAACCTCTGAATAATGCGCGAACATAGACGTTATCTTTAGTAACATTATGGGCCTGCTTGCGACCCGCAAACTCACGCAGTAGCCACGCACGTTTAAAGTATCGTTGGCAGCAGTTCGTGTTTTAGTTCATGTAAAGAAGGCGATGCAGCAGAGCGCGCCACCGTAATGGTCTCCACCACGTTATATGGGAGTTATAGGGCCCTGGTTTGAACCTCGGAATGCACTACCGCACGATGGCTCATTGCCAGCGACTGTGGTTACCTTGCTAATGCACTGAATTGAAGGAACGTCGCGACGGGTGCAACGAAGAGAAACGTAGGACAAATGAAGCCGGATAATGTAAGGTTTTGAATATTGCGATACACGAGAGTAAATTTGAAGAGGCGTGAATACAATCATTTATTAAATACATCGTATCTACACGAGTTAAAAAACTTTTCCAGGAGGGCTCCTTTTTGTGGTAAAGAGAAAACACTCACTTTATCAATGCCTTCTTAACCACTATTAGAAAGAACATTGTATTAATGCCCCGACAAACCCGCACGAAATATCCGCATTCCATGCTGTATATTTATATAATTATATTGCTAATGTCCGATTTTCCTATATCTTATGTGATCAGATTCAAACGTTCATGAAACCTGTCACTCGTCATTCAGTAAATATAATAGTGTTTCTCGTCCTCTGTGGTACCATAGTATGAAATTATCCATACTTGTTTCTTTCTAGATTCAAATCATCTCATTTCTACGTTTTCTAAAGAGATAATAACAATTTGAAGGAAATCGTAAATAAAGCAGGAAAGAGCATGTGCTCAAAAATCGTACATCAAGTAACTAAGCATTTTCTACCTGGTGTAAGAATGGAAGCCAGTGCGTTTTGTTTATTGGATGTGAAAAACTGTCGCCAACCGGTGACTTAACTGACGCTGCGGTCAGAACGCACCCACAAATTTCGTTGCTGAATCTAGCGCGGAATTTTCCAAACAGCACCCGCTGCAGGTGTTTCGAGCCGTCTGTGAGAGCGTCCAAAATTGTCCCACTCGACCGTTAATCCTATCACAGAACGTACACTTCATTTTTATTATTATTACTATTATTATTATTATTAATATTATTATCATTATTATCATTATTATTATCATTGTTATTGTTATTGCTAGCATTATATCTAGCATTATTGTCACTATTGTAATTTTTGCTGATGCTACTGCAGATTATACTTTTGCTTCATACGTCACGTGCAGGGTTTTACGTTTTAGGGTTTGACAAATAAATTACAAAAGTACTGCAATTAATACACAATATTCTTACGTGCCCGACGCCTAGCATCGAAGAAAGGGTACTGTTCTTGAAAGTGAAGTTCAAGATCATTCTCATCCGCAAGTCTTCCTAGAAATCTGTGCTTTGAATTTCTTATGTATACAATATATCACCTGCTAGAGGACACTTGAAGGCCTGTATCTGGACGAATCAAAGACGACATCAAATAATCAACAGTGCACCAGATTTACTTTTCTATTTTGTTGACAAACTTTTCAGAAATGATACTGACGTACAAGAACAATAAAGAAGTAAATACGATACACATATCAAATTGTATAGAAATTGTGAACATGGATTTTTGCACTAAATTGCATTTTGTGCATAGAATATCAAATTTTAAACAATAATCGTAAGAATTTCTGACAAGACTATCGTAACACAACAAAACTACTCTGTGCAACTTTTCTAAACTTTTGTAAGGTCAATAAATGTGGTTCAAGCATACTAATTTATTACAAAGGCAAGAAAGCAGCGCAGATAGACTTCCAAGGTTAGTTTTAAACTTTGAACGAACGAGAAACTTCCAACACAAAAGTTTCATTTTACTGTAGTTTTTATTTAAATTTACGCATAACAATGAGGTACAGCCGAACCCGTACCCAAAGGCTGGATTTTGCGCGAGTCATCACAACTCCAGCTTTCTACATCAAACAACGGGGCAGGTGCCATTCAGAAACAAGAGCAAATAAATTGCGGCAAGAGCAAATAGTGAGCTACGTCGTTAAATATACAAGTCCTTTGAATAAAATATTTCAAATAACGGAATCCATACTCGGTTGTTCTCGGAACCTGTGGGAGTGCTGCGCGGGCAGAGCACATTCAGTACTGTCATCATTGCGACTCTGTTTGAAAGGGAGAAATCCCATGATGGACGCTCTCCAACATGTACATTCACAACACCACTAAAAAAAACTTTTCTCTGCACTCACCTCTGATGTAAAAGTTCCTTCGTTTACGACGTTCTCTGTCCTTTTTCACCAACCGTCCACACAGTGCCACGAACTCGACGATACTACCGTCCCCAACAGCCAGAAACCTTCCTTGTCGGCTCTGGCGGAAGCATTCGAAGAGTGCTGATGAAGTTCACGGAGTATAAAAGGAACTATGACTATTCCATGATAAAATTAGCGGCATTATTTTGAGAGTTTGTCTTTAAAAACGGAATAAATAATATTTTATTTTTACGGTATTATTGTTTTAATGAAATTAATATTTTGAATGTTTAATAACTTAGATAATAGTAAAATAAAAATAATATTTACTGCAAAACGTATCATCTTGGAAAGATGATTGTACTAATGAATAAGAAACATTTTTTACTTTTATATATACCTAAAAATTCACTATACATCACTTTTAGGGTAACAAAATGCTTTGAAATACTTCAGAATCTACCTCAATGTTACAAGTAATAATATTACAGGAAAACGCCAGAGAGTTTATAAAATAGTTGTCCAGGTAATTTATTCGAATAATATTCTACGTTTTTTTCTATTCACAAATCTAAAGTATTTTCTCGAAGACCCCTCTCGCCGTAACTCGTTTCCAAGAAGTGCCGCCTGGCAAATTCTCCCTCTGGCGGCAGAAGAACGGTACGGTTCCACAGAGCCGCGTCGGGGGGCGACGGTTTCTTTGCTGGGAAGCCGGCGAGGGCGAAATGCGGATTACGGGACTCGTTAACGGAGAGAGAGGGGGTGATAAAAATAGGTAATTACAAGGAGACGCACTCGTCACCGCTTTTTAGGGGCGAGAATCCCTTTCCTCCAGCCGACCCTTCTGCAAAGTCACGGCACAGGCGAAGTGTCCAGCCACTCTTCTTGGCCCTCTCTGTCACATTTCCAGACAAAAGAAACGTGAACAGATCCTCGCTTTTGAAGCTTTTACTTACGTTGTTCTTTTAAAGGTTAAAGGATTGTAAATTCTCAAAGCTTTTAATAATTTCAATTACCCTACAAACACATTGCATGTGTCGCTGTGTGCCAACAAACGAAAAAAAATTACATGGATCGATCTAATATCTCTATTTCTATTGTTCTGAAACGTCATGTAATATTTTATACGTAAATATTGTATATAGGATTGAAAAACATTGGGTAAATGACATAGGTTCTATTTTCAATCTTAAATACAAATTTTTGCAAATTGAATAAATATGAAATTTTTTGGACGCTTCATACAAATACACTATTAAAGAAAGATATTTCTTCTTCAAATGAAATTTGTTCTTCAGATTCACTTATTTATTTATTGTAAAATACATGTTTTTTAATGTATTAGTTTTCGCGTCAATTCCAATGATATTTTTTACAATGTTTTCTCAAAAACAACTTCAATTTTTTTTCTTTGAATTTCTTCTACCCTTGTAGTCTTAGTAAAGAACCAGACAAACAGCTATTTTTATGTATTCTTTTGATAATTCACAAATTAAAAAAATAATTTCGGAAATATCTCTCACGTCGTTGATATTTTTTTGCATTAGAGTTTTTTTTATAATTTGAAGCATTTGTAAGTGTAAATCTTAAAATGCGTTATTGTAAAGTTTCTTGAAAACTGAAATGTTTTCTGGGCAAATGATATCAAAATTGCGTGTTTTCAAAATAATCAAACATTTTCTAAAAAACTCACTTCAACTTTTTCAATAAAAGTTGCAAGTACACTCAAGTTTCACAATTCTCTGATATACTTCGTTATTTCTCATTCATACTATTAGAGGACCGAAAAATTAAGTAAAAAATATACGTGTTCTTTGATATAATACAATTTTCTCAATATAAATGTAATACGAAAGTAAACTAAACCTATATTTTCATTGATACGTCCTATTGATATAGTGTCGTATATTTTCTGTAGACTAAGTTAATTTATAAATAAATTTTCATAATTGAGTGCGACTTTGATAGAGTGTAATGCTAAATTAAATATGCGATTTTGCTATGAAATTGAATGTGTCAATGTCATTCAGACAAATACATTTAATGCTTACAAAACAATTTAAAGGCATTGCGGCTGCCGTTCTATGACCTTTCTCAGAGCAAGATGCTCAGTACTTGAGTACGCGTGTTGTAATCCATCAAAAATAATGAATAACGATTAAAGGTGCATTTTGAACTTATAATTAAATACGTTTAAATTATTCTTAGATCTTTTTTACAGGCTTCCTTTCGACGAACAATTTTTGACTTTTAGTGAACGCGTGCATGCGGACAGGGGTCCTCGTTCGCGAGCACAAAAACACTGAGCCGATCCGGTGGCCGAGATCGCTAAGGCAGTAGTGCCGTAGCCAACACGGACCGAAGGATCGCGGGTTCGAGTCCCGCCTCGGGCATTGTTGTATTGTGTTTCGTCCTTTCACCCCCTATCATCATCATTATCTCGTCAACCCACAGTTACCATACCGTTACAAGCAATAGTGGTCGCTAATGACCTAGTAGTTGATGCGAACTCAAAAAACAAAAAAACACTGAAATCTTTCAAATCATCAAAGAAGCACGAAAATCTATTCTTCACATTCCCGATTCTTTTATTTTTTAAGTTACACTCCTAAGTAATGTATCAGCTATCATCCTTTTTTTAGTAATGTATTTATACTATATTAGTATATTATTCTGTATTTGGATTTGTAATTTTAAAAACTTTCATTAATTCTACATATTACATTATCAGTTATTACAGACTGCGCATTGCAGTCTGATGTTATAAAAAATTAAACTTCTTGTAACATGCATGTTAAATAAATCATTTGTAGAAAATATTTCAGAAACAAGCTAAATGTATTACATTAAAGAATGATCATAACAAAAGTGTTATTTAACTTTGGTTGAAAGTCATGTAATATGATATTAATACACAAGTTATAACGAAATGTAAAATATTGCACTCTATGTAGAATTAGTACGTTTTACGTATAACACATCCGCGCTTTTACTGCTGGGGAAACAAATATATTGAGGAAACTTGCCGTAATGTCATTTTTTGCGTTACTTTTATTGACGCCCTCAACTGAAAATAACGGATTTGTTTTATTTAAATGCTCTATATATGTTTTATTAAATGACATTATTGCCTGTATTGTCTGGAATGAATTTAATCAAAGCATACAATAAAATAAAGTCAATTAGTTTTGTTGTTTAGGTGTAATTCTAGCGAATGTCCCCAAGTAATGAAATTTTCCGTAGTTTTTTCAATATCAATAAGCACATTGTTTTCATATAGACTGTTCACGATATATTATTTACACAAGTAGTAAACGTGAAAAACTCATTACAGAATTTATGTATTGTTTAGCAGACCAGTCTTTCCGATATGGTCACCTCTTAAAATGTCTAAAAGAATCCCTACATAGGAAAGTTGTTTTCGTTTAAGAATAGTAAAATCTGAGCAAATATTTTAATTACTTAGCGAGTCAGCCCCTATGCTGATTTATGGACAGCGTGCTACCATTCTAAGGCGAACTAGGATTCGATCCCCGGCTACGCAAAAATTGTACTCTAGCTTTCTTACACCAATCGTTTCAGTTTCTATAGCTATGCAACGCACGAAAAGGTCCAGGCAGAGCAAGTAAGGTACACACTGGGAATATGTCCTCCTCACCATATGACTCCCTCATCCCCAATAGTAGATATTGCATTGAAGTAGTAGTGCTACACAATGGCCCAGACTTTCTCGTATTAGTATTATATTTTTGGCCTGGGCTAGCTATTCTGACCTGATCCATTCTCTTGCCAGTTGCCATCTACCGACGTCCGAATTCTTCTTTTTTTTAAATTTTCTCAATTATTTCCGTTTTCTGATAGTAGAATCGAATTATTACTTTATGAATATTAAAAAAGAGTAAAACTTGGTTCTAAATGGCAATTGCCATTGAATCATTTGCAGCCGTTTTTAAGAAAATGGGATTTCAAAAATTACATGTGTGTAATATTTGAAAAAAAAAGAATGTAGCAAAATTAATTTAAGGCCACCTTAAACAGTGCAATTAGCACTATATGTTGAAAAAGTTTAAAGAAAACAATTTTGAGCTATTTTTGGGAATAAATGTAGGATTTGGAGCTAGTTTTCACAAAAACGGTTGTGATATTGAGAAACTTTATATGACATTATTTAAAACACATGTACTCACAAATATAATTACGTGAAAAAAATGCGGCTAGTGTGAATATTAACGACGTGAGAGACAACTAAAAAACTACACTTTTGTATTTTTTAGGAATACAAAGGAATATAACAAACTAATGTTTATGTCAACTCATAGAGTACATTTTGCACTATCGTTACCAAACGTTTAAAGAAAAAAATTGTGGAGCAGCTTTAGAAAAAACCTTGTCTTTGTTATTTTTAAAAGTGCACATATTGCACAAAACAAGTAAAAACTTCAAACTAATGTACATGACCTTAATGAAATAACTCAGTATGGAGAACAAATTTTATTTGAAGGAAAAATCTCTATCTCAATTTTGTAGTTTTTTCAAAATTTTCGAAAATTCAGCGTTATCTCAAAAAATCACATTGCCACATTTGTAAGTGTATTATACGCTTTTATTAAAAGAAATTTAAAGATTTTGCCGCTTTTGAAAAAAAATTGAAAATTTTCGTCGGTCTTCATGTAAAGCACTCTCAAAAATTAACGAATGTTTTTCAAAATCGCAGAGCTTTGACTCAGGCTAGATCGAGAGGGGTTTCTTCAGTTTGGAAAAAATCGCACTCATAGTTTAGGTGCTATTGTTGTTTACATTCACCAGACAGACGGACGGACCGATATACAGGCAGAGGGACGGACGTTTTGAAATAAAAAAACACTTCTCAGGTATCCGAGTATACCGAAACGTGTGTTTCCGTTGAAATATCGAAATCTATTTTCTGCAGCATAACAAAACTTTCTCTATACTACGTATATTACTCCGTATATACGGGATAGTAAAAACAGGTCCTACGCCTGGAAGCTAGCTGGCAAAGCTGGGATTAATCCGACACTAAAATGCCAAATACATATTTATTAGGGTAAATGCACCTCTGTCGTCTTCTTTCGAAGGCAGATAGCCACAATGGAGGAAAGGCTTACAAAGCACTTCATCTGACGATGGTAGTGAGAAGAGTAGAACATCATTAAAAATAAACGCCGTAAAATGATGAAACTTTATGATTGCAGTGTTGGGACATATATGAGTCGTGCTGGTACAAGCCGAGTCGTTCTGCGTGTCTTACGCACATCTAGATAATGTTGTAAACCCCTGCGTACTCAAGGTACGGATATGAGGTAGGTATAATAAAATATTGTTACACCTGTAAGCATTGTTTTGTTTTGTTTTTTTAATACTATATGAGGAGAGTGTGTAAAATCTAAAATAAGTAGCGCCATTGAGGTGTGCAAAACAGTCACATACTTATGCATTGCAAGCTGTGTAAAGATCATAGTTGATGTTTTCCGACTAAATATCAAAGAGTCATTCATATACACTTTGATCCCAATTTAACCATTGATTACATTCTATGCATTTGTCTCCGTCGTCGAGACTACAAACGGAGGAATTAGCAGCCACTATTCCTCCGAGAAATGGGACACAATATTCCCAGTAAATTCCGGATATAGGACAGGATATTCCCAGGATTACGATTTCATATGGATATCTTTCACTAAGTATCCTCCCACTTGTCTTCTCGTGAGATACTTTTGAATTTTTAACACATTCAGTGGTCTCTATTTCACACAATTTCTTAGTCACACATTGTTCCACATGCGTTGGCAATTTATTTCACTCTAAAAGCTAGTTTCCATCAACTTGAGCTGCCTCAACGAAACGATATCCCAGGAAAGCAATGGCCTCCTAATGCTGGGGTTGGACGTGGCAACAAGTGGCAATTGGATCGATCCAACTCTGAATTTTATGAATTCATTATCAATAAATTCAGTTTATTCCCAAATGGTATTCCACTTAACCCGTAACAATTAATATTTTCAATCGGGAATCATATTTATGTTCACGAGTGCTGAAAACATTCTCCCTAAATATGCACATCACGTGACTCGCGGTAAAATTATTCAAATAAATATCTAAATGTTTTTCCTAATGTGCTGGAAATGTGAAAATGGTGTTTACGAACTTGCTGACTGCAATTTCTATAGGAAGAAATTAAATATGAGTGAAAGGGATAAAATATAGAACAAATATATTTCAAGATTCGGAATGAAACTAGTTTAGTGACATCGTAAAGTTATAACTAGATCCCGGAAGTTTGGAAAAATCCCTTTTTAAAATTGTAACGATTTTATGACTTTTAACAACTTTTAACACTAAGAAGTTTGGTTTTTTGTCTCATGCTTGCCTTTTTCATTACTATTTTGCTTTTTCCTCCTGGCATGGATCGTGATTAAGTAGGAAACACCTGCAAACGTAGAGAAAAAGAAGTCACGATCGTATTATGTCTTTCTGCGGGAGGGGAGGCTCCAGGGCAGAGTAGTGTTAAAATTTGAACGAAAAAAATAATACCAGTGAATAAGTTTTTATTTTTTATTGATGCTGACAGACTCGTTATTCGCTGACGAGCAATCCTTTACCTTACAGTAGGGCCTCCGATCTCTTTTGAGAACAGTGCTCTCTGTGTATAATATACGCTTCTCAGTGCTGGATATCACATAAATGTGAATAATCGAAACTAAAATTCTGTTTTCATGGATGCCATTTCAATATTCAAAAGCGATCACACAATAAAATTTCACAGAGGCAGCGTCTCGAAGCAAATTCGTAGTCACCTCCCGGGTGGTTATGTCGAATCAAGATTACAAAAAAATATATAATTTCTTTATATGTAGATACTAATGTAAATTTTAGGGTTAGAACAGAAATGTGAATACTTTTAATTATTAATATTTTACAATTATTCATTTTAAATACTATTTTTAATTTTTCAATGCCTCTTGGACCACTACTTTAAGCAGAATAAATGCATATTTTAGAAAAAATTAATCTTCCGGGCTATATCTGTAACAAAAAATCCTAATGTAGTAATAAAAGTGCATAAAAATATAACTTTAAGTGAATAAACATATTATATTTTATTTTTATAATGTTATTCTATGCATTTGCATCGCAATTAAGGTATAAAACAGTATATTAAAAATTTACCTTACTACTAACATTAACGCATCGTAACACATTTCGATTCTATATACAATAGTACTGCGCTAAATTGAACCCCACAAATCCGAAATTTCGAATACTTCGAACAATTTTTGGGAAGAAACATAAATAAAATACGAAAAATGCTTATTTTTAGTGTAAAGAAAGGATTTTTTAATTACTGTATAACTGAACAACTAATTATTGAAGCTAGGTGTCGAAATGAAACATTTATTGCATTGGTAACTACGACGCATATCACATGCTTATGTGCCAGTAATTTTAACTTAGAGGAAATTCCAAAATCGGTAATCCCCATTGACCGTAAGGAACTGAATCTGCTTGATGACGTGATTGCTACGCTACGTTAGTATTTTCACACATCGCACTCTACATTGCATTGTGCCTGGTAATCCCATTTATGTATATGTACTGTAAAGTTTTTTGGATAATACGAACTGTTGTGAATACGACAGGCCACACCTCCAATTAGTTCGGAATTCCGGAATTAATTCGAAATATTTAAACTGTATTTTAAATACCTCACCTAAAACGAAGAGGTGTTGTATAAAATATTCAACAAATATCTACAAAAAGAAAAAGAAGGTAAACTGATTTTTCAAAAGATTTCGATCAGTTTAAACCAACATTAATGGTTAATTAGGAAAAAAAGAAGAAATGATTGAAAAGATAAAATATGTTGTTTAGTGCAAAACAAAAACCTACCCAACATTTTACAGCAAGGAACTTACAACTGTGATATAACGAAGGTGTATCCGCACAGCATCGTTTCGCGCAGGTCACGACGAGTGGTCAGGTCCATTCCATCCCTGCGGGCGAATTTCCTCTCGAGCTAGCCCGCGCGCCTTTCCGGGGCAATATCACAAGAAAGTAATTTACATCCTAATCCATTCTTGGGCCCGATTCAGCCGCAGGTTCGCAGCGGGCCCGCGCCGGGCGCCACCGGCGCCGGCAGCCGGTGCGCCATCACTCACAGGCGAGGTTCCAATTAAGGCAGATTTCACGCCTTCCTTTTTCCGCGCGCCGCCGCCATCTGCTCCCACGGGGAGCGCTAGCGTCGTCCAGCCCGAAGCGACCCGACCCTGCCCTGCCCGGCCCAAGCGGCCGACGTGGCCCTGGGCAAAACCTATCAACTTTCCGTTGGAATTGTGCGCAAAAGTTATAACGCAAAGAAAGGTCCCTCGATGCGGCTTCGCAAAAGGTTTTCAAAATCTAAATGATACAAATTTAGCGCATTTGGGGAAAATACAAAATAATCCGGAAACTGTTTTTAACCAGTAACCGGTGAGCTGATTTTCTTGACACGACATTAGTAATGAGAGGGCTATATAGAAACGGCTTTTAACGTTTTAAAATAACAAAAACGTCGGTTTTGGATATATGATAAAATGTTTATGCATTCTCACTAGAATTAATACAACAATACTGAAACAAAAAACACAATTTTTATGAAATTTTAAGAAACTATTTTGATGATATCTATAGTGTTTGATATTTTTTAAACGCAGTGGGTACTACACCAACGACATCACCAGTTACGGGAGCTGGTGATGCCAGTTCATAAGCGTCTGGCTCATTCACATTGTCAATAAAGTTGGCTACATTTCTTTCTTTTTCTGCAAGGATGTATTTCTAAAAGAAAAAAAATGTTGGGATGCATTTCTATCAATAACTCTTTTAGATGCAATACGTTTGCAGAAATATGCATGGATAGAACGCGCCACACTAAGCATCGGTTGCTAATGTACATATGTATGTTGTATATATGAATTTGAAGGCTTCAAATATTTCTTCTTCTCAGTTCAATAAAAGCACCTAGGTCTAACAACTCTTCAATGGAACTGTAGAAAAAACTGAATTAAAGATAGGGGCTGCTAATGTTACCCAGTGTGGACTTGCGTAATGTTTGCCAACTCTGGATGTTACGATTTTGGTGCATTTGAGGGAAATTCGAAATGCGGAAGAATTCAATATTTTAGATGATAAAACGCTATTGAAAGAGCCGCGTCTGTATAATGCGTGAATATCAGAGCGCTATTTTCCTTCGGACGAGCCTACCTGAGTTTCGCCAAGACATGCCTCGTCCTCACGCGCATAAAATATGGTTTGCAACAAATTATCTTTTAGTTCATGCGAGGAAGTGAAGGGATATCATGGGAGTCTCGCCTCTTATTTAAATAGGATTTCAAAAGGCCTAAACCCGCCCCCTTTTGCTGCTAGCGTTTTTGTGCAAGCCTGTGGTTTTCTGAGCGAAAATGCAGGAACCGTTCAGAGAAGCCTGTAGAGGCGTAAGCCTCTTGTTCAGAACGCTGCTCATATGAATTTACAGGAGAGGTTTTCAGTCATGGTTCGCCATTTGTACCTCTTTGGTATATATCCTCATCCCCCCCCCCCCGCGGATGTACAATTACACCATTGGACAGTCATCCAGATACCTCTTTAAAAAAAACATCTGTTTCTTGGATATATTCCATGGTGGCCGCAGAGATATTGTGGTAATATTCATATTCATCAAGAATACAAGAAATATCTATCACAAAGAATTTTTAAAATTATATTACAAATAATTAACTAGTCACATGTTTTGGGAATCTTATCGTATCATCAGTGGTAGCAAGTATCATAGATTAAACACATTGAACGTAAATATACAAGACGGCGCCAATTTTAGTTCTGTGTGCTGGTGCCATTGAAGATAGGGTAATGTTCTCGAAACACGTGTCTGATTAATTATTTATAATATATAATGTATTTTTTAAACTTTGTGATTGATGCCTTCTGGATCCTTATACATCTTCGTTTTGACCAATACCCGAATACACATAGAATATCTTTCTTGATGAGCCCATGAACCGGAAATTCGACCTAAAACCAGGTCCCAATTTTTACGAGTACTCAGTAGATTATTGTACGAGGTGTTGCGCCAGCATCTGCCTGGAATTGACACCAAACAAATTGTAAACAATTCTATTATTGCGTAGTGAAATTACGATCTGTTTATTATGTTAAGCAGAGTAATTATTTAATATTAAATATAAAAGGTCAATTAGAACGAGACAAAACTAACGATTTCTTATTTTTTTGTGATCTTGAAATAAAAAACGAATAGAATGAGATATTTTGTAGTTTTGTGGAGGCTTTCTTGTCTTTGGAGAGAGGTGATATAAGAGAATTAAAACATATGATTCTGAATTAAATAATGAAGTGATTGCAATGTCAATCAGTAACTCTATAGTTTGCTATGCATTGTGGAGGAATTCGCGTACAATACATCAATACATACAATCACTACAAAACCTTTCAGGTTAGGCTATAACTTTTTTAGCGATTGTACCACAGTTTCTTGATTTATGATATTTTTTCTCCATTCGTGAATATTTTTGGTTAAAAAGATACTCGCATACAGGCAAGTCTACATGATTTTCACCCCTTTAATAACTAACTTAATTAATAGCCATGCTGACATGTATGAGTAATGAAGATAACTACAATCAGGTTATTATTATTGTTCGTCTTGATTTCAAAAATGACATGCGAAATTTGTGAGTATTATAGATAGGTTTAAAGGGCTTCAATAATATAGTGAACGCATATAAAATATGATGCGGTTCAAAATTCATTTTTTTGTAATTAATAAAAAAAATAACTGAATAAAAATACACGAAAAGTCAATACCTTAAACATAATTCAACGATAGTTTGAAAGTGTATTTTTTTTACCAGAAATCTTTCAAAATGCTTCCAAGCTTTTTAATAGAACTGACACAAGTTTAATAAACGTCTACTTAGTATTGAGAAGCTGTAGATACAAAACCCCAGCATAATATTCCCCAGGTCTTCATCTAATTAGTTTATGTTGTAGAGAGGTATATGTTTTCATAAAATGTGTTTAAAGCTATAATTAGTATTTGCAATTTAGGCGTTCATTGAAATCGGTTAACACAGGGAGAATAGTTTAAAATCAAAACCTTATTGAAATCGTTCTTTAACACTATAAAGGTTGAAAAGAGTGAAAAACAAATAACGGACCAAGATAGAGAGAGAGTCGAAATGGGATTATTTCGACAATTTGAATGAAGCAATTACGAAACATAAAAACTATTCCCGCAAATGCAATTGAAATTTAAAGGGAACACTTCATTACTGTGGTGATGTACCCCGTCAATCCTCTGAATTGCTCTATTTCTTTGGTCTTCCACTAATAGGAAAATAAATCTGTACCAGGCGAAACTATTTAATTAATTCGTTTAAGTTTTAAATTAACGTATATTCCAATGAAACATTCAATAGTTAACAACATTTAACTGATATTTTAATACTGTAGTGTCTATTATCAAATTGTTTTCACGGTGTCTTATTCCGTTACAGTAGAGAGATTTTTAAAAAAATTCACCTATTATATTTAATAAAAATACTCAACATCTAGAAACGTATTTGGATCAATATAATACTATTGTTAAAGTAGTATCGTACAAAAGTTATGTGGAGATAGCATGTAACATACTGTATTTAATACTTTTGCTACCACAACAATATTTTACTTTTATGTACACATGTTATTTATTTCTATTTTTTATTCAGTGTAATAAAATATCCAAATTTAATTTTCAAGATGTGATGTAATTACTTTCAAGAGTGTAACTAAAATAGTTTTATCAAGTCCGTGAGTAAAAATGTTTTTCTTTCCATTAATTCAATCATGAAAGGTCATTTCCTTTCCTTCTTCTATGGCGTGTTAAAGAAATATATTCAATCTAATAGTGAAATTTCTATTTTGTGTTGTTTTTTTCAGTAAGGATATATTTTGAACAGAGAGAATGCGGTTTTGTTGATTATTTTTGAATAATTCGAGGATTTTAAACATGCATAATTCTTAAAAGCAAAAATCACAACAAATAAAAATATCATTGACAGGATGATTTTAGCCGTTTATTATTTTTATTAATGTGAATGCTTGTTGAGATACATTTTCAACTTAGACACAGCATAGTTTACAGTGGACACGTATATATGGTAAACTTTGTGTGAATCAAGTGTCCTTACACGTACGTCGAGTCATTACTTTTTGGATGCACGGCATGAAAGAAGGTGATTACCTGATGTGGCAATTCCTGCCAAATGAGTAATCAACTGAAAGAGAAGCGAGACTGCCAACACCTTCTTCTATACATTTCTTAGTCTGAGAAAATGACTTTTGGTCAAATAGTATTGTTGATCGACTATGCGTTATTTCCCTACTATTTTTTTAATCTCATCGAATATAATGTACTGAAAAAGAAACATAATTTTAATGTAATTTTTAGATTGAAAAAAATGACGACAAATTATTTTTTGTTCATTTATAAATTTATCCTTCATATACCAAAAAATGGTTCGCCGCTCATTGTAGAATTCAGCTTCCCTTGTTTCGTTCTTTTTCATTTCCTCCGAAGCGATGTCAACCGGCAGTGCAAGTGACAATTCAACAGTGCTTATAAATGCCTGAATATCGCACACCAAAGCTCATATAACCAACCGGAAAACTCAACTTACTTCTGGGTCAAAGCATTGCCTGGTTAGTTTGCTTAACGTCCTTCTGTAACTTTCTGTTCGGCAAAGCGCGAAACCCTGAGAAAAGGAAATTATTTCCATTGGATTCCTTTCATGCGTGCCACATTTTACTCGGACTCACAATGGAATTTAATAAAGAGCGTTTTAATTAGGAAAAACAAAAGTAAAAGAATTCTCCGCGTTGCTTTAAACAATACAAATGTATTCAATTATGTTCATAATTTTCATAAAGATATATATGCCTTTCTCGTAAAGAAGTTTTCTCTTACATTACTCAATACTATATTACAAAGATGCAGCTAAATGCAAAATATACTTCATAAGTTAAAACATGAAGTACCTTTTGTAATGAAATGTTATAATATGTTATATCTTTTTACGTAATTTTTAAGTACTGGCAAAAAGAACAGCTATTTTCCGTTGCCTTGATGAGATCTGAATATAGTATATATTACATAAATTTACTATATTTTCATCACACCAAGGTAAAAATGCTCGCTTTAACATAATTATTGATTACCATTGTTTGAAGTATATTATCGTTTCATTCTTACCAACAATTAAAATTAGTTACGTTCACAACTCTCATCTTTTAATAATATAATAATCCTTATCTATGAAATTCATTTTTTTGTTTGATCCACACTCCAAGAGTCCCTACCCGATGTGACTCTCTATGTAATGGAATTATATTATTTCTGTTATATATATATATATATATATATATATATATATATATATATATATATATATATATACCAAGGAGGCAAGTTAAAGAGAAAAATTCTTGAACCACGATCGATGAGAAAAGGGCTTATTGTAAAACATGCCTATAATAGAAAATAAATGTTTTCTTGACAGTTATCCTTCAATTTACCAAAGAATATGTTTGCAAATAACACTACCTTGAAACGTCATGTAACACGATTACTGTTTCCGAAGGGTAAAGTTACAACAAATCACCTGAAAAACATATTACGTTACGACACGATTCAGCACTGCGTATTCCTAACGGCGCGACGACTCTTTCGCGAATCCTTCTTCCGCCCCCCCAACAAAGGGAAGGGGAAGGGAATTCAAAAAAATTATTATTTGTTTCCGTCTTGATTTCAAAAATGAAATTGCGAAATTTTGTGAGTATTATAGATAGGTTTAAGGGCTTCAATAAGTATAGTGAACGCATATAAAATATGATGCGGTTCAAAATTCATTTTTTTGTAATTAATAAAAAAATAACTGAATAAAAATGCACGAAAAGTCAATACCTTTAACATAATTAAAAGATAGTTTGAAGTGTATTTTTTTATCAGAAATCTTTCAAAATGCTTCCAGCTTTTTAATATAGAATGACACAAGTTTAATAAACGTCTACTTAGTATTGCGAAGCTGTAGATACAAAACCCAGCATAATATTCCAGGTCTTTATCTAATAAGTTTATGTTTGTAGAGGTATATGTTTCATAAAAATGTGTTTAAAGCCATAATTAAGTATTTGCAATTTAGGCGTTCATTGAAATGCGTTAACACAGGGAAATAGTTTAAAATCTAAACTTTATTGAAATCGTTCTTAACACTATAAAGGTTGAAAAGAGTGAAAAACAAATAACGGACCAAGATAGAGAGATAGTCGAAATGGGATTATTTCGACATTTGAATGAAGCAATTACGAAACTAAAACTATTCCCCGAAATGCAATTGAAATTTAAGGGAACACTTCATTACTGTGGTGATGTACCCGTCAATCTCTGAATTGCTCTATTTCTTTGGTCTTCCACTAATAGGAAAATAAATCTGTACCAGGCGAACTATTAATTAATTCGTTTAAGTTTTAAATTAACGTATATTCCAATGAACATTCAATAGTTCAAAACATTTAACTGATTATTTTAATACTGTAATGTCTATTATCAAATTGTTTTCACGTGTCTTATTCCGTTACAGTAGAGAAATTTTAAAAAAAATCACCTATTATATTTAAATAGAAATACTCAACATCTAGAAACGTATTTGGATCAATATATACAATTGTTAATGTAGTATCGTACAAAAGTTATATGGAATAGCATGTACATATCTGTATTTAATACTATTGCTATCACACAATATTTTACTTTTATGTACACATGTTATTTATTTCTATTTTTTATTCAGTGTAATAAAATATGCCAAATTTAATTTTCAAGATTGTGATGTAATTACTTTCAAGAGTGTAATCTAAAATAGTTTTATCAAGTCCGTGAGTAAAAATGTTTTTCTTTCCATTATTCAATCATGAAAGGTCATTTCCTTTCCTTCTTCTATGGCGTGTTAAAGAAATATATTCATCTAATAGTGAAATTTCTATTTTGTGTTATTTTTTTCAGTAAGGATATATTTTGAACAGAGAGAATGCGGTTTTGTTGATTATTTTTGAATAATTCGAGGATTTTAAACATGCATAATTTCTTAAAGCAAAAATCACAACAAATAAAACTATCATTGACAGGATGATTTAGCCGTTTATTATTTTTCTTAATGTAAATGCTTGTTGAGAATACTTTCAACTTAGACACAGCATAGTTTACAGTGTACACGTGTGTATGGTAAACTTTGTGTGAATCAAGTGCCTTACATGTACGTCGAGTCATTACTTTTTTGGATGCACGGCATGAAAGAAGGTGATTACCCGATGTGGCAGTTCATGCAAATGAGTAATCAACAGAAGAGAGTGAGACTGCACACCTTTCTTCCATAATTTTTTTAGTCTGAGTAAATGACTTTTGGTCAGATAGTATTATTGATCGACTATGCGTTGTTTCCTTACTATTTTTTAATCTCATCGAATATAGTGTATTGAAAAAGAAACAAAATTTGAATGTAATTTTAGATTGAAAAAATGACGACAAAATTATTTTTTGTACATTTATAATTTATCCTTCATATACAAAAAAATGGTTCGCCGCTCTTTGTAGAATTCAGCTTCCCTTTTTCGTTCTTTCTCATTTCCTCCGAAGCGATGTCAACCGCAGTGCAAGTGACATTTCAACAGTGCTTATAAATGCTGAATATCGCACACAAAGCTCATATAACCAACCGGAACTCAACTTACTTCTGGTCAAAGCATTGCCTGGTTAGTTTGCTTAACTCTTCTGTACTTTCTGTTCGGCAAAGCGCGAAACCTGAGAAAAGGAAATTATTCAATTTGATTCCTTTCATGCGTGCCATTTTACTCGGACTCACATGGAATTTAATAAAGAGCGTTTTTAATTAGGAAAAAAAAAGTAAAAGAATTCTCCGCGTTGCTTTAAACAATACAATGTATTCAATTATGTTCATAATTTTCATAAAGATATATATCCTTTCTCGTAAGAGAAGTTTCCTCTTACATTACTCAATAGTATATATACAAAAAGCAGCTTATGCAAAATAATACTTCTTAAGTTAAACCATGAAGTACTTTGTAATGAAATGTTACAATATGTTATATTTTTACGTAATTTTTAAGTACTGGCAAAAAGAACGCTATTTTCCGTTGCCTTGATGGGTTCTGAGTAGAGTAAATATTACATAAATTTACTATAATTTCATTATTACCGTGGTAACAATGCTCGCTTTAACATAATTATTGATTACCATTGTTTGAAAGATATTATCGTTTCATTCTTACCAACAATTAAAATTAGTACGTTCACAACTCTCATCTTTTAATAATATAATAATTATTATCTGCGAATTCATTTTTTTCTGATCCAGAGTCCTAACAATGTGACTCTCTATGTAATGGAACTATATTATTTTGTTATATATATATATATATATATATATTCTTAAAGAGAATTTTCATATATATATATATATATATATATATATATTATTATATATATATTGTGACGTACTGGAAGCGGTACTTTCACGACAAATAAATTATGCAAGGGACAGGTACATTTTCGTGAATGGGTGTCCATGAATTTGGCGCAGCATGAAGATAATCGTTTATAATTTCTTTTGCACATTTAAATATTTTAATGATCAGAAAACACACTTTACAAATAGTATTTACAAATCGCAATGCGCAGGCCTTGATGTTTTAAAAACCACCTGCGTCTATAGAGGCGAATGGGCAGTCGTGGCACGGCGGCGGTGTCTTCGGCAATTTCGGTTCGCCCCGAAGTCCGCCGGGAATTCGCCTCCTTCGGCGACAACTCCTCTGCGCAACGTAACGGCCGATGAATTCGCCGGGGTCCACCCCAGCCGGTCGAATAATGTCTCACGGGTACTGGAACGCACGGCGCGTGATTGATATTCGTCGGCAGTTCTAGTCTTTTCAGCGACCTTTCTCCACTTTTGCGCGGATGTCCGTACAGTATGCCACTGTTATATTATACCAGGGCGGAATATGACACGCGGAATGACACAATATGAGTCCATGGCACACGATTTCCTGTCTTTTTGGTTTTATCAGTTTTGGTGCGCAATTCCACTTCACTAATCATCTGTTGTTATATCTTATCAACCTGTGTCCACACTCAGCCGGCCACACTCAGACCGAACTGCACACTCGCTCGCCGTTTACCCCCCGATTTGACCGTTGGTGGCGGCGGGCGGCGCTTACTGCGCTGATCAACTCCAGTACTTTATTTTAATTATAATTATGATCAATTTTAATTGTATATAACAGAAACGTTTCTTCGTTTCAATATATAATATTATATATATAATATATATATATATATATTATATATAATACCAGGGAGGAAAGTTAAGAGAAAAATTCTTTAACACGATCGATGAGAAAAGCAACACATTGTAAAACATGCCTATAATAGAAAATAAATGTTTTTCTTGACAGTTATACTTCTAATTTACCAAAGAATATGTTTGCAAATAACACTTACTTGAAACGTAATGTATCACGATTACTGTTTCCGAAGGGTAAAGTTACAACAAATCACCTAAAAGCATATTACGTTAGACAAGATTCAGCACTGCGTATTCTAACGCGCGACGACTCTTTTCGCGAATCCCTCTTCCGCCCCGCCGAAAGGCGGAAGGCAACGGCTCTGGGGGACAGAACGCGGCAACCGACGGAGTTTCCCGCAGCAGCGCCCTAGCGGCCAGGTTTGCGTTCTCCGGGGTTCCGCCCAGCCCCTGCCCGCCACGCCCTCGCCACGCACGCGCACGGGATACAGCATATTGTGTAATTTACACGGAACATTAAATATGCATGTGGCAGAAGGGGATGATACGCAGACGGCGCGGCGAATATGCAACTATAAAGCGAGCGTCGACTCCCCACCAACCCCTCCCCCCCCACGGGCGTCCACGAAGTCGCCCGCGAAGAGCTTCGTGGACCGCGTAGTGGGCCGTGCGGCGCGATCATGAGAAAATTTTGGGATTGGTTGTTTTCGTAAAATTG
>BOPP01000046.1:1962158-1989316 GCA_017312745.1 Gryllus bimaculatus
TTATTATTATTATTATTATTATTATTATTATTATTATTATTATTATTATTATTGGCATATAGGCCATACTGAACATGCTACATGATTAACATGCGTAACTTTAAGATCAGCTTATCATCTGTATCCCTGATTATGACAAGGTTGTTACGCTGAATATTGAGATGATAAGATGATGATAGGGGTAAAAGGACAATCACAAGTACGACCATGTCTACGCCGAACTGGAACCTGCAGCCTCCTCGTAGTACAAGACGGCTGCTCCAACTATCTGCGCCACGAGTTCGACTTTATTATTATTATTATTATTATTATTATTATTATTATTATTATTATTATTATTATTATTGTGGATCTAATTTCAGACCACTGCGATTGGGGCAAAGGCTCGAGATCGAGTCCCGGCGCGCGCTGCGGCACTGCAGTCTTTAGCTCCTTCGCTGCAGCTCGCGCGCTGCATGCTGCTCGCCTGCATTGTAAATTCTCGCGAAGTGCGTGTGCGTTATGCATAACAGAGACGTACAAGCACCTGGATTACTCCTTCACCTCCCGTACTGTGCTCTATCCCCCCTTTTCAGCGAGCGGTTATTTTCAGCTGAGGCAAAAAATGAAGGCGTTACTCACACTTAACGTTTACATTAGAGAATGAATAGAAACTGGAGTACTCTGTTTTTATAAGAGAATCGCATCTTTTATGAATGTATGTGTATACTAGTGCTCTATAAATAGTAAACGTGCTTTTATGAGACAATATTTTCTCTAGTGGAGAAAATATTAAAAGTTAGTTACGACTAGGAAAAATCTTAGTGTTCAGCGTTGCTAAAAGGAACATAGAAAAGTTGTGCTTTTAGTCTTTACGAAATGACAAATAAAACACAAGTACTCCATAGTTCTGTTTGCGGTCTGTGCTTATCTACTGCAACTCGGGTTTATTTACAGATCTGGTACAATATCCTCTGAGAATGAAATACTTTCCTTCCATTAAAAGGTGCAATTTTAAACTTTAGTTTGTACATTCATTTGGCCTTTAATGTCACGAAAAAATATTTAATGGATCATGTAGTAATTAAAATTTTATATTTAAACCATTTTTATAATGCGTGTAATAAAATCCAACAAACTACACAAAACCAACATCTTATTGATAAATAGGCGATTGTTAAAATATTGATAAGTCACAAAGTTCGTAATTTTGCGTTAATTACAGATTTAAGTTTTCTGAGAGTGCATGTAAGTAGTAGCGAGGATTTTTGTTCTTGTTTCTTTTTCGTATAAGTCTCCAAATGTGAATTAGATCCCTTTTATCAACCACATAGTCAAAAAACTACGGTACAAGCTTAACTTTAAAACTACGGTAATAGCACAGACTTTTTCACAGTAACAACTCTTTAAAAATTGGCATCAAGTCTTGAGATAATATAATGTAAGGAATCTACTAGTAATAATAATAATAGTATTGATAGTAGCAAATGTTCTGCAGTAACAAGAATGCTGCTGAACAAACCCACTTACAATGGTTGGTTAAATGAAACAGCAGCACAAACACACTATTCCAGAACAACAACTACTTACTGTCGTTTAACACAACAATGTATTCAATATTTTAACAAGAACTGCCTTCATGAAAACTAGAAAAACATAAGAAAGGGAATAGGAAAACGTATTATAACGGTTCTTTTTTACCAATATCTGAAATATTGCGGTAAAATAAAATTTCCAACACGTGAATAGCATGTATTCGAAGTCGGGCGACCTCTTCCTTGTAGCATTGACTCAGTTGTCACGTAAATAGTGATGCACTAGGTAAAGTATTCAGTCGGAACGCGCAGTATGAAAATAGAAGGAATAACACAATCAAATATTAGCACAAAAACTAACAATTTTTGGATCTTTCCGGGGATCTGGGCATTTAAGTAAACCATAGACACCTCTCACCTGCCGAAAGGCTGCAGTTTCCTTTCACTTTTGCACTCATTGTAGGTAAGTGGTTCTGGTTGTGTTCCAATTAAAAGTAGTGTTAATAGTAAAGGTAAAAGTATAAAGAAAAACAACAATAACAATCCCTGAAAATCACAGGCAGTGTATCAACAGTATCAGAAGACTTCGCGAGTTCAAGCGACACAGTACAAGAGACAAATACTTAAATTCAAATGTAAAATAGTCTACATGTTGGGATGTTTTTTACTCTTCCACTAATAAAAAATACAAAAAACAAAGTTACGGGTGAAAAATAAAAAAATTGAAAAATATTTTTTAAATTCAAAATAACAAAAAACGTTTAATTAATTTAATAATTTCCAATCTCGATACCAGGATTGTCTTCTTCACAAAATAAATTACGGAAGTGCTTTCTTTAGATTGAATACGATTCATTATATCCACTCTCACAAACATTTTAGTTCAGTTAATTTTACGTAAAACTGCTGTCAATCAAAACGTCATCGATATGACATCGTATTTCTTACATCAAATTATTTTTATAATACTGTCCTCAATCAATACGACATTGCATTCCTTTCATGAAATTTTGTTTATAATATTGTCCTCAAGCAATATGACATTGCTTTTCCTTTTTTGAATTTCTCCACTCAATGACGTCACTATGAATTGTACAATTAAACTGCACGTCATCAATCTAGAACGTACATTTTCTTTCTAGTTGGTTATTTCCGTCCGCCTCCCAGATATCCCAACATTGCCAACCTGTGATTTTATTCTACTAGACTGTGACTATACGTATTATCTTGACGTGAAAATGGAACTAAATATAAAACCCAATCTCACATTGTTACATTATTTTATTAAACATTGAATATGATGCGTTATATGTTATAAAACAAATTCAATAATTTATGCAAAAACAACATGTTCATTAATTTTCATTTATTACACGGTTATTAATTTAACACGAAATATTAGTACAACCGCAGAAAAATGAACACAAAGACCATTTCGTGCCTCCTTGCAAGAGCGCCTCAGGGATTGTAAATCGCGCAGATTGAATTCGGAAGGAAGTGCACTCGAGAAGTGCGACAATGTCCCGCGCTTTCGCCTCTCGGAGGCGGCGGCGGCGGCGGCGGCAGAGACAAGAAGAAGGATGCGTGCAGCGGTAGGGGGAGGGGGAANGGGGGAGGGGAAGGGGAGGGGAGGGGGTCTAAACAAACGGGATCCGCCGCCGCCGCCGCGACGCAGCGTCAACAAACTCTGAGAAACTTGAGGAAGTGAAATAACAGCGAAACTGGGACAGTTATACATCAAGAAAATGGGCTGCATACTCTCTGTAGCGGTCCGGAACGCAGCAGTACATTTGTTGTCATTCCTAGAATATCGAGCAAGGCAGCAGCAGCAGCCGTGACGTGACGGCGGGCAAGGTCGGTTGGAACGTCTTCGTAATCGCACGAGAAGGGAGAGCGGCGAGCAAGTGCTAGTGCGACTTACGTAATTGTCACTTACTAAGACTTCCTCTTAGATTATTTTTTATTAATAATATCACGTTTTAAGTGAACAAATGCATTATAAACCAAATAAGAAACTTGCGAATGATTGTCGTAGCAGAATATTGTTTTTAAAAATAATGAAATACTATTACACAAGTATTTATGACAAAAATAATAATACTAGCGCAAGGCAAAGATATTTCCATTCTCTTATTTGTTTTGTAGTTGCATATGAAGAAAGTCAGATGTCATAAAACTTGGAGTACTTGAAGCAGAGATGGTGGCGATAATTCTCAACAAAGTTAAAGAAAAGTCGACTCAATACATACCGTTTAAAAAACGTTCATTTATTAAAATGGTTTTCACATTTTTTTAGGATTGACGTAACATTAAAAAAATATGAATGATTTGTTAGTCAAACTCAAATAGTGTAATAGATTTTAGAAATTTTAACATTATTTTCTATAGCTGTTCAGTAGCTTCGTCATTTCCGTTGCTATCGTTCCTTTTTTCGTGAAATTTAGTTGACTCTCTACGACGTCTAAAACAAAAAACTTTCTTGTTTTCAGTGGTTTCTTTTTTGATTAGTGGTGTAATGAATCATTTGTCTTCAAACTTCAGAAACTTCATTTGCGATATAAAAATGATATATATTAGAATCAATTTCATGCAATTTACACTAAAACTATTTACAATGCTGTTTTTATGAAATAGAGAAATTTTACAATTCTTTCAGAAAATAGCACTGCGTGTATTCCATACAGCTTTTTGACTCTTTATGATTTTGCGACTACATTATGAACCAAACAGTTACGCAATTCTCGAAATCTATATATTTTCTTAGAAAGTAAACATTCTAACATATACATCCCAACTGCTTAGTTCACTGTAATAGGAAGTCAAAAAGAGGGACAAATAAAATACTTTTTGGATCTCGCTGACAAAACCCACCCCAATAAATAAACGCAACCGGACTGCGATGCTAAGCTCCATTTTGCTTGCTTTCGAGTTGAACTTACCCAGACCCAGCAAAGGAGCAACGTTTTCGGAGTGTACATTCCATAGGAGCGCAAGCAGAATACATTTCCTTTTCTATTCCTTTTTGAGAAGCGAGCTTATTCTCTCTCAATTCGTAGAGTATGTCGAGGTAGTTTGGAATTCCATCTAGGGATCGGTTTCAAACAACCGCTGGCTTCTTTTTTGCTTTTGTTCCCTCGTCGAAATATAATAGAATTACGAGCGGGCCGTCCCGACGCTGTAGGCAGAGCTGCAGCCTCTAAAATCCCGGGCCGGAGAATTCGATTCCAGAACACACACGGAGATTCCCGAGAGGGGCGCCCTCCATTATCTTTCTCGGGATCCTTCGCGGACCTCAAACAGCGGCGCATCGGGAATAAGATCCGGAAGTTATGGCCCCGAGCGATGACGCGCCTTCCGCCTGCGACTTCCCCGCGCCTGACCGCGGCACGTGGTGGGTATACAAACAAGGCTTCGTCCGCGACGCGAGCCAGAACGCCATTCCTGTCACGTGAGGAAAGAGACGACAGAGGTTGGCAGCTCGGTTGCAAACCGCCAGTGAAGAGGTGCGAAGTTGGCGATTCCAGACAGAAACGGAATCAATAGAGAGATTCCATTCAAAAGCTTCCGAAACTTCAAAAAGATTGAAGTATTCCTACAACTAAAATATTAAAAGTTGATATTTTTTCTGAATAAAAACTGTTCCTTAAAGATAGATTTTGAAATAAGGCCACGTATATTTTTCCGAAAATTTGAATTATTTTGAATAATAATTTTGCGTTGAAATACAGGCGAGAACGAAGGCGCTGTTTTAGTTTTTTCTCTGATATAAATTCATTTGTCATATATTGTATTATTTGGTAGGGTTCTTCACACTACCTTGTGTTCAAAATAAATAAAAATTAACTTTCAGATGCTGTGTCACTTCTTATACAATAATTTTAATCAATTATTTCGAATACAATACACAGTGCACAAATATTACAAATTAGAAAATTTGTTCATTCATAGTACTTTTAATAAGGAAATGGACCATTGAATCCGAATAAATATATTCAATTAAAAATAAATACCAAAATATTGCGAATACTTAATACATTTTGAACAGAGTTCCAAAAAAAGTCATAAATCATTGATACTAATATATATTTAATATATATAATATATATTTGATATATATAATATATATTTAATATATATATTTAATATATTTAATATATATTATATATATTTAATATATATAATAGATATTTAATATAAAGTCATAAATCATTGATACTAATATATATTTATCCATATTCAAGAGTGCGACATGATCCGTTGCGTGTTGGGTAAACATCAATGAGCTATCCCACATTTTCCAATTGAATAGCTGCATTTTTGGCGTAATCCGTGTGACAAAAAATTCACATATAATACATGTACATTATTTTAAAACACCTTACCAGATGACATTAAACGATCAAATTCGATTAAAAAGTTTAAGTCCCAAGTAAAATCTTTTCTGCTGCAATCTATGCAATTAGAGACTATACAGAGCATCAAAAAGGAAAATAATATTAATTTTAACATTGACATTTAATGTTTTTTGTACCATTTGGATTGTATAATTATAGAGAACCTGTAATAAGTGTTGTACTTCAGCTTCTGGGTCATGTCTCCCATCTCGATCAGGTTTTCGTCCAGTTTCCCTGATCCTCTAGCAAATGCTGAGATGGCCCCTTGTTTTGCTTCTGGGCATAAATGTAACTTCAAATTAACTTCTCCTCATAGCATGTCACACACAGATTTTAACTGTTTTTGACGTAAATAAATAGTACATAAAATAATGAAATTGATTCTTGCAATGTGTATATCGACTCTAATTGTTTATTAAAAACAAGTAATTTAAAACGTATGCTACGGAAGAAATACGATAATATTACTTTATCGATATTTAATCTATCATCATCACTGCCAGGTTTCTATTCATTAAGCATAACTAATGCATCTCTTAAAACCCGTTGGTAGGCCTCTTGCCCCGCTGGTGGGAGATACCTGGTTGGGGAAAATCCCACTACCCGACGGTAGGTCGGACCCGGATCTCACCATCAAAGGGACGAATATCACCCATTCTCGAGGAAAAAACTATGCACCACACTCATGGAACTAATGAACTTAGCAGCTGACGCACCTGACATCACTAATGAATCAAAATATTTACTGAAATGTGTGGGTAGATGTGTGTATTTAGAGAAAACCTTTAAATTATTTAATCAAATGCTCCTATATTATGTACGAACACTTTTGAGCAGCAAGGAGATCCATATGGAGGTTTACGATTTAAAAATGTTATCTCAATTCTTTTTTAAATTTAAGGTCTAATGAACAGTTAGTTCATTAACGACCGCTATATATTAACGATTTGGTTAACAGTATGATGTGATATGGTGATGGTGAGGTATGACAGGATGAATACAAATACAACCATGTCCGAGATGGTACTCGAACACGAAATCGTTCAGTCTGAGATCGCTACGACACTACTGCTTTACCAATCTCGACCATCCAACGACTACCTTAAGCGTCGTTAATAAAAATGATACGACCAGTATGCATGTAGACAACCGAGCTTTAGCCGAATGTTGCCGAGAGATGTGAGACGGAAGGAACGTGAAGGGTGGGGCGCGTCTCCTGGCATGTGTAGTAGAGTAATGCATGTAAGAGTGTGTGTCTAAAGGGCGATGATAGGGCAATTAAGAGGAATGAAAGATCGCGCGCGGTCCGTGTCTTGTTCGTTAGGGTAATGCTTCGGCATTCACCTTGCGTTGATCGGAGTATCCACAAAAAACTACCGATGATAGCAGCCGACCGCTAAAATTCTTCTCCAGGCGAATTGTATCTAGCTATCTATCCAGTGTCGAAAATCTTTTCACCAACCGGAATCGAACCATAGAACATCTCGGTCAGAAGCCGTCACAAGGAGCGTCCGTCAGAGATTCCACAAGAGATCTGGCAGACCGTTTTATTCAAATGTCTGCCATGGAAATGAAGTCTTCGCGACCGCATCGTACCCAAAGGCGCGGCCACCGCCGCCACCGCCGCTTTCCGCATAAAGAAAAAGCCACCTGCGAACGCAAAGCAAAGCCCCCCCCCCCGCGTCGGAACCCATCTCCCGGTGACGTCACGCCCGCAGCGCAAGGCCGTCTGAAGCTTCGCCGACGCGCCGCACCGCCGCGCTGCCGGCGTCTTCACTCGTCTCGCGTAAGCCCCGGGGCGCGCGTTCGACATCTGGTTGCCTGCCCGCGCGACTACATGTGCTCTCGACAACAGCCCCCACGAAAACAGAAAGGTGAAACATTTCGCATCTCACGACAGTGCACCCAAAAACCACATGAAAAAGGAACTTTCAATGAGAAGCAATTGTAAAACTGATTAAATATTATTTTATTATCGTTTTTTATAACTTAACTTTATAAATATTACAAGAAAGTATATGTATAGGAACGCTATTTTATATCCCTTCCTAATGTATCGCGCTCTTCTGGAAGAGTACTTGAAGGCCAGGGTTGGGAAGTTATTTTTAAACTGTTGGGCGAGAAGCACAGTTTCTTGTGTTTGTTTTCAGTGTGCGAAACATTTTTCGACATATTGTGTTTTGTCGGCTTCGTACAGGCACGGGCGACAAATTCGACTCGCGTGCAAAGCTCCTGTGTTGCGCACTTTTTACGTAAATTACCATTTTGAATGTTGATTGTTCAGCTTCTTATTCTATCAAAATATAGGTTATTGAAGAAATATACTACCCTTATAACGGCATTGTTATTACAATATTTATATTAAAGTTTATCTAATATTATGTTAATGTGCATTTTATTTAATTTATATTATATTAATACGTATTACTATCGGTAGTTTTCCATAGTTTCTCCTGTGACGTAGTGAAATAAGAAATAAATTTCAATAACAAAAGAAAAATAATATATTAAAGATTATGTACAAGTTACAATGAATTGCTAATATTAAAACACTCCGGCAACCTTTTCCTTTCAGAACACTGCTTTACCGCAGAAAATACAAGCCACGCGTGATGCGCGCTGTCGGACCTCGGTCCCGTGACAATTACCGTCACATGGCCTGACGCCAAAATTTAACCCGGTCGTGGCGACCGTGTGCCTACAGCACGCGAGATCGTCTGGCCCTCACTCTCCGGACATCTCGCCCGCACTCCTACACTCCTCGTACCCACGCGTACAAGCTTCCCGATGCAAACTGAATGAGAACGCGGGCGCAGATGGCGCCGCGTTAAATAGTTGAGGCTGACACCCCCACCACTGTTCCATAGATAGGCTCGCCGGCTGGCGCGAGGCTCGCTGGCCAGCCTAGGTTTACGCCCCCACACAGGATTCTCAGGTTGGCTGCCTGCTTCCGTAAGCGAGGCTCGCAGGCTAGCATCCTCGGAGTTTACAGCCTACGGTATTTTTGGCTCTGCGGTTCTACCTGAGTCACCCGCCCGAGCGCAAACTCCCGGAAGTTCAGGCTCAACCCCTTCCTTCCCCGCAGCGTACTTTCACCGACCTAACGGTTCTGGCCCTCGTGTTAACGACGCCACACTCCGATCAATACCAAGTGAATGCTGGAACAGTACCTTAAAAACCATCTACGTACTGTGCTCGATCTCTCCTGCCCATTCTCTGTCGTATCCTACTTCTTACTAACACACACACACACACACACACACATGTCGGGAGACCAGTCGGAAGATTAGAACTTGTCCCATGTAGGGCGGTGCTCCGCTGGTGGGTGATATCTGGTCAGGACCGGACCGCACCATCCAGTGCGGAATGGATACTGTAATATATCATATTACATTGTTAATTTACGACGAGCACTAAATATGTGTGAATCCTTGGACATTGCATGGCGTGATGATAAAAAATTCACAGAGATAGTAGTCTTGAAAGGGCGAGAAAAGAAGTTCGAGAGAAAACGTGTTTGGCTGTGTTAGAAAACGAATGTTTGAATAGAAAGAAAAGTTGTGTAATAGAATGGTACTTGCAAAAGGAAGTGAGGCAAGAAGTTCGACAAATGAAAGTGAGCGCTGAAGTTACAATAATTCGAAGTTGAAGCTAAGGTGACATATGAACCTACAAAAATCGAAAAGAAAGCACACTAAGGCACTTGGAAATATTTACTGAAAATACTCACATAGGTTTTAGTTCTATTTTCAATTTTATTGTTCATATAAAATTGAACTGATTATTTTGTAGACAAATAATATAATTTTATTGGTTCAACACAGAAACTCATGATATAGATTTGTTGGTATAATAATTTTATTTAACGATTAATAAACATTCTTTCAGAACTTCCTTCAATGTTTCCCGTATGAAGTCATTGTGAGTACAAAATTACATCCTGTAAATTGGTGAATACAAATGTTGGTGAATAAATGGTGTTGGTAAATTGGTGAATGAAAATGTTCATATTATATTTTGGCGATGTATTGAAATGTCGGGCATATTTATTAGAGAATATTTCGGTACGTCACATTGCCGCTATCTCCCACAATAAAACATAAAACTTTCGAGTCTAATGAGCATAGCAGTAGCCGCGACTAGAATTACTAATCAACCAACAAACCAAAATAAAACCAGTCGAGTTTTACAATCAATTTTATGGCGCTAAACAAATGATATGATTTTGAAGTTTTGAAATTAAGTTTTCTAATGAAAATAAATTTAAAATTGACCATATTATTAATTTAAGTAAACAAAATTCAAAATAAATTCAATTTGTTGGCAAAATCTCACCAGATTTCAATTACTGCGTTTGTATTTTGATGAAAACGCAGCTAATCAGTCTGGCATCTATTTTAATGAATGCATCTCAGAGACCTGGTCGTGTGTTTTCCCTAAGCACTCAGCTTGCGCATCGCATCTCTCCGTATGTGAAGCCCTGAAGCGCGCTTGCAGTCTCTTGGGGAACTACGCGTGGAAGTTGAAGGCGACCTCCGGCCGCGCCACGTGAGTGCTCTTCCTGCTACTAGCGACCGATGGGACTCGCTGCGTCCAATTGCGAGGCAGGGCTCAGGCGACGAGGCAAGGTGCACTGTAGTAGGGGAGCCATAACTTAGATCATACGCACGGAATATAAATTCAGTTTTTTTTTACTTTACTCGCCTTACTTCGTAACAAAACGTATTGTTGTCATGTGCCGGAAAACGGTGATATTTCGACGGAAAATCTTTTATTTTTGTGTCTGGGAAAAAGAAAATTAGATAAATCTTGTTCATACTATAGTTAAATACTACATGTAACACGTTACATAAGTATAAATATAACGTTTCGAAAGTACAATATTAAATATAGAGATTTTCGTCTTAAACAAAGAACTTTGAGAATTAATTTGAAAATAAGAATTAACTACTTCAGATACCATGTTAATATCCCGTAGAGCACTAACAAGGCACTTAAAATTTCTGGAAATTTGATACCAGGAATATTTGAGTCAAGCATATAAATCTTACCACTGCTTAGGAATGTTTAAACTCCTTTACAACGAACTATGCCCAAAAGTTTTATTAGCATACACACACTAACAAGATTTCTGTAAAAACTTCAATACAACACAAGTGATCTAATGAATCCAATGTTATTCTGGTTTCTTTATAACATTTTGTTTTCTAATATTAAAGAAAGTCGTTGGGAGAAACAATTTTTAGGGACAAATCACAAATACCGCTGGTCGTGGTACGAACTCCTCTCAATCCTTCAGCGACTGTAAGGAAGAGTATTTCGGTCATACGGATGGCTCTTGACGACGAGGACTGTCAGAGAGAGCACGAGCAAGAGTGGGCGTACACAAAGAAAATATATCATTAATCAAGAAATTAAAATTATATCATAATGAATATTTGTGGTTGATGACTTTGTATATGTTACTATCTTCAGAATGAACCCACACTTGTTTCATGGCAAATAGGATTAAGATTGAAAATCCCAAATTTTGAATATTTAATAATCGGTACTTTTCTAAGGATAACACTGAACGTCGAGAACTGAAAGGCAGCAAACGCAGCAATTCAATAGTCACATATAGAGAAAGTGTATATGCATATTCGTGTACAATCATAGACAGCATTGATTGTTTTCCACTAATTTAACAGGTGTATAACGAAAGATGTACCAATAATACGTTTTATTTTCTGAGAGGTTACAGTTTGTACCTGTTCCTTGAATGAAACGATTATCTCTTGCCAGTACAGACTACAAATTTAAAGCTAACAAAACAAAATGTCACCGTAGGAGAACTTCATTTATGAGGTTTAATTCGCGGGAAATTGTTTAACTCCCTAGTTGAACAGATGTATAAGCAGGACAAGAAGAAAGGCAAGTATAAAATTTACCTGAGAGACTACAAAAAATCTAAATGAAATAGCGATATGATTGAAAACACTTTAAACAGACAGAACGACAGTAATCAGAAAATTAATTTAATTCTAATCAGAAAATTAATTGAATTATAGATTCAGGAGCATAAAGAAATATCTAAAATTGATGTTTTTATCAATTATAATAAGAAATGTAGATAATTCTTGATGGGAAAAGGGAGCAAAAAATTCTATATAAACTGGTGATGTTAGAATAACAAACTTAATGGAAATATTATTAGATTTAAAAAGGTTCTACATGTTCCAAATGAAAATGAAAATATGTTACTTATTGCAAAACGTGATTACCACAAATTCACTGTTATTTCGAATAGAAACCAAGCAGATGTTAAAAAAATAATGGATAATTGATACATTATTGTTCAAGAATAAGAAATAAATTTGTAATTGAAAGAAGAAAAAATATTGGAAGAAGTAAAAGTATGCATGATGAATTATCAAAGAATAAATATGTGAATTATGATTATTTAAACGAATTTGTATTTAAAAATTCTTAGTATTTAGTTTGGGAAATAGTAATATATCAAGAAAAGAATGTAAACCGTGCATTTTAGGGAAAATCACAAAAAGTAGCTAAAAATTAATTATAAATCTCTTAAATGTAATAATAGTTAAATTTATGGCACATTGATCATATTCTGCAGAAATGTTATGTCAACAGATATGTCATGTTTTGCAGAAAAACCTACAAAAGAGTTATTGTATTTTTCTGTTGTTGATGGTTATACTTTAGTGAGTGTAATGAAGAAAAATGATATAACAAGCATTTAATTAATTTAATAACTAAAGAAGAAAACAAACAGAAAAAGAGTGAAAAGAAAAACGAGTGACAATGACAAAAATGAATAAGAAATGGTTCATTAAAATTTAAAAAAATGGTTAATTAAAAACATGAATTAATATCCTACACTGCACAAAGTAATGCAAGAGTTTAAATATGCAACTTAACAATAGTTAAAGATACTGAAATATTGTTAATAGTTACAAAAATACTCAAATAATGTACTCAAAGGAGGGAAAATTGAAACTCATGTGATAAAATTGATGTATTTCAAAAGCCAGTGTTTTATCATACAAAATATCATGGAAAAAAGCGAATATAAATTATTTTATATGATTTGGTTGTGAAGTACATATGTATGGTTTAGAGAGCCTTATAGGGAAAAGGTGAATCAATAAGGAATTAAGGAAAGAATGATTGAATATTGTATGAATCAAAGGGTTTGTAGGATAAATTGTCCAACAAAGAAACGGAAAAGAAATGAAACTCTGATTTATTAAGTCTCAAGGAAAAGAAAGCACCTGTGAAGAATGCATGTTTACCATTTTTAATAAAGATATAAAAAGATAATTATATTAAAAGGCATAGGAGATACTTATTCTAAACTGAAAACATAATTAGTAATGGAGAAAAATATACAACAAATAAGAAGAACGGTGAAGAACATGATGAATCATCTGAAGAGGAAAACTTATCAGGGAATTTAATGATATTCTTAGAAGGATCAAACAGAATGATTTGTAACAGATACACAGAACTAAAGAAATATGATGTTATAAAATTGCAATGAACAGAGAATAGTAAATGAATGTATCTCAGCAAATAAATTAAAATTTGGAAGTTAGTGGATACCAAGCTTAGTAATTAAAATACACCTGCAAAATGTATGTGGATATCTTTTAAAGAAATGTTTTAGTGAGAAAGAAAATGAATTTTATACTCCACTATCCTCCACTTCATAGCAACTGGATATGAACTGAAATGTAAAAAATATTTTTGAAACATTTTCGTGATAAACCAGGTAATATCAGAATACTATTATAAACATTATTTTATCGCAAAAGAAAGAGAGCATTTTTTTTGGATATTTTGATGAAGTTCATATACTACAAACCATTTTTTTAAAGAATAAAATAATTTATTAAAGATATGAATATATGTTTGAATTCCAATAAAATATGGAATTTTAAAATTAAAGATTTGTTTTTTAAAATGGTAAGCCATAATGAAAAAAAATTTCACGTTTTTTATTTCAGACAAGTCAATATTTTCTGATTATGGTTGGCAGATAGATGATTTTGTATGTATAATAATCAAAGGAGAAAAATTATTTATAAATAAATTTTTGGAAATTATAAATGAATTTTTTGGAAATTTAAGGAAAACTTAACTTACAAAGAAGAAGCAGAACATAGAATATGGATTTCAAATACATTGAAATATTGATGGAAATAAAAAAGTTGTTAACGATATTTTAGAAAATTATGGAATGAAAGAGTGTAATTTGGTTAAATTTCATGATGTTTGTGAACTAAAATTGACAATTATGAAAATAGTAAAATGTAGAGAGTAAATTTATCAAGAATGTGTTGGAAAACTCTTGTTTACCAACTACAAGAAGTTCAAGCTTTAGTTTTTTAGCAAAGAGTTTAAGTAGATAACTGTAAATCATAGAGATGGCTTACAAAGAACTGTAAGATATTTAAAAGGCACCATTAATTTAAGTTTTATATATACTAATATAATAAATATTCTGTAGAAGTGTGCTCAGGTGCAAAAAGGGATATACAATTCTAAATCATAAACTGAAATATTTTGAAATAAGAGGTAAAATTATGAATTGGATAAGTAAAGTACAATCAACAGTAGCATTATCTGCAGCTGTTAGTGAATTTGAATGAATGAGTAAAAAATATTTTGTCTATTGATGTTTTAAAAGAATTAAAATTTATAAATATAAAAATGACTTAAAATTTGAAAATGCTTTCTGATAGTCAAAACGTTGTGTTAATGATCACAACAAGAATGTAAAAGTGAAGACAAAATATTTAAAGAGAAAAAAATTATTAAGGGAAAGAAACTGTTCAAGAGAACAATATTAATTAAAATCATGTTTTTTAGAAGATACGAATGCTGACTTATGAACTAAAGCACTGGGTTAACATAAATTATTGAAATATATGACAGGTAAATTGTTATTTGTGTAAATTTGAATTAATTTGAAAGTTAAATTTTAACGGTTCTTAAAATTCAGTGGGAAATACGATGTTGTTTGTTCTTATACATATATGAGTTGTCGAGAAATATGTCTAATTTACTTGACAACAAGAGATGTTATGAAAATGTAACTTTGAAATTTACCTGATCCTAAATTGTGAAAAAAAATATTTATTCTAAAAACAAACCTCTTAGTTGCTCCTGTGGAGATAACTACACTTGGGGATAACCTCACCTAAAAGATTCCACCCTTAGTGCGTCTATCGACCCACTGGATGATTGTCAACCTATTCTCACGCTATGCCCCTGAAGAAATGTCTGACTCGTAGCTCTCGCCCATCTCTGTTACTTTTGAACAACGGTTTAGACGTACCATATCGGTTAAGATTTAGCTCTTTATTTTTAACGAACATTGAATACTTTCTAACGAATATTACAGCATGTTTTTCCTTTGCATAGTCTTTCTAAATTGCTGTCGTGAGTGTTTTCCTCACCACCGTTTTCGAGATTTTATTGCCATTTATTTCATCCCATTTACATATTTTTGGATTCACTGTCGTTCTTCGAAAATTTTGTTTTAAAAGTTACCTGACTTAATTGATAATCTTTTATCTGCATCAGTTAAAACGCAAGTTAAATCATACTACAAGTATTATTATTACTAATGGAGATGATTTTTGTCTTTGTGTTAAACTCATCACGCAAATATATTTTGGCGGCATGTGTATTGAACCCCGACTCACGTCCGATTAGATTGACAAAAGGTCATCGGATGTAACATTGTAGGAATGATTTTTCTTCCACTGTACAAGATAATAATTAATCGTGTTCATGCATTCGTCATCTACTATCTGCCAACGGTCAAAAGCTCTTGAAAACGATCCCATTTAATTTAGCCTGATTACACACATTTCTTACTTACATGTTGCAGTCTGTTTGATTCGTGTTTTTCAGCTCCCATGTCAGGGTCTATGGACGATTGTAAATTGCTGGCTCTTGCATTGTGTTTTAAAGATTTGTGATTTATATGGAATAAAACTGAAAGGAATATACGGCGTCTTCCGATCATCTAATAGAATGATGCCTACTGTCTCCGGTACTGAAAATTTACAGGAAAGTAGTTTGAAAATCAAGTCATTTTAATACCAATTGTTTTTAATTTATTACATTTGAAACACTGTAAAACTAAAGGTGACAGTGAAGTCAATAATAATAATAAAGTTTTTTAAATTTATGTTGAAAATAGCACTGAATGAAGGGAAATATTCGGCACTCAGAGAGAGAATATAAATATAGGGCAATATTTGACAGTCTAAATAGTTTGTTTTGGGGCTGTTATTAACTACGATTATTATTATTATTAAATTAATATTATCAACTCTAAATAAATTATTTTCAAATACAATATTTCTGCGTGTAAATAACATATTTTGAAGAACGAAAAATTGAGGAAGATAAAGTGATATGGAAGAAAATGGTTTCAAATCAATAAACATTTTAATTTTAATTTGATAGAAAAAAGAAGACGTTGATTCATTTCCTTCCATCATTGACGTT
Organism: Gryllus bimaculatus; assembly: GCA_017312745.1. NCBI lineage: Eukaryota > Metazoa > Arthropoda > Insecta > Orthoptera > Gryllidae > Gryllus > Gryllus bimaculatus. The sequence continues at coordinate 1,978,597 of BOPP01000046.1, forward strand.
TAAAAGCTTTGATTGATTTTTTCTTAGAAATTTTATATTTTGTTATATTAAATACGAATATCTATATCCAGACACAATTAAATAATTTTCTTACAAAAACACACACATCATGATCGATTGAATTCTTTCGTGTTGAATGATCCACAATCTTCAGTAAGAATAGGACATGTTGTGCTGATGAAAATTGCTGTTTTGAGCACTCATTATCTATCAAGTATTGACGTGGTAATAACCCTTCCTCTCTGGATCCTTTGTTTAAAATTTACTAAGAGTAGTTTGGACTGTAAGAACGCATGGGGAGTAAACACGAACTTCTATTTCAGTACCAAGAGATTTCGTAGTAAAGCATGTAAGGTGAATAATAATAATACAAACAGGCCATGATTAAACGTTTATTCAAGTACAAGCTTGACTAACCCGACCATAGCCGATTATATATTTATCATAATCATTTATTAGACAGGAAAAAAGGGAATAATTATATCAACGTTTATCTAACGAAACGTGTATAAATAATTGTCACCACTGCCATTGAACAATATTGTTGGAGAAGTAGATGACAGGAGGGCAAGGTCGAACTAGGTGATGGGAATGTATTAGTATGCAAATTATTGTGGGGGAAACAGTAACTTATGCCCGATTTTTACGGTTATGTGAAATTCTGTGCCATTCTGCTGCCATTCCAGCTGTCATATTTCAGATCCAAAATATTATATTATAGGCACATAATCTTCATTCTTCCCTCTAAATTAATTTCAGTCTCCATATTATTTATATTCAAATATATTTACTTCCATCTGGGTTAAAAATAGTACAAAATATCTGAAATATGAGGTGATCTAATTTAATATATTGTTTTTGTGCAAATTCAGGTATGAAAATTTTGTATATTTTGTTTATGCTCTCTGGAGCTGCTAGTAGTATTTATATGCCTATTCTATATTGTACAGTGTAGCCACACTTGAGTTTTCTGTAGAAATGTATTTTTTATTGATTTTTAGGCATAATTACTGAATAATGTTCTTTCACATCATTAATTGTTTGTCCTGCTCAAATTAAGAGCCTTACACCTTTGGTATTGACTGGAATTTGTTCAGTAATTAATTCTGAGTTCATGTGTACTGTTTATTTAATTTACAAATCACTGCTTGTATTTTATTTTGAATTTTAGGAATGATTATAGTATATTAAATTGCCAAACAGTAATTTATTTTTTGTGAACACTGTACAAGCTTTGTGTGCTTGCTAGCTAGTTATACGTTTCCAATAATCATTTTTAAATTGTTTTATAAATCATATTTGATTTACAACACTGTCTATCTGCCTGTTTTGCATCAAAATTGAATATTTATCTGTATACTATTATAAGGGCTGTGCCTCAGCTAACTACAGCTAGAGTGCGGACTTGTCGCACTTAGAATCGATTATGTTTCTGTTTTCAACTGTTAATTTGTATACCACCAATCTCCAACAGATTGCGTTGGTAGCAAAATTTCCGCCGCAAGATTTAGTCTTAGCGGAAGGATTTTGTATGCAGGTGTTTTCTATATAAGCGAGCTTCGCGCTCGCCCCAACGCGGTCTTCTTCTCCTAATTACACGCCCGTGACCATAAGTCACGTTAATCTCATGTATATTTTTTCTTGGTGTTAAGGTACTCATTTTGTTTTCGCCGTGGTTCTGTGCCCCGTTAATAATTAAACATGAATATTACGGCTTAACTTCTCAAGAATCATTTTTGAATTGTATATAGGAAACTTTTTATAAGTCACATTCAGATAGTAACTATTTTAAGTGTACATAGCCAAATATTGTAATCTGCTTCCATGGATTATCTTAGTTAATTTATGCGTTCTGCCTATGTTATTGATTAATGTTGTTATATTTTTGTTTGTATGTTTCAGATTTGAGAGATATTTCGTATGAAAGCGGCTCTGTCTCACATTTTGAGATGTATTTCTCTAATGAAGTTAGAATTATGTTAGAGTTTTGCATAATTTTTGGGTGTTTTTTCAAGAGTTGCGAAGCCGAAAGCATGCAGCTTTACGTGTCTTCCCACTGGCAGCCGTTACGCTGAAACAGCAAGTGTTTCAGCATGAAAGTTCGCAGTTTTCAGAAACTGTTCTATGGAGAGTTGCCTCAGATAAACTGCAGTCAGCGCTTCTGGCCAGAGCAGAGCGATGCAAGTCGCGTCGTAACTTGAGAAAGCATCGCGACTTTCGATAAATAAGAGAACGCGACCCTAAGAGGCTCGTCCGTCGAAACACGGTTAAGTAAAGATGAACGCAAAGCAATAGTTTGTAAGAGCGAAATCCAAACATATAATGTTATTTGAGAATGGCTATTGTACGGAAAGTGTTTCCTATTAATATATACAATTAAAGAAAGGCGAGAACGAGTGTCTAATTGTTGTTGAATTGAATTGATATTTATGAATATATTGAATTGTTGAATGAAACTTTGTTAATCGAAGTTACTCCGTGGCATATACTTATTATTATTTAAAGAAAGCTTTCTTCCTACGCGGTTTGGCAAATTCTTCTGCGCACCTCAGGAGAATTAATTTCTGTACGCTTCAGTAGAAACCTACCTTTTGTAAGCGGTCTTTGACCCAATCTCTGTTTCCTATTTTTAGGTATTCTTTGCTTCGAAAATGATCCTCACGGCATCTGTTGAGAGTGATATGTTAGCTCGTGCTTTGCCAGCAGGTATACGCTGCGGTCAATTCATTTATTGCCTTTTCAGGCTGGCGACCGTGAAATTTGATTATTTAATTTATTAAATTTAGAACGGCCGCTTTGTTCATGACAGTAGCTGAAATTGTTCATACTTCACCTTCAAAACATAAAAGTTACTGTCTATTTAAGATTTAATAAAAAACTCCGTTTCGTTTCACCGCACATTTTTTTGCGCATAGATGCACATATTTACATTCTTTTGCGACTGTTTAGAAAGCTTTAAGCCTCTATCGGAATGAAAATGTCCATCACCCGCGGCAGGTCGAGCCCACTCACGCCATACAGTACGTTGAGGATGATCATGGCTCTCACTTGAGCAGCAAGTTATTAAAATATCCCTTAAAGAAACCAACAATACATTTACATTATTTATTCAGCAATGTAAATGACACAATATTGAAGTAGAAAATGTCGCCAAACATATCACATCTCAATTCCCAAAAACTTATGCCACAATATTGTTATTCTGTATTCATTTTAATAATTTATTATTGTTATTACTGGTATTATTACTATTATTATTACTATTAGCATTATTATTATTTACACATTTTTATTGACGTCTGAAATTTTTGAAAACAAATTCTTATGGATTAAAAAAAAGGAAAAACAAATTCATGTCAAGACATATTTAAAGCAACTAGTTTATAATGTTAATCTTCTTGGAATACGTTCGTTTTGGAAACGAGCGACGTAAAGAGTGATTTTTTTTTAAATTTATACGAAAGCCATTAAGCAAAATACCGCCCCACCGATGTGCTGGCTGCCATTGGCTGAATGTTATTTTTTTTTGCGTATGGGCCAACTCGAACCACGCGTGCATCCTACTTCAGTAGGTGCAAATACCTTTATCTGGGGAGGAGGAGCAGCATTTTAGCTGAATACAGATTTTTATCCCTTACGGTTCCTGGCTGTATGGATGATGAGATGATGATAGTTAGGAATGAAAGGACGCTACACACGTATAGACGTACACAAATATACCCATGCTCGAGGCAGAACTCGAAGCTGTTGTCTTCTGGTCCGAGATCGCTACGGTACTACTGTTCTAAAGATCTTCTCCGGCCTGATTGTTATTTTACTAAACTAGTAACATAATCCTTCATAGGTATGATGTGGTGCCATTAGAGATTATTTGTAATGTTAGTATACAATAAACATTTTAATATTAAATAGCAGTACTAAATAACTTCACGAATCTTGCCTTTGAGATATTTTCCTGTCTGGGTTGAAAAAGAAGGAAAATGTAGGGTCGTTATCTGGAAACTGCTTTTGTAATCAAGGTTTGTGAGAGAAAGTTCTCCAAAACGTATTTCAGTCAAAACAGACAGGATAAAGCCCAAAACATTTCTACTCAATGTCCTTTAATTTATATCACGAGCGCAATAATTCTTCAAATTATTGAGGGAATTTCATGATAATTTACGAAGCTTTTCAGATGGTTTTAATTATGTATTCTTTATTTTTGAAAACCCTAAATAAGCAAACACTGGAAATAAAAAATAAGTGCAGACGCAAACCCTTTCATGAATATTTGAGTTGACTAGTCAAAATTGGTTTTCAATAGTTTTGTAGTCTACAATACTTTCTTTTTCACATCTTTAAATATATAAGAAAACATTATCTTTATTTAGTGTATTTATCTAAGATGTGTGCTTTCCAATCAAGTGCTGACTGCTCGAGAGCTACAAACACATTTTTAACAATAGATGAGTGTGTGTGTGTGCATATGTGTGTGTGAGTGTGGGTGGGTGTGGTGGGGGTTTGAACGATCAGAAATTTCAGCGTGGAGAAAATTCATGAGCTGTGTGGAGCGCCACGTTGCGGAAGTTATCCCGCAGAGGATGGGGGAGTGGAAGGTCAGGAGGCGGCGGCGGCAACGGAGTCAACTCGCCAGGGAGACCGAACCGTCGCCGCCACCAACTCTCGCATAGCAATTGTCACTGGGCGGGATCTCCTTCCTCGGGGGCCCCCGTTGACGAAGCATCCGAGGCAGTGAAGGACAAGAAATAGGGAGAGAAGAAGGGAAAAGGGAAATAGGAAGATATTAGAGGAGGACGTGTTAGGGGCGGTTAGGTGAAGGAGATGGAGCGGAGATGGAAACGGAGAGGTAAGAAGAGTAAAAGGAAGAATATGAGGACAGAGAGAAGAGAAAAACATCTCAGGGAAACAAAAAAGAAAATAAAGAATGTGCAAAGAGAGAAGAAAAGCCGGAGGTAGGCACGGAGGACGACGAAAATGAGGATAAGAAAAATAATAAGAAAGTTACGAAGAATAAGAAGAAGCCAAAGTTCCGGGGTAAGAAGGAACAGGAGAACAAACATAAGGTAAAGAATATAAAAAAGGAAAATATTAAGAACAATAGAAATAATAAAAAGATAAGAAGGTTAAGAAGAAGGCTAAGTTGTGGAATATGACGGGTTAGAAGAAGACGAACAAGACGAACAAGACGAACAAGACAAACAAGACAAACAAGACGAACAAGACGAACAAGACGAACAAGACGAACAAGACGAACAAGACGAACAAGACGAACAAGAGGCAGAAGAGGACGACGACGAAGATGACAAAAGACAAAGAAGATAAAGAAGAATGAGAGGACGAAGAAGAAGAGGCGTTGGTGGTGATGGAAGTGCCGACGCACGTTGAGCCCCCGGCGGTGGCGGTGGCGGAAGGGGAGGCGTCGGCGGCAGAGGCAGGTGCCTGCAACGGCGTCCGGGGAGGCAGCGCGTTGCGGCGCGGCGCAGCGGGGCGGGGCGGTGCGGGGCGGTGCGGGGCGACGCGCGGGCGGCGGGCGAGGAGGTGTTTATGCGGAATGTTCCGCCGAGCTACAACTTAATTACTCTACGGAGACCGGCTGCGGGGCGCTCGCGCGCACTCAATATTCCGCCCCCGCCGTCTGCGTCACCGCCTCCGCCTCCGCCGTCTAATTCGCCCGAGCGCTCCAATCGAGTTAGGGCGCCGCCCCGGGGCCCCGCCCACGCGTCCTCGCCCGCGCGTAAGGGATTGCCCGTGTCCTCGGCAAATGAATTTTAATGTCCGCGTCGCATCCTCTGAAGGTTCGCGCCTCTCCCGCCGCCGCTCGCAGGCGCTGCCGGCGGCGGTCACGGGGTTGCCATCGTCGCCACCGCCGCCTTTGCTTACGAGACTCCGCCGGCGTTGTCCACCTCAGGTATCTCGCTCGCTAACCCAACCGCCTTTCGAGGGCGCTTGCCGTTGCTTCCCTCTCCAGCGTACTAAGACCTGTAAGACACTCTCTTCCTGCCACCGCATTTGCCGCAAGTTTCCTACTTCCCAAGTGAATCCACTACTCTTCATTAAGTACTCAATTTCCACTATCGTCCGTGAACTCCACTTTACTATCAGCTTCTGCATCGTCCGCCACCGCCACAAGAATTTTCATCGCAGTGTAGTATCGTTTTTGACTCTACTCGGAAATTCTCGTCTCTTCAAGTTGCGTTTATGGATGATATTCTGTCACGTGCAATCGAGACGAAGGTCCATAAACCACCACTCCCTACTGCAGATACCACCCAAGCACTACCACTTCACTACCAAAATTACATTGAAACTTCGAAACATGTTCTATTTTCCTCGCCATAATAGAAGCGTCCTTTTCCCAGTTTCTTAGTAGTAACTTCATCACCAACATCAGCACTACTACCACAACCACCACCATTACTCCCATCATTCATCTCTCATCTCTTGTATATTTTCTGCCACCTCTACAAATATTACCACCATTATCTGCTTTTATAACTATGAACACTATTAAAATCAAAATACACTTCATTTACAATCTATGACTTCACTAGTAGCACCTCTATCACCACCATCTTCTCCGTATCCTCCAAACTTACTTTTGTCACATCACACCTCTACCATCACGAATAACTAACCCTACCAAATCCGTAATTTATTTACCGTTATAAAGAAGTTTTCTATAACTCGGGAGAAAAAATTTCTAGTTTTCAAATGCCGCTAAGCTCACGTTTTGAAATTTTTATTTGTCAACTATTTTTGGTTAAAAGAAGGGTGATTCGGGAGCTCAAGAAAATGCGCGAAGATTGTCCTCCGTCTTACGACACCATCTTTGTCAAAATGAATTAATCTAAATTGCCTCCGAGGTGATAGCAGATATCTTGTGGTAATCCATAATGTGAGATCGGAAATAATCCTCCACAATAATTACAGTTACTATATTTATTAATTGTAAAAATTCCCAAAGTCAACTGTCGAGAAAATACTTTTCCCATCTACAGTAGGTGTTGCTCAAGCAAACCTGGATCACCTTCAAACAATCACAACATAGTAGAACATATAAACAGAAAAACACTGGAGGCGACTTGGTGGTAGCCATCTTGTGGAAATATTCCAATCCACAAGATGACTGCCACCTAGCCGTCCCCAGCACATTTTTCTGTTATTTATGTATCCTACTATGTTGTGATTGTTTGAAGGTGATCCACGTTGCGTGGGCAAGACGGGAAAAGTGTTTTCCCGAAAGTTGACCTTGTGAATGCTATAATTAATAAATATGATAAATGTAATATTGTTGTGGCGAATAATTTCCTATCTCCCATTAAACTACCTCCACCAGCACCACCTTGCCAACCCTGATCTTCCCCCGACGAGCACCGCTGGCGCCGTCTCGCCGCTTGACCCTCGAGTGCCCGGCCCTCGCCTCCGCCCGAGGCCGCCGCCCGGGTCGCCCGCCGCATCGCCGCAGCGCCGGAGACCTTTCGGGCGACCCGCCCGAGATATGCATGAGGAGCCCTTGGCCCGGGGCTGGGCGGCCCGCGCAGGGCGCGGGCGGGGGTGAGGGTTATTGCGGCGTCGAGGTATCGCCCGGGGCGACGCGTGGCGGGCGATGAGGAAGCGCTCGGTGAGGGCTGGCGCGCTGACACCCGACACTCACCGTGCTGGGTACTCGGAATCCCATGGAATTTCGCCAGCTGGTACAACACCATGCAAACCCTTCATATCCAAATTTTGAAGTGCTATAGAATGTTAGAAATAGTATTTTTGAGGCGTTTTGTATCAAGGCATTTTGTGACTTCCGCACCTCCCGCAGAAGGCGAACGGTTGCACATTTTCATTATATGAAAATACACTCAAGAATGAATAATACTAAGAGCTATTAGCTTTTAACAGCAAAGGCTTTTAATGGCTTAAACTCTTCGTGGCTTGGGTCTGTTGGCGTTATAGCAAATATTGACATATCACCAAGACCGTCTCACGATGCGATAAAGCTGCAAAGTCTTTCTGAATGCTCGTGTACTGAGCGGACACTCGGATTTCAGAGTCAGAGTTAGTGATTTCTACCATATCTTTGCGTTTTCTGTTGTCAATAAAATGCACCACTCTTCGGAATCCCTTGGAGCATATTGAGATATCGAGGTTCTTATTTCAAGTGACAAAAATAGCTCTCCGAATGGAGTATTCTAGAAACTTTACTTGCAGCATAGCTTCCTCCCTGCGTGCGTTTCCTCGGTGTACTGCAGTACAAGAAGAAAAAATAGAATAATTTGAGACATACCTTTCCAAATCCTTTGCAAAAAAGCTGTTATAATGTTTCTACAGTTCTTCGTTTTCTGCAATGTAATCATAAGGATTAAACTATTTTTAAAAACGATAATAATTATTATTAAATGTTAAGAAAGTATGTAATAATAAAGAATGAAAATGGGGAAATTAAATAATAATAATAATAATTACTATTATAAATTCAAAAGCAAGCGAGCATTTTTTATTTAAAAAGAGTTTCCCTGTCCATGTACATTTTAGCGGCGTTTTATGTATTTGTAACAAGAATACCTGTAGCGTGCTTTTGCAACCACATAAGATACTTGGTCATTTGGTGAAACCCCATGGCCGTGCAAAATGTGACGTGGCGCGTTGTGTTGTAAAATTGTGATCGCTGCTGGTTGGGTGGGCAGATCGGTTGTCTATCACATGCCCGTTTCTCTTCCACTCGGAAGTCGGATTAGCCGTTACGCACCATGCAACGTAATTTCGTAAACTCTCCAACAAATTGCATGTAACTCCCTCTGAGTAGGGTGGAAGCGACCGCTACTCCCAGGACACAGATATAGTTAAATTAATGAAACCGAAGACGCTAGTACAGTTCGTATCTGTTCGAGTAAATCACTTATCATAGTGCACTTATCTTTTACAGTTAATCATCTGTGTAAAGTGATATGCTCGAGAAATGGTCGTGCGTTGCAGCCCCGCGAAATTATACTACTAAGCAATAAGCACAACACGAAATTTGATAGTACTTTAATATAAAAAAACATAGATCATACATACATTACACTTCTAACTTGTATATTATGCGAAGAACGTGGAGCAGGCGGAGCAGCTAGAGTATGTGGATTATGCGGAGAAGGCAGAACGGGGTAGAGCGGGACGGGCAGAGATGATGGACAGAGGGAACAGATAGGAGTGACGAAGTGAGAGGGGCGAGACGGGCATGGGGCGAATCAGTCGAGTGGGTTGAGTGCGGCGAGTAGGGCGAGAGGGGGGAGTGGGACGGGTGGAGAGAGTAGAGCGTGTGTGGTGACGGGGGGCGAGAGGGGCGATTGGTGGGTGTAGAGCAAGTGAATCAAGTGTTGAAAGATGGGAGAATTGAACGTGTAGGGCCAGTGGGGCGAGTGAGGCGAGCGAGACAAGTGAAGTAAATGGAACGAGGGTGCGAGTGAGGTAAATGAGGCGAGTTGGGAAGTGGATCGAGAGGAACGAGTGGAGAGAAAAATGGAGCGAGTGGTGTGGCAAATGGAGTCAGTGATGGGGTGAATTGGGCGAGTGGTCGGAAACGGCGGGTGGATCGAATTAGTGGAAGAAGGGGTGTAAGAGGGGCGAATGGGGCGAGATGGAAGAATGGGAAGAGTAGGGCCAGTGGGGCGGGTGGGACGATGGAATACGAAGTGGGTGAGTGAGGCGAGTGAAATAAAATGACCGAAGGATCAAAGGAGTCGAGTGTGACGAGGGGGGAAAGAAAAGTGAATGGGTCGAATGAGGCGAGAGAAACAAGTGCCGGGGACGAGGGGGGAGAAGGGATAATGGAGTGAGGACAGGGAGGCAATAGGAATGAGGCGATGAGTACGAGTGAGGAGGAGAGGGAGGTGAGTGCAGTGAATGGGGTAGCTGGGCATAGAGGGCGAGGATGTTAGTGGGACAAATGACGCGAGTTGAGTGGGGCGAGTGATGCTAGTGAGGTGAGAGGGGGAGTGGAGCGAATAGGGGGACAAATGCGGCAAGTGGTGGCGAATGAAGCGAATAATGAAGCGAAAGAGATGAGTGGTAGTGCAAGGGAAGCAATTGTGGCGAGAGGCGAGAGGGACGAGTGGGACGAATGGTGCGAGTAAAATGAGTGAGGTGAGAGGGGCGAATGAGGAAGAATGGGACAAGTGGGGTGAGTTGGTTGGGTGAGGTGAATTGGTTTGCGGGATGTATAAGATGTATGGGGAGGATAGAGAGTGTCATGGTAGAGCGGGTGCAACGAGTAGACCACAGGGTGGATTAGGTGCCATTGGGTGCCACAGGGTGGCAGTGGGTGGATTAGGTGAGTGGGGTGGATGGCTTGTTGCAGGATGAATGAGCTCAGCTGTGCTGGATGCACGCTATTGCTGCATGTGTAATTCGTTCGTAAGATTAACCCACACTGCATTTCACAAGAAGTGAAAGAAGTAAAACTACATAAAAACATTCGTGAAAAACGTCAATCCACATTTGAATAAGATAATTTTAGACATTTCTGCAAAGCTACACTAGAGCCATTGTCGCGCTGTACCCCAAACCCAAATCGCGAGGCGTGTTCCTGAGGCGGGCGGCCGGCAGGCTGTCTGCGGTGGGCGCCAAGTGGCCCGGGGCGAAGCGAGAATCACAGCGACGGGGTTACGAGCAGCGGACTGCGTGGGACGGCGCAGGGCGCGGGGGGCGGTTGACAACGACCGGTGGAAGGGGAAGGTTGACAAGCGGC
>BOPP01000046.1:1994107-2016797 GCA_017312745.1 Gryllus bimaculatus
AACAAAGTGAAAAAAAGTGGGTTAGAGAACGTCGAAAGGAATGTCACGTAACGTCAGAAATGTGAGGCTCCCCAAAGTACATGTGTCGATCGCGAGGGCTTCTTCGGAAGAGGAAGAGAAGGAGGAAGAAGAAGAAGAAGAAAGGCACTCGCAGACGCCTTAAGCCGCGCCGGACTTCTTCCCATCGAGAGCAGAGCTCTGCCGCGCCTGTCGCCGGCTGCTATTTATTTGTGCCGGTCTGTCGGCGTTCCAATCCATTTCCTCTTATTCGCATCAAATTGCTTCCTCTCCCCGCACCCTTCCCTCACTAGACGTCTTGCCTCTCACGACACGGTCGGCAGCGTCGGCCGAAAGACGAGGAGTCTAATGAAAAAAATTACAAAGGGGCCTCGCGACAGCGGCTTTGCAGGCGCTTCACTGCGGAGGAACAAGATGTGACGACGACGACGACGACGGAGGAAACGAGTGGCTCGAAGATATCAGGACGGGATGGGGGAAGAAATCGTCGCACAGAGGAGGTCGTTGACTGTGAGGAGAGTTGAGGAATGAGTATGGAGGCAGCAGGTCAGTATGCTACACAAGTACTGAGAAATTGCTAAGAATCAAAGTATGAAAAGATCATTTGGAGAGATAGGTTGGGATAGACGTGTCGGCACAACAGAGTCGAGGACAATCAATGTGACAATATTAGTGTGTCCGTGCGATTTCCTATAATGAGATAAAATGAAGATTTGATGGAGGCGAAAGTGCCGAGAAAGAGATGGTCGAGTTTTTTAGGTTGAAGGATATTTTTGAGGGATATTGTTGAGGTTGAAGGATATTGTTCATTATGCGGGAGTGTGTGAGGAGAGTTGAGAATTGAGTATGGAGGCAACAGTTCGTTATGCTACACAACTACTGAGAAATTACTGAGAATGAGAATGAGAAAGTATGAAAAGAGCATTTGGAGTGACAGGTTGGGATTGAAGTGTCGGATTAACAGAGTTCAGGAAATCAATGTGACATTTTTAGTGTGTCGGTGCGATTTGCTGTGATGGCAGAAAATGAAGATACGACGTAGATGAAACTGCAGAGAAAGAGAGGTACAGTTATTGAGGTTGAAAAACAGTGGTGAGGGCATTACATTGATATGAATAACATAGAAGTATGCTTAACTATTGGGTAAGAAAGAAAAATAGGAATCGTGTCGATTTGATAGCAATGCGAAGTTATGATGTGTATGAATGTGAGGAATACGTTCAATGTGTAAACATTGGTATACATTTTGCTACTTCGTGAATCAATTGTGAGTAATACTAAATAGAATATCTATATTCAAAGTAAGAGAAAGCATAATAGTCAATTAGCACTGTCTCATTGTCGAGACTTTGTACAATAAGTTGAGAAACATTGGAAGTAATTTAAAGGTACTGCATGTCAATTCAATATGTTTCATTTTATAGACACAAAAAAAAATAACGCATTAGGTAATTTTTTTATTAAAATCTTATAGTATCCTAGGCTAAAAGAATATACCTAATTACACAAAACATGTTCCACGTACTTCATGTGTATGTATACAATGTTTGATTCTTCGTTAGTTTATTTTTTGTCAAATTATGTTTTGAAAGTAGGTCAAAGATAAAGACCCACAGTTATAATGTATGTAGTTAAAGTCCACAACATAACCTGTCAGTCAAGGCGAATTTCAATCTGAGGGGAAACCACCATGAAGGTGAGAATTCTGGTGGCCGGCTTCCCTGCTCGCTCCAGAACTTCCGGAATGAATTCAAGATGGAAGTCAGAGCACTATCTTAAACAACGGGCGAAGTCAGATCTTTCATACCGTATCATTAGAAAAACACCACATAGGAAAATTTAGTTGATTTTCCATCCTTAGATAACCGGTAACGCTGAGATAGCGTGATGTATATAGTATATGTGGCATACCACTCGGTTTCAGCACCATCTGAAGTTACAAAAAGGGAAGAAAGATGGTTAAACATAAGAAATATAAAAAAAACGGTAACGTGATCTAATTTCTTATATTGTATTCTATTTTTGTAATAAATGCTAAATATTTCGTTTCAACGACTGTGCTAGAGCTGTAAAATTGAGTTAGTTTTAGAACTCAATTAATTAAAGAAATAGGGTAGGATGCAGAATGAAAGAATAGGAAGTGGAAGCATGAGATGAACAGTAGAGATGAGCATTGCAGAGGATGAGAAGCTGTTGTGTCACATCCAGATATAACAGTTGTCCCGGAAACTAAAGGACGCAATCTGTCTGGTATTTCATTTATTTTTGTGATTCCTCTGCATTGGGATGTCAACTTGGAGAGCCAAGCTCTAAAATCCAGAATCTTATTTTCTGAATAATTAAGAGACTTCACGTAGTTCACTAATTGTATGTGCAGAAATGCTAAACGAAATTACTTATTTCTTCATTTCATTCCTCTTTACCATTATGGAAATATAGAATAGTAAGAGCCATTTATTAGTGGTAATGATGCTATGCAATTTGTGTTGTCCAAGTACACAACTACATTATGAAGATCTACAGATGAAAGAATATAAAACTGTTAAGGTTTTTTTGGGGGGAGGCAGATTGAAAATATGAAGAAGATGAATTTTAGAAAGAAATAATAGTGGTTTACGTAACAAAGGAGCGAAACACGTGATTCAGCCACGAGTCGAGTTTGTCATCTCAGCGAAGTGAGGAGAGAGGCAAGGGTGGGAATCACTTCTGTTATGTGTACTATTTTTTAACACGCCGTGAGCGAAACGTAGTGAGTTATCTAAGAGCTGTTAACATACCTAGACATGGTATGACTGCTATTACTGCCAATGTGTTATTACTGCCGAATGCAAAAGTTAAAAATCGAGGCTTAGCGCAGCGGAGCCGAGATTTTTAATTTGGACGAGGCAGTGATAACACTAACATTTCGTGGTATGTTCAGCGTTTTATCGGTCATCATAAAATATCAAATTTTTTGAGACAATTTACGACATTACTGCGATATGAAACAATAATTGTTGTTGCAGCACGATAAACAATATTGTTGGGTATTGTTTGCGATATATCTATTCCAACAATTCACTTGTTTACCGTGATTCGAGGAAGATGAACGTTGAAAATTCGTCCGTACCTCACGAAATTTTGGATGCAGCTGCGGAAGCCACGCGAGATTTAATCTCTGAAAAATCTAAAGCACGGTGCGGGATGGAGATGAAAGTGAGAATGATGGTAATTACAGGGAGAGTGATGGTGGTGATAGTGATAGTGGTGGTAGTGAAAATGGTGATGTTGGTGTCGTTGTTGGTGTTGGGTGGTGGTGTTGATGGAGTTGGGTGTTGGTGTGGGAGGCGGTGACCGAAAGGATTGTGGTAATAGTGATAGAGACGGTGATGATAAATATAGTGGTGGTGATAATAGTGTTATTGTTGGTGGTGGTTATGTTTGTGCGATAATATTGGTGGTGGTGATGTTGGCGATGATGATGGTGTTGATATTTTTGACTGCGGGTGCGTTGGTGTCGATGGTGGTGGTGTTGATGATGGCGTTAGCGGTGGTGAAGGCGTCCGCGAGGCAAAGAGTGAGCCGACGGTGTGAGCCCGGATGCAGTGGAAGCTGTGTCGGGCGGGGCCGCGGCCTCCGTGCAGGCGCGTGCGTGGAGAGTGACCATGTGTATGGAGGAGGCAGCGGAGCCAGCTGGTGGAGGCGCCTTTAAATAATGCATGGGGCGTCGCGACGGCGACGGCGGCGGCGGCGGCTGGCGTCGTGCGCACCAGAAATTTCACGCCGCCGCCGGGGACCCCGCCTCGCGAGAGTGATGACAGGCGGGGGGGAGGGGGGCAAAGGGTGGGCCAAGGGCGGCAGGGCGTGCCCTCACACGCTCCCCGAAGGCGCTCAAGCCGATCCTCCAAGACGCCTCCAGATTGCTTTTCGCGATGAGAGTGCTTTCCATATTTATTTTTGGACAACTTATTAGCACTGGGGGATGTACTGCTCTAAGCAAAAGTGTGAAAATGAAAAACATGTTTCCTTTTTTACCTAGCTGTTTTTTTTTAATTTCGAAACGTTGAAGATTGTAAATTTTGTTTTAAACGTTTTTAGCAATTTGACGCAAATTTCAGCAATTTAAGTAGTTGCTAAAACGTACCTTCCAGTAAATAACGACACCATAAGGCGCAGATCGTCCTAGAGAAAAATGCCACCTTCGTCCCGGGGCAGAGGCAAATGGCCGCCGTGCGCAAGAGGCTGCCAGCGGCGACAGTGAGGGAGCGCGCGCGCGGGGGCGGGCGGCCCGAGGCATCCGCCGGCGTCTGCTCGGGCATCGCTCCCCGTCTCTCCACGTCCGCGCCCGGCCCACTTCACCCCCTGCACCTCTGCGCTGGCAGAGCTCTGTGCCCGCCGTTGGAACGATTAGCTGCTCTGGTTGGTTGCGCCTGTGTTTCAGGCGGCCGCTTGCTCTATTTTGTTTTGTTTTTGATTATTCATTTTAGAAGGTGTTTATTCTTACATTAATTTATCGGTTGGATTTGAAAATAATGTAAAGTTGCTCTGTTGCTATGGTGCTGTCATTCTTATCTTTGTCCCTTTTAGAGTCCGACAAAATATATAGAAATAAAAGGCAAAATATAAATATAATATATGTTACGTGTTTTCGTGGGACACGTCGTAGTAGTCAGAATAAGTATTTTTTTAAACATAAACTATTTTTGAAAATTAATTATATATTTTTGACAACAAATTTCACAAACAGTAGAATTATAAACATTTTTTGGGAATTTGGTAAAAGTTATCCAGCTCTCTGACCCTCCCTCTGTCTCTGTCTCTCCGTGCCTCTTTCGCTCGCTCACTTTCTCTCTCTCCCTCTCCCTCCCTCACTCTCCTTCTCGCTCGCTCTCATTCTATATCGCTGTGCATCGCGCTCCCTCGCTCTCTCTCTCTCTCTCTCTCTCTCTCTCTCGCTCTTGCTGTCACTCGCTCTGTCACTCGCTCTGTCTCTCGCTCTGTATCTCGCTCTGTATCTCGCTGTCTCTCGCTCTCACTCTCTCCATCTCGTGCCACCCGCTCTTCCTGTTCTGCTCCCCCCACCCCGCCCGCGTCACTCGGCAATGAAACTGAGGTGGATTGGGAATTTTCATCTAATGGAGTGTAACCACAAAGCGAGTCACATACTAAAACCTTCTGTTGACATATCATAGATGAATAAATTCCGACACCGTTTGACAGATAAGCTCCATGAAAGTTTGCGTATCTTAGTGTTCTTCATGGGTTTTAGTACGCTCTCAATTTGTTGCAACATTCAACTAGATGACGCTGCACCTGAAATTGACGCTTCAGTTAATGCAATCCCTAATCTACCTCGGCTTCATTGTTCTTGTGCGTGGCTGTGTGACGCGGGGCGGAGTCGGAAAGGACAGGAAGTATGGGCGGCGAGGAATATAGTCGGGCTGATACTATCCAGAGCTAGGAGACAACAGAAAGTGCGCGATTGTGTCACGAAAACACCAGATCTTATATTTTATATCACAATTACCGATCCTGATCAACTGTCACTGACCGGGCGGTCCTAGGTTCGATTCCCGACGGGGGTAGGAATTTTGACACTAGCTTGTCAGCTGGAAGGAATCCAGTCGCTGTCTGAAGAAACATTTAAGCGACAATCTGCTCTGATCGGTAGTTTTCCGTGGTTTCTCCGATCAATACCTGGCCACTGCTGGAGCAGGGGTGGGCCACGGACCGCTCGCGATCTTTCCTATTTCTTTCTTGTCTTATTCTCACCCTTCACACACCCTTACGATATCATGCACTACTCTACCACACATGCCGGGTCACCGGTAGTGAACTTAGAGCTTGTTCCGGGTGATACGGAGCCGCGCTGCTGGGAGATATTTGGTGGGGAAAAACCCCGTTAGACAACGATAGGTCGGCGGGCAACCACACTACACTTATTGTACTAATGACCATAGCAGTTGACGCGCCCAGAGTCACTATCAATCAATCACCAACAAATGGGCTGGAATTATGATGCGGAAGTATTTAATTTGTCAATTGCATGAATCAATTCTATTGTTTAATTGTTTTCTAATTATTCTAATTTATTTGTCGCTTCCATAAACAACATGGATTGTTTTCTATAAACTATGTGGCTTTACTGATTCTTTTAAACAGAAACATTATTAAACAATAAATTTCATAAGGCTAGCTTTGATTTGAAATTCAAATGCCACATGTCATCCGCGTATTTCTAACTTCTCACTTGTCGCAAGGAAATATTTAGAGTGTATTGTTGGCAAGAAATTTTGCAATGAAAACAGTATTTGCTGTCTCCATACAGTAACAAAATGACAACAAGGTGTTTAGACGTGTTTTTATCTATTGTTGATGGATTACAAACTCATTTCTGTTATTAACATTTTTTCACAAATATTTAAATGAAGAAAGAAAAACCTTTGTAAGAATTGCATTTAAACTTAAAATATCTACAAAATGTGACAAGATGTCTAATAATCGACAAATTGGGCAGTAATGCATCATATATTTAGATATATTACAGAGCAGAATACTATTGTATATGAAAAAACCAGCAGAAATATGTAATACTTTGCAGTAATAGGCATACCCAAAACTAACGAATTTAACGCACGTTTGCTCTTTCCAAAGGTTTTATTCGCGTGCGAAAGGGCCGGTGAACCATGTTAAACTGACACGGCGCGACGCGAGTGTTAGCGCAATAGGGCAAGGTGCAACAGCCATCAATTCCCACGCGCAGCTTCCGATTTAGGCCGCTTTGTCAGCGGCGCCATGACGGATCGCGCAGTGAGGCGATCCAGCGCCAAAGAACACGATCAAACGGGCCCGCGAAGGACAACAAACCATTCATATTCAAGCGGCGGGAAGGATTTCGATTTGAATAATGGAGATAAATGAATAAGGCTGTCACGAGCAGTTAAAAGGGACAAGAAAAATGGACGGGTGGCGCGCCGGGCTGCCCGCGCTCGCCCCGCGCCGCGCCGCGTCGGGCCCCGTGTTGCGAGTGAGTAACAATCGATTTCTATCGATACAACGCGCTGTCCGTGGGTCGACGTGTAACGTTCGCGCGCTCGCCGCTGTACCCGGCGGACGAGGTGACCGCGTGGGCGTGTTAGCATGCCCCGGAGACGCGACGCTGCCCGGGGTTTCATTGGCAGTTGCCCCCCGTTGTTGCATAACCGTATTCACTGCTTCAACTTACGCTGTTACTTGCTCTGTAACACTTATCCGGGCAACCGGGGTGCATTGGACTCAGAATCAAAATGTTCAGTATTTTACATGAAAACTATCCAAAGTGTTAAGGACGTTTTCTGTGACTTTGTATGCTAGTTTTTTTAAAAAATGTTTCCGCAACCATTTTACCAGAGCGTTACTGAATAATAAAGAAAAAACTTTATCATTTTTCAGCCACAACCGAGTAAGCGGGGTCCATTGGTACCAGGTCTGTTAATCTGCATGTTATATTGCAATTTATGTTTTTTTGGTTGATGACTGCTTCGTTCCAAGGGATGGACAAATGTCGGGTTGTGCAACATATTTTAATCGTGAAGTTATCTTACACTACGAGTAAGCGATTCGAAGATCGACACCTTTTCACTTTATTCGTAGACAGTATTGCTGCGGGTTAGTGCGTATTTGAGTCAGAAGAGTGAGTTTTAGAAGTCATGTGTGGTACAGGTTCTGCGGGAAAACTTCTAAGCTTGTGAATGTTGCTGTTTCTGACTGAATGTTAAAAACATGAGAACATAGATTACTTATTGTTTACATTGCAAAAAATTTGGTTCGTCCACAGAATGTAAGGAGACAGTCAAACAGGATTGAATAAGTGTCATCTGTGACTCACATACGTTTTCGGGGAAGAAGCAGCTTCCACAACTCAGAAAATTTATAACAATGCCAAAAACTATGAAGATGTAATTTGTACTCTTGTGAAAGAAGTAGGAATCAAAGAGATATAACATCTGTTCAGGATCTGTCTGTATTGAGTATACACAGGTAAACAGTATGTGCGATCTATAATACGAGACAAGATATTTACAACAACAATTATAAAGAACTTTTTTAAATTACTTTAGAACAATTTTTATTTATACCACTATGTTAGGGCGTTCTGTTTTTCTTTATCCACTCTGTCCAAAATGTACATCTGTACGCAGAATTCCGTCCTGGGTCCGTTGAATATGGTTGCCCGGAAAGGGCTAAGGATGAGACAGCTGACACAAACTTCGACAAATTGGAACTATACAAAATACATTTATCCATTTAGCAATGAAATCTCTTTGGTTAATTGTAAATTAATAAATACAAAAATAGCCCTCTAAAAGCAGAGTGCTATTTAAGATCGCATACGGTGAGATGGGTCAGATGAGCGCCGAATAGATTTTTTTTTAAATATCAAGTGATTAAAGAGACCGAGAACACAAATGTGTGTTCATTACAACAAAGAATATACAAAACTATTGTATACATTTTTATGACTTATCACTTTTTGAAATGAAAAATTTCTAAATACATTATATAGAAAAGCTACAGCAAGATAAGAAGGTAAAAAAGACATTTTGAATCAACTCTGTGTGGTATATGTGTGTGAAAATAACTAATATTTAGCAGCTTTCAGATCACACATTCTCTCTCCACCCCTCTTTTTATAAAAATCCTGTTTATACATTTTGTCCCGTATAAATCTCAAAATAGTGAACTTCTAGAATGTGAGAGAATGATTTTCTAATCACATTTATTGATTCAGAAAAGACTTTACATCAGCCATCCACCAGTTTAATTTGGTAAGCACGTACTGTAATGTATTATATTACACATTTGTTTTATATTGAATGTTATTTGTATTGGATATAATTCGTATTTGGCTGTGACTTATAAGTGCTTCGTTTGTGAAGTGTGAGCAAACTTGTTGGACATTGGTCGGCTTGGATAGATGGATGGATGTAGGAGACTTTGCTTTTGGAATTGAAAGATCGACAGAGGATAATGTTACTGCATGTTGTACTGTTGATAAATGTTTTATCAGTAAGAGGATTTTCGTGATACATATATGGTATTCTGAAAGGAATTAAGACAAACATGTGGAATTAACTTTGAATGGTAGAGTTTGGTGATGGAGATGCTAGATAGAATGGAGAGGCGTGTGTGATCTAGAAAAAGGAAGCGAGAGAGAATAGAAGTCGAGAAGAAAAACCATGATTGCCTTAGATTGATTATGAAAACAGTGAATTATTATTTGGTTTACGAAAAAAAGATAAAATGCTTATAGTAGGGTGGGTAGATTCAATACAATTCAATATAGTTTTCTGTTCTTTTGTACAATTTCCTTTATCCCACCTAGAAAACGAATTTATACATTGTGCATTTGTTCAACCTGGAATCTCGTCATGTTATTTATTTTTTTTACAAAGCAATAGGAATTACATTTAACAATTAATGACCATTCCTTTCACATAAATGTTCAATGTTATTTGTTTGCAGATATTTCAAACTTCTAATTCGTACCCTTAGAAATTGGAAATAAATAATATCTATGTGGTATTATCAATAGCACCGTGTACGTACCACCGTTATTGTTCCAAATGTATGAACCAGCAAACAGATATTTCTACACAATCGCTTGTTTCCATTACCAGCAATGTTCTTTGATCACATCCCCTGTCATTTGTATACAGTTTTATTCAAAATTCAAACTAATTCTGAGATTTTCCTTGAAATATTTAATTGCAATTTCCTATGGTGAAACTGCGTTTTACCTATATTTAAAAATAAAGAGTAATTTTTTATAGAGATTGAACATAGTGCATCATTTACCTATTTCAGTACATAATGCTTTATTTATAGCTTTTTCTATGTCATCTCATAATCGTGAACGAATATAGTAGAATTTTTTCTCCACTCTGTGTCCAGAATATACCAAAGTACTTACCCTATTTCATGTTTTTTATTAATTACAAATTCCCAGTTAATCTGATTTTGAACCTGTTTCGCCATCCCTTTCTCAAGGTACACACGTCGTTTATGAGCTCTACTAAACTATTTTATCTCCTAAAGATTTCCGTTCCCAGTGTCACTTGAACAGCGCCCTTTACCTTCTCTCTCGTTTTAATTCCGTCACCGACGTCGCTCTCCTCTGCACATGTTTTCCTCGCTCTGAGCGACCCACGTCTCGCCTAACTCTCTGCAGTGCTCTGTGGTGTGAGCACGCCCCCGCCCTCCAGTCGCCCACACGCGCCCTGTCGCCCACTCCGCCTTGTGCCATCACCGCCCTCTTACCACGAGACAAATGCGTCGACTGTGCGTCAACTATGTAGTAGACCAGACTTGAAATGAAACTAATTATTAGGATCAAATGCAGAGTTCATTACAAACAGTACAACAACAATGACCCTCAGTATTTGCTTGGAACCTTTATTCCGTTCAAATCGGAAGACCGGAGGGAGGCATTCCATTGCATAATTCGCTACAGACGAACACAAGTATTTAGGCCGGCAGGAGCCCTGTTGCGCGATGTGGCTTGTTATCGACAAGTCTCCCGCGTCTCCCGCGTCGATCTTATGTCGTGCATGCGTCGATATTTCTCAGAAAAAACGACCAAAACCCCAGAGATTACCCATCAGAGAGGATCTTGTCGTATTTTATATGGAACACAATTAAAACAGGTACTAGAGGAAAGCCGTTGAAAAACGGCAGAAATGACAATGATTACTCATCGTACTTAAAAAACTTGTATTCTTTTCTTTGATAACTATAACTTCACACACACACACACACACACACGTTCTTTCATCGGTCGACGAAATTGCTATTGCTTTCGATAGAAGTGCAGAACGAAACAAATTATTTAACAAATAACGTCCGTTAAGCCTTATTTGCCCTCAATTCGAGTATATTATTAATATTTATACTATTAAGTATGTTAATAAGAACATGTTACAACATATCTGAGACTCACTTTATTTTGGGAAATATCAAACTTTTAGTCGAAATATCGATAGCATTCTAAATAAAAAATGCTAGTGTTATAAATATCCTACTTTGAGTTGTCGCTGTCTGTGATAACCCACAGAGTTTAGCGCTACCAGGAATGGTAAAATCGATTAGCTTATCACTCTCTATTGTAGCTAAAACAAATATTTTTCAAAGAATATATTTTATAATATTTTGCCACCTAATCCCGTTTTTAGGATGTACCTTAGCGTTGGCTTTCTCGATTACTCTACCTTGACGTGACCCGATTCTCTTCCAATCGGTGCATATGAATGTTATCGTTGATCAAACATGAAGCCGACCGAGAAGGGATATCTACATTTTGGTAAATTATTACAAATTATTCTCATTAACAATTACTTATATTTAAAATGAAATGTTGTAACAAGTTTAGTTTATTTAACAGTTAAATTAAGAATGATCACTCATTTGACCACTTCTAATAACAAATAATCATGAGGAGACTAGCTTAAACACGTTAATAATAGCCAACAAGTCTCTTCCAGCCAACATGTGATAAAATAAATAGCAAAATTCAACCTATTCCTCTGGGGGCACTTCTGTCCGACACTTCTGAAGTAGGACGATTGTAAACAGCCACCCGGTCTCCGAGTATTACGGCGGCACTCACGTCGTTAGCTCCAAGGTGCACGAAGTGAGTAGGCACTGTGTTGACGGCTTATCCCGGTAACCCACCAGCAGGGCCTCTAGCGCGCCGACCTTTGGGCGGGATTAGACGAAAGGCTTCTTCGGAAAGACGATACTGCGTGCTAGAGCGCTTGATCCAACCTCTTATTTTTCAGCCCGCTTCGGATGAGCCCCGTTGGACAACGCTACACGTGATGAGGAAACTCAGCATTGATATTTATTTACGCGCATATTTACATTTACCAACAATAAATCGTTGTCCCGGCTTCGCATTGTCCTCATCGTTCCCTCCCCTTTGCGGTCCGATGCCGCTGCAACGCAACCTGTTAAACATATGTGCATTTCTGGTTGCCGATGTGCCCCCTGCTTCATAAAACGCACTTTCTCCCCCTTAGAAGTTGCATTTGGAATAATCCTTTGTTTGTGTTTACAATCATTGTAAAGATTTCAAATTCAATAATAAAAGTTTTAAAGTAGAGCTTGTAATGGATACTTAAATATCTAACTAGTTTCTATCTAATTGCACAGACTTTCTCACACTGATAAGTTTTGAAATCTCTTAAGTCTAGGCTGGTTTTTGGCATTGCCCCACCCTCTTCCCAACTGCTTCCATAGCGTCAAAACTTTCACTTTTTTTCAATTTTTAGGTCTTAATAATATACTTTAAATATGTCTTCGTGAACTTAATAGAAGAGTACATCATAGCCTGCTATGCAAATTCTCTCTGAGCAAAAGAAAGTAAACCTTGGGAAAATGTCTTTTGAGCGTTTAAAAAAATGCCTATTTTCGAGCTCATTTTCAGAGAGACGTATTGAGTTTTCGATACTCTTTGTTGGAAATCATTTTAAGCACTTGTATTCGCAAATGTGATCATGTATAGAAAATCCCAGTAATAATCATGTTAACGACGTGAGAGATATTTAAAAAATATTTTTAAAGAATTTGGAACATAAAAAGAATACATAAAACGGCATGTATCTCATATAGTTTTGTTTCTGTAGCACTACCGATACAAAATGTTTGAAGGATATTCTGGAACCATTTTTTAGACAATTTGAGCATTTTTGAATTTGCGCTATTTTAAGGTGATTTTCACTTAAAACGTTCATTTAATATTCTAGAAACTTTATAACACATAATTTCAAACTCTTGAACTCACAAATTTAGTAAAACATAATAATCTCCGTATAAAACGTCCGTAAATATTAATGGCGTTAGTGATACGTTAAAAAATTACACTTGCGTATTTGAAAAATGAAAAGTATACTTCGAAATAGCATTTATGTCATGTTATTCAGTTTATGTACAAGAAGTTTCAAGACACAGTATGGGGTCTTTTTTTTTAGATAATCGTGCTTTGAAAATTGCTTTTATTTCACGCGTAATTACTGAAAAAATATTAATATTTTCATTCTGTACATGTCCATATCTAAAGATCTAATTTTGAAGAATTGATTTTATGGGAAGTTAAAATTTCTATCTATAATTTTGCAGTTCTAAGAAGACTCTGAAGAAATTTTGAACGTCTGCAATTTTTCAAAATTCATATATTTTATCTAAACTGAGACCTATGCTGTTTCTGAGCGCCTTTTAAGCCATCCGTGGACAAATTTCAATGAAACATTTAGAGCCATTTTTGAAAAAAATTTCAAAATGTCCTTGTTGCATGATGTAAAATACCCCAAAATTAAAACATCGCGCTCACATTCAAAGGAGGCCGCAACATCAGTCAGATTGATCAGAAAAAATAAATTTTGGTTACAATCCACAAACAATTCATCCGCTAGCGTTGTTCCTACATAGACCGGCAAGCAGGCGTTTTGCCTAACCCAATTTTTCGGTATCAAGGCCCCACAAAAGGCGTCGCTAGTGTTTCCCGTTGCAATTGCAGTGTCCTGTATTGTCTCCGTAGTATTTGCTGCTACTACACGAGTGCTGGTGCGCGTGGTAGCCCTACAGCTACACGGTCAGGCGTGCGTTCAGGGCGCGGCTCGTCACTGATTTTGCGGTGGCTGCAACCAACGGCGGTGCCACCGCAACAGATGCGCTGTGCTCGCAGCGCTTGTGCATATCTGCCACTTTTCAACTTGTTTACAGACAAAAACTGTCCGTATTTTGTTATATATAATCAAGAGGCCTTTGAAGCATTTGTGTTCATAACATACGATACGAAAAACATTCGAAATATTAGCATCTTTAAACGAAATACAAAATATTACTTTCATTTATTGGACAAGAGCATAGGCGTGCGCGATCAGAGTCAGTAGCTACTTGGTTGTCCGGGAGACGCCGCGTCGTTGGCACAGCTGCTAACGTTTCGGCCACCATTCTGCGACGTTGTACAGAGCGAAATACCCGAGGAAGAAGGCATTTCGTTTCATTTCGCCAAGGAAAAGGTTGCAGAATAGCGGCCAAATGTTGGCACCTGAGCTTAGAAGTGCCAAAGCTTCAGAATTGCTTTGTTTATCTCAGAGTAATGTAATTTTCAAGGTCAAAGCAGTGCTATTGACTTTAAAACTCAAACCTTTTCCATTTAGTTACAATCTGCTACCAAACGCGGCGCGTAGGCATTTACCGACAGTGAATCTCATACAGTTTTTTTTGTTTCCCACAATAATTGTTTTCGGTACTAACATCTATTTCCTCGATTATTGTATATTTTTTGACCGCTTACAAAGTGTCACATCATATGACTGCAGGTACATGGCGGACACCTTTCGATATCCAGCTTTCCAGACTCCCGATTGATTGATTGTTAGTGATTACGGGCACGCTACTGAGCTCATTAGTTCCGTACGTGTATTGCATGTTTTTGCTCACGACATGGCAGAGGTCTTTCCCTCGCTATGTAGACTTTCCCCCACAGAGCGAGCGTCGACCTGCCGGCAGCTAACGGTGTTATCCCCAACCAGGTATCATCCAAAGGGGAACCACCACAGCCGAGCCAGGCTCTTATCTCCCGGCATATGTGATAGTGTAGTGCATATTAGTGTAAGTGTGTGTAAGGGATGAAGATAGGAAAAAGAAGGGAAAGGAAAGATCGCGCGCTGTCCGTGGCCCGTTTCTTGAGGTACTTCTCTGGCACTGGCTTGGAGTTCATCGGAAAAATCACGGAACACTACCGATCAGAGCAGCCGGCCGCTAGAATTCTTCTCCATACTATATTCGACCTAGCTGACAAGCTAAGGCCAAAAATTCTGCCCCTGTCGGAACTGGAACCCAGGACCTCCCGGTCAGAGGGACTGCGGTAACATTAGTTGATGAGAGCGAGCCATCTCTTCCGGTCCAGACTCCCGAGTTCCTGATTGGCGAGTATTCCCTTCCGAAACAGTTTCATGCAATCGTTGCCTGCGACCGTCGCGTGCAACCGCCCGACGCGCCTTCGCAGCGTGCGCACCAGGTGCCAGTGCGCGTGGCCACCCCGCAGCTGCACGGACTGGCGAGCGCTCGGGGCGCGGCCTGTGACGGATTTTGCGGTGGGTGCGCCCCGCGGCGGTGCCACCGCGACAGCTCCGCCCTCTCGCGTCTGTCGCGCGCGGCGATGTCGCGCAGTTGCCTGCCCGGAGGCGCCGCTCTGCCAAACGGACGGATGTTCGCTGGAAGGCAACCGATGACACGGCGGGAATGCAGCCGGAAGGAATTGTATCTTTTTTGAAGAACTGAGAGGAACACGCCTTTATAAATCCACTGGGCTAAAAAATGACAAAACGTCTCATAGAGATCCGCGCCCACCTACGTTATTGCAGACGTTGCTCCTACCAAACATCTACACCGCACGCGTTCAATAACTTTGCCGTAATTGTCGTTAAAATTGAGCGTTGTTTGTCGTTTCTAAGCTGAGGTTATTTTAAAAATTCAACGATGAAAATGATTAGATTCCTGAGAATTTATGTTGTTTGAACATCGGTGCCGTTAAAATCTCCGAAACTTCCTGAAATTCAGAAGAAGTATATAAATGAGTCGTCACTTTTATTTACCTTTTCTATAATTCGTTACAGAATAAATATAATATTACTAAATTGAGTAATTAGACTTAAATTTCCGTCATAAAAACTTATTTTGTGAAACTTGTTCAATACGTTATTCATGAGGTAAAAATAAAATAATTCAACGTTTAAGTAGCCCACGCTAGTTTAGAACATTTACAAAAATCATTATTAACAGAACTCGTAAGAATCCTTGTTTAATGAAACTTTTTAGTCCGTCGATTATTAATCGTGTGATTCCTGAATGCGACAACCCTCTGATATTTTAAACTCAATATTACAAACTTTTTGCGAGTTTCCCTCAATTTAAATTCATTTACTAAATGAAAAAAGCTCACAATGCCTGTTTAAACACAATCAAACTGTTATACTTTAATTGATAATATATTTCGGTACCACATTAAACGTTTCTACGTATTTTACGTTCATTTGTCGTTATTTTCCAATTGTCAAGAGAAACATTCTATTATATTCCTTGTTATTTCGAATAATATTTGGGGTTGAAATATAGAATTAACTCCGATATTCAATATATATTTTTAACAATTCTTTCATTTTGCTCTTATTTTCGAGTTATATTGAAAAACAAATGCTCAAATTAACTACATGACAATGACTTTAAATGTATTTAACATCATATTTATTCTCGCTGAGACAACAATTCTTCAGCCTACCATAAAATTTCAAAATTAATTTACCATAATTGCAAATTAAATCGGTTTCTTACAAATCAGAAATATTATTTTAATATTAAATACCGAAAACTCAGGGTTGTCTAATTAGTGATGATGTAAAGTTATTGTAATAATTACGTCCAATACAACTTTTATTTGCAAAGTTATTATTGCGACTGCGAAATTTTCTTAAGAAGTTTCGGTAATGATAAATGAATTCCATTTTATTATTATGTGTTAGAGATGGGCAAGAATCAGACCCTACGATTCATATTGAAATTGAATGTTATTTTACGGAAACACTAAGCATTTCACAACTAACAATACTTGCAATGTTAAAAATAAATATTAGAAAGAATTATAAAGAAAAAAGTATTCCAAAGTTAATGTGAAAGAAAATGTTTCTATATAATTTCTACTAATTTGCGCTCTGAATGACGCAAAATTAAACTACAATAAAAGATAATATTATAAAAGTACGTCAAACCGTGCAAAAATTTTGCAGCAATCGTCTCAAATGCATGTAGGTATTTACGACACGTATCGTGTTATTTCTCTTGGAAAGCGCATCGTTGCGATGCCTTGAGAATCACTTACGACAATGCGTGGGACTGCTTGGGGATATATAGATGCGTTTGCGAGCGTTTAGCCCCAAGGGGATTTTTACTCAGGAATATACGCTTCTGTGGCGGCATATTCAGCATTCTGTCGCCGAATATTTCAACAACTGAAATGCTTTCACGCATCTATTTAAGAGACATTTTAAAAAAAATTAATTAAAAAGGTTTATTGTAAACAGAGAGTTCATTCTATTTATATTAATCTGAATTATCTATAAGTAATATATAATAAACTATATTACTTATTTTCCTCAAAAGTTAAAAGTATAGTATCCAGTCAGCCGCCACATGAAAAATGCATATGGTTTTGCTAGGTACCCAGAAATTCGGGAAAAATTAAGATAATAATGAAACTTGCTCGGTATAGATACCTGGTTGGGGAAACCCGCTATGCGCGATAGGCCGGCGACTGACTTTGCCATACCTTGGGAGATGTCCACCGTCATCAACCGAGCAAAAAAGTGCACTACACTTACAGAACAAATGACCCAAAATGTTGACGCACTTGAAATCATGAACAATCAATCAATCAGTGTAAGCAAGCCACTAGCAGCGAGGAAGGATGAGCGCAGTCGTGCAAGCAAGGGCGATGGCGGCGGCGCGGCCGTGTGGGTCGCTGGGGGGTGGGGGCCACTGGGGAGCGTGAGTCGCGTGCGGGGGCGGAGGCGAGCAGCGGAGCCGGGAGCGCGTGCGCACGCGCCCACGAGTACGCGTGTGCGTGTGACGTGTGTACTCGGCAGCGTCACGGGCCGCTAAATTTGCACGAGCTGCGCAAATATTTATCTGCGAGAAAATATCGCGAAATGCGCGTCACTCGACCGCGCCGCGCAGCCGAGCGCCCGAGCGGGTGGGAGTCACCCCCAGGGGGAATGGGGGATTCAGCGGAGCGGAAGTAACGAAGAGGAAAGGAGGAGGTTCGTCCGGGAGGTAAGAAGATTTAGGCAAAGCTAACTAAGGAACATCGGCGTCGCTGGAAGGCGCATTAACAAAATACAATCTTGTACTGCCTAGTTACGAAGAATTTATAATTGTAAACAAATGAAGATTTACATAGGTAGAATAAATACACTTGCTACAATTTTCGATCAGGATAACTAAATTCCTAAAGAATAATTTTGATGCTCGTAGATCGTACCCTATTCCAACATTTCGCACTATTGTTTTCTCCGCAGCGTTTCGAATTTTATTATGGGGAGGGATTAATGAATCTAAACAGAAAATGCTGAAAAGGCTCTTTGGAGCAGGAAAAACGCACGCCCTGTGATAAAACTCTAAACAAGCACGTTTTGCTTTTCTCAGTTTTGCTGCACTGAAAAACGTGCGGCAGATTTAGAGCAGTATTCAAAATGGTACGCAAGTGTGCCGCACGAGTTAACAATTTCAACCACTTCCAACGACAAGACAGGAATTGCTGGTGAGGAAGCGGGAGAATCAACAGAGCGAGAATAACAAGGAGGTTGCAGGCTGCGGAAGAGATAAGGAGATTCCATGAATGCAAACTAAGAAAAATATCTTCGGGTTGAATACAAAATCTCAGTAGAGTGTATCAACTCTAATGTTAAGTTACAATGAAAAATCAGTCAAGGAATGTTTTGTTCATTTCTCCTTACACGTATTCATATGTAGAAGAAACATTAATCACTGTCGAACGTATATGAAAGAAAGAAAGAAAGAGTTTCAGTAAAGTAATAAAATAGAAAAAGATGAAATATTTCATAGAAAGAGATGAAGAACAGATGTATAACGAAAAGATAAAATATACAAACATGAAAGTAATCCTTTTTGATTGATGGTATTGGTGAGTTGAATGATAAGTTGAGAAAACTTTCAAGGCCCTCATGAATGTAGCATATTAGATCTTTCAGGTAGCGGACACTGGATGTGAAAATGCTTTGGTTATAAAATCACGTTGCCTATATAAAGTTATATTACTATAGTGAACAAAACGAACTGAGATAATCAGTTCATTGATTTATTGAATGTACTAAATGCAAATAAACACGCAAATAACGTGAAATAAAAAGGTAGCTGTTCACATTGTTTAGAAACGAAACCTTTGTAGCGAACTAAATTTTTTGATTCAAAGTAGAGTAAACTTTCCATATACCTAATTAAGTAAGTATGATAGCTAACAAATATCAGCTTATATGACATAGTTTTAGCATCAGGAGAGGTATTTACATGTTCTTGATTAATGACTACTTTCCATTAATTTAATGTGCCTTGCACACATATATTCCATGAAGATATGTACCTATATGCCATAAAGATCAGTTTACAACTTATCTTTATAAACAGCGTATGTGTGAAGAAAAACTGGGAAAGGGATAGAAAAAAATAGAAACAGTTCCCATTACGCAATTGAACAACAGAGTATTTTATGCTCACGGTTCACGTGTTTGAAATTTTTATTTTAACAATTGGTAAGCTATTAAGATGATTCTGCGTATGCTTGAAAGAAATTATGAATTAAAAGAACGACACTTTGGGATATCATTTTGATCGGCAACTACGCTGTATTTTATTCTTAATCGGTGCGAAGTATTTGTGACAAAAGTGGAAGGCATTTATTGTGACATTAGCGGTTGTCAATAGTTTCAGTTTTATACTGTTCATGAAAGTTTATTTGTTCTAGAAGATAAATAATTATACACAGTTGATCAAAAATCAAGTTCAGGAATATTGCTTATATATTTTGCTTATATATTTTTAATATAGCCAATATAATGATCGTACTGCAATCAAACAATGTAATGAAGGTATCTCATTCATTGCAGACTGTTTTGATAGCGAACCTCAATGTTCAACTCTGCTTCTGTGGTTATCATTTGAATAACGCAATGTGGTTTCGGGTTACAATAAATATTATACAGAAAACAGTCAGCACATAACTCAAATTGCTACGTTATAACCAGAGAGATGAAATTGGAAATCTCGAATCGACATTTAACCAAAAAAATTCATACTTTCAGCTTGCAAATTATAAATAAATCAAAGTGTATAATTACAAACGTGAGTAGAACAAAGCATCTCGAACTGTGCATTGCTCTAAATAAAGGATAAGCTTCGTCAATTTGAAATTCGTTTGTCCTACAATGAGCTGTCATTTATAATTTGCTCCGTTCATTAGTTCAATTTTGCAAGCCACTGATTCAAATACACTACTAGCCTGAAACATTACTCAACGAATAGCGTTATGAATATTTTGAAGAAAATACTAAAATAGCCAAAATATCACGTTTTTTATAGTTGCGCATTTCAATGGTCTCAGAGTTCTAGAAAGGAATGCTGGAGAATTTCCTCACTGACTGGATTAGAATACTAATCGATCTGATCGGTGTTTCTTCGTGATTTCTCTATAAATAGCCGGAAGATGCTGGAGGAGTATCCAATCGAACGGTCCACGAATATTTAAACATGATAAAAAGTGGTCATTGAGATTTGTTACAATTCAATAAAAAATTGTAATTGGAGAAATTTGACTACAAAAATGGTTTTCAGAATGGAAGTTAGCATGGTTTTCATCTCCAGCAATCCACTGGCAGTTTAATTAGGAAATTCATAGTCAACCCAAGCCTTAGGAATACACTGATTAGAAAGTTCACATATCACGTACCGTTTAAATTGTTTCATGTTTTTTTTTAAAACAATGTTTACTTCGTTCCCCTGTCTCAGCGAAAACAGTAGCCTTTCCTTCACTCTTCCTGCAGACCACCATTCGCCAAACGAATCAACCAATGATTGTAGGCTTTCCCACCGACGCGTCACGTGACGTGACGTGACCCTCCGCTCCGCCGCGCGGCGCTGCGGCTGCCGGCCGATCGTTTCCGGTGGCGCCCTCCGCGTGAGGTCTCGCGTCGCCCGTGCTCGATCACCCGCGCCGCGTGCAGGGCGGAGGGCGGAGGGCCGGCCGGCGAGGAGGGCGAGGGCGAGGGTCGAGCAAACACGGGGCAATTAACGCGCTGCCAGAGAGCGCGACGGCGGGGGTGCGCGGGGGCGGCGGCGGGGGCGCACGCGGGGGCAGGCGCAAGCGGGGCGGGGGGCGGGGAGGCGGGCGGCGGGGGCGGGCGGAAGCGGGGCGGTGGTGGCGGAAGCGGATGAGGACGAGGCGCGGTGGCAGCGGCAGGAACCACCGGGGCGGCGGTGGTGGCAAGGGTGTGGACCGGCGCGGGGTGGCGGGGGCGGAGGCGGTGTTGGCGGCAGCGGCAGGGGTGGGTAGTGAGCGGCGAGGGGCGGCGGCCCGGGGCAAGCGTGGCAGCGGCCCAGGGACCTCAGAGGTCGCGTGGCGGCTGCGATGGCGGCTTTGCCAAACAGCTCCGTGGACTTAGCGCGCACTCTAAAATTCGGGGTAATGGCAGCCGCTGGTGGCAATGATGATGGTTGATGGTTGTGATGTGAAAACAGTTGGGTTTCGTAAGGCCAAGCACTATAACCTGTCAAAATTGTTTTTCGAAAGGTGTGGAAATTAATATTATTATTTTCTTAATAATAAGAATTGAATGAGATAGCAAAATATAAGTAGGAATTCGGAAGTTCAGGTATTATGTAGGCAAAAGGGTATCTGTTTTGTTCAAGCCCATACTAAATAGGTCATTGCCATAGCACCAATTGCTCTACATTTTGTGCCCCACACCGACTTAGCTCACCCACTGAACTAGGCTAGGGAGACACAGAAAGCCATGTAATCCAATCATACAAAATATCCTAATTTTAATTAAAATATTGTTAAGTTTTAATAATTCAATAATTCAAATGTTTATCTAACTAAAAATTTCTACATTAGCACTCAGTACGGTGAAAGTGAACAATACTTTTTTGCCAATGTGCATTTTATATCACCATCCGGTATGATGGACTTCGAATTTGTTGCTCTTCAAATGTTTATTGGACTCACTTTTGAATCTTGAAATGCATAAATGAAAACTGAATTATAATTTTTCCGTTCTTTACATTTGTGTGAACGTCACATTGAGAAGGCGTACATCATATACAAAGACCTCTGTCTCCAAAAAGGGTCGGAGGCCATACTGTTAAGTAGGCTATTCCTTCTCACAAATAGAGACACAAAGGAAAACTAAAAATAATTTACTGTTTTTTTCTTTTTCTTTGGATTTTCTACACTTTACCTTGCCCTTAAACGTCCGCTCCCACAAAAAACAAAAGTAATCTAAGCCCGTCATGTTATCCAGGCTTGCGGTTTTATTTCATGTTGTTGGGAGTATCAGTGCCAGGGCAAAAAACAGAAACGTAATTTCAAAAGGCAAGAATGTATTGTAATAGTAGCGAAAAAAGTATTAAAAAATTAAGAAACATACCAAAAAATAATCTCATGATCACCAAAAATTCATCTAAATTCCAAGATAGAGCTGAAATAGATAAACATAATGAAATATACTAACAAACGCTTGCATAAAATATAGATACGTGTTAGTATTTCTAATTTTAATAAATTATAGACGCTAACAAATAAGGCACTTTGACAAACTTCCCGAGCACTAATATAAGCTGTTAGAAGCAATTTTCTTACTGTATGGTTCCTACTCTAAAGCCATTCTCTATTAATGATCACAATTTCTTACTTAATAAAAAAAATATTTAAAACACATTAGATAATAGTTAGTGAGTCACTACAAATGTTACATCTGTAAAAATTGTTTCTTAAAACTTTATATAAATTGCCTAATAACAATCAGAACCACTTTTTTTAGCCTTTGTTATATGAACGGTGTAACTTTATTTAGACGTCTTATAT
>BOPP01000046.1:2016822-2031053 GCA_017312745.1 Gryllus bimaculatus
GGGCACGGGCAGGGGTGGGTGTGAGCGGCGAGGGCGGCGGCCGGGCGGTGGCAGCGGCCAGGGACCTCCAGAGGTCGCTGTGGCGGCTGCGATGGCGGCTTTGCCAAACAGCTCCGTGGACTTAGGTCGGCACTCTAAAATTTCGGGTTAATGGAGGCCGCTGGTGGCAATGATGATGGTTGATGGTTGTGATGTGAAACCAGTTGGGTTTCGTAAGGCCAAAAGCACTATAACCTGTCAAAATTGTTTTTCGAAAGGTGTGGAAATTAATATTATTATTTTCTTATAATAAGAATTGAATCGTAGATAGCAAAATATAAGTAGGAATTCGGAAGTTCAGGTAATTATGTAGGCAAAAGGGTATCTGTTTTTATCACATACTCTCAAAATAGGTCATGCCCATCAATGCACACATTGGTTTACCAAGGACGTTAGCTCACCACGAAGATGTAGGAGGACACAGAAAGCATGTATTCACATCAAAAAAATATCAATTTTAATTAAATATTGTTAAAGTTTTAATAATTTCAATAATTCAAATGTTTATCTATAACTAAAAATTTCGTACATTAGCACTCAGTACGTGAAAGTGAACAATACTTTTTTGCCAAATGTGCATTTATATCACCATCCGGTTATGATGACTTCGAATTTGTGCCTCTTCAAATGTTTATTGGGACTCACTTTTGAATCTTGAAATGCATAAATGAAAACTGAATTATATTTTTCGTTCTTTACATTTGTGTTGAACGTCAGCATTGAGAAGGCGTACATCATATACAAAGACCTCTGTCTCCAAAAGGGTCGGAGGCCATTACTGTTAAGTAGGCTATTCCTTTCTCAACAAATAGAGGACATCAAAGGAAAACTAAAAATAATTTACGTTTTTTTTCTTTTTCTTTGGATTTTCTACACTTTACCTTCCCTTTAAACGTCCGTCCCAAGAAAAACAAAGTAGATCTAAGCCTCATGTTATCCAGGCTTGCAGGTTTTATTTCATGTTGTTGGGGAGTATCAGTGCCAGGGAAAAACAGAACGTAATTTCAAAGGCAAATGTATTTAAATAGTACGAAAAAAAGTATTTAAAAATTAAGAAAACATACCAATAAATAATTCATATCACCAAAAATTAATCTAAATTCCAAGATAG
Organism: Gryllus bimaculatus; assembly: GCA_017312745.1. NCBI lineage: Eukaryota > Metazoa > Arthropoda > Insecta > Orthoptera > Gryllidae > Gryllus > Gryllus bimaculatus. The sequence goes on from BOPP01000046.1 coordinate 2,017,973, forward strand.
GAGCTGCAAATAGATAAAACAATAATGACAATATACTAACAAACGCTTGCATAAAATACAATTACGTGTTAGTATTTCTAAATTTATATAATTTATATGACGCTAACAAATAAGGCACTTTTGACAAACTTCCCGAGCACTAAATATAACTGTTAGAAGCAATTTTCTTACTGTATGGTTCCTACTTCTAAAGCCATCTCTATTAATGCATACAATTTCTTACTTAAAAATAAAAATATTTAAAACACATTAGATAATAGTTAGTGAGTCACTACAAATGGTTACATCTGTAAAAATTGTTTTCTTAAACTTATTAAATTGCCTAAGAACAATCAGAACCACTTTTGTTAGCCTTTGTTATATGAACGGTGTAACTTTATTTTAGACGTCTATATTACCACCAATACATCAAAGTTATTCCTCTACATCTTTATTAGTGTAAAAATCAAATAGTATAATTTTCATTTTATTATATATAGAGAATCCGTGACACTGGGCGTGACCGTGGGGCGGTGGGGCGGGGCGGTGGGGGGCGCCGTGGTGCGGAGACGCGGGGCGGTGGCGCGGGCGGTGGCACAGGGCAGGTGCGCGGGCCCCCAGAAGGCGGATGGCGCGGGCGGTTTACGCAGGCGGGGCCGCGGAAGGCAGTAGCGCGCCGAGGTGGTCTATGGCGCGGAAGCAGTTGGCGTCGGGGCGGGTGGCGCGTGCGGCGGTGCGCGCGAGGGGTGGCACAGGGCGGTTAAACGCGGAGCGGTGGCGCAGGGCGAGGGTGGTGGCGGGGTGAGCGGGGGCGGAGGGGTAGGCGCGCCTGCGTGCCGGCGCACCCGCCCCCCCCGTCGCCACCACCGCACCACCTCTCGCCACTACCGCCACCCACGCCGTCACCAATATTGGCGCTCCCTGCTCCCGTCACCACCGCCACCATCGTCACCACCGCTACTCCCGGTCGCCGGCCATCGCACACCATCTCTGGGTCGCCGGTCGCCGATGGCTCCGCGAATTACACACTAGGACACTCGCGCACACACCCGCATGTTAGCACAGCTCTCCGGGCGCACTATTTATGCCTGGTCCCCAGGCGCAGAATTAATCGGCCCCGGCGCAGTATCTACGCAGCGGATCGCCTGAATAAGTACCGCTGGGCTTCTCGTGAGGTAGCCGGAAGAATACAAACATCTCGTAAATCAATTTGGAGTGGTGCGATCGGAAGCGCTTACCGACTGTCTCATAATGTTCCCTTCAAAGTGACCAGATCTAGTTGATATACACTTTAACTTAATATATTTGAGTACACTTACACCTAGGGACGTAACTAATGTTTCTATTACTTCAGTAATCATAGTGTCATTAATAGTAATTAATTGAGTACATTTCATATTATTCATGAGAGTTTGTAATTAAGAACTGCAAACGAGTGACAACATGTTAGTTACTAAAATATGAATAACAATTAATAAAAATATTTAAGTAACATTTTATTACTTGTTTTTCATTATGGTTTTAGAGCAAGTGACGCATGTTAAATACCTAGGGTGTGAAATTACATATGGAAGAGATAGGGATATCACCAGCAAGATCCATAAATTTCAAGACAACTTTAAGTTGAACGTTTGAAAAAAAGACGAAAAGAAACCCAGATAAAATTTTATGATATTATGGCTCTTCCAGTTCTTCTGTATGGATGTGGAACCTGGCTTAAAAAACAAGAAGATTTTAGGAAGATTGAATCAGCAGGTATGAGATTTTTGAGAGGAGTAAAGGTCTATAGATTAGGAGACCAAATAAAAAAGTGAGATAATAAGAGAGGAACTAGGACAAAAAAACAGTACATGGTAAACTTAAGAAGTACAGACAACAATGGCCAATGGGTGACCCATATAGGCAATACGCCGCAAGACAGACTTTCTGTACAGGCCACGAATTGGGGGGAAATTGGAAGCTGGGAGGAAAGAGAAACATTAGAATGCCAAGAATCTGATAGAAAGAGCCTGCAACACACAATATCCCTAATCCATAAAAGAAGATTATGATTATGATGATGATTTACAAAATAAAGAGACCAAGTTCTAATGTTAGAAAGATGCAAGTATATGGTGAAATATTTCCGAAAGCTTTTACACTGTCAAAAAACACAAGTTTGATGTTGTTTCTTCTTAGATGCACTCTTATTGTTTTCAAATATTGAAATTTCAAAAAAGGAACAAGTATATAAAAATTTTCAATTTTTTAAATGATTTTGTACTTTCCTAGGTGTTATATAATTATATTAATGTGTGAAAGGAAATCGGTACATTTTTCTTGACATTGCTCCTAGACCTTTTACGGTTCTAAGCATTACATTGAACTGCCAGTAATGGAGAAAATACATAATAACAAATGTTTGTCAGATAAATAAATTACATTTAATACTATTAATTTAAATTGTGATTTTTGTGTGAAGGAAGGGGCTTCAAGTGTACTATTTTTGTTTGTACTGTATGGTCGCACCAACATCTAGATCATTAGCGACCAGTATTGCATTTAACGGTATGATAACTACAAAGATGACATGATATGGTGATGATATGGGTGAAAGGACGAACACAATTAAAACCAAGCCCTAGGCGGGACTCGAAACCGCGATCCTTCAGTCCAAGATCACTACAGCCCTATTGCCTCAATGATCTCTGTCATCCGAACCGGCAAAATGCATTTTATTTCTTGTCTTTTAGTCATTATTTATAACGTTAACAATTGATACATTGAACCGTTATGTATTACCTCCGTTAGTAAGGAAAATGAATAAAAGTATATTTTTTAATATGTACCTGGGAAAGGGGATTGGCTCCTGAGGGAGAGGATGAAGCTTTATAACCCCACCCCTGGAGTTTGTTGCAGCTTTCATTCCATAAACACAATTTATATTGTAGACTACAAGACTATTTATTCTCAAAACAACGTAACAAAATTTTAATTTGAATATCTTATCTCTCTTCCTAAGGTATAGGCCTTTTTCTTTGCCCTTTAAGACCTGTTTGTGGTGGTGTCTGTCAACGCGCGAGAACACGCGTCCACGCAAGCTCTCCCGCCGCTGCTCGAGGCGATGCCCCTCAGGATAAAAATAAACGCCGACGAGGGACTCCCGCGGGTGCAGGATTGACCCGCAAAACCACCGCGTCCTCTGGGGGCCCGGAAGCCTCTCAAAGGCCTCTTCCAATCTCCTCGCGGCCTTTGGCGGCCGCGGCCGCGCGCCGGCAGACCTCCGCGAGCTCCTGCTGCACAGTGGGGCTGTCCCGGCTCGCGGGGACGCTCCATTTGGGTGGAACTTCTTCTTCCTTCGCCACAGTGGGGCTGTCCCGGCACGCGGAGACGATTTATTTGGGTGGAACTTCTTCTTCCTTCGCCACAGTGGGGCTGTCCCGGATCGCGGGGACGCTCCATTTGGGTGGATCTTCTTCCTCCGACCCAGTGGGGCTGTCTCGGCACGCGAGAACGCTCCATTTGGGTGGATCTTCTTCCTCCGACACAGTGGGGCTGTCCCGGCTCGCGGGGACGCTCCATTTGGGTAGAACTTCTTCTTCCTCCGCAACAGTGGGACTGTCCCGGCTCGCGGGGACGCTCCATTTGGATGGAACTTCTTCTTCCTCCGCCACAGTGGGGCTGTCCCGGCTCGCGGGGACGCTCCATTTGGGTGGATCTTCTTCCTCCGACACAGTGGGGCTGTCCCGGCTCGCGGGGGCGCTCCATTTGGGTGGAACGTCTTATTTCCCTGCCACTATGGGGCTGTCCCGGCTCGCGGGTGCGGTCTATTGTGGTGGAACTTCTTCTTCCCGTGCCTCAATGGTGCTGTCCCCGCTCGCGGGGGCGCTCCATTTGGGCGGAACTTCTTCTTCCCGAACCACAGCGAGGCTGTCCCGGTTTGCGGGGACGCTCCATTTGGGTGGAACTTCTTCCTCCGACACAGTGGGGCTGTCCTGGCCCGCGGGGCACTCCATTTGGGTGGAACGTCTTCTTCCTCAACGTCTCTTCGTTCTATGTTTTTCCTCTTGACATACTTTTTTACTTAGTTACTTATCTACTAATTCCCATTTTTCTTTTTTTAATTCTTTTTTTTACTCTGTCACCACATTTTTTCCATCTTTCACCTTCCTTCTTTTCTTCTTATCAACCTCATCCCTTTCCTATTTTTTCTTTTTATCATTCTTTCCCATTCTTTTTTCTTCTTTTCTTTTCTTCTGGCACTATGTAGTATATGATTTTATAATGGCGATCGAGGTCATGGAATCGATACTTCGTGTTAATGAAGAAATGAATTATGAAATGTAGTGTGTAATTGGAGAGTGAAAGGTTAGGGTTTTTAACACTATTGAAATGTGAAAATGTCCACGACTCTGTCTTTATTAAGACTGATATTCTTAATTAATTGAGTCAAGCAAACATTTTTATTTTTTATTTTTTTGTTCTTGTTGTTGTTATGTTTCTATATTTCGATTTGTTTTAATGCTATACATTCAGAAAAATGTTATCTTTCATGGGTAGCCTTGGAATTATGCCTACTAACACACAAGCTCTAAATATATTATTAAAACCATACGTAACGTTTATTCACATGAGTTGAAAAGTGTACTTAGCCAACAATCTACATTCTATGCTCAGCTTGAGAAAAGCTGCAGATTTACAAAATGAAAAAAAATGTGAGTTCTTATTTCATTACAGGTATTTATTAAGTTAATTTACGAACATCATATAGGTGTGAATACAGAGAAGAGTATATTGAAACCATAGCCTTAAACTACATTCTCTTAACAAATCTTTTAAATTCATACCATCTTTTACAGACCTGTATTGTTTGCCATTGTGTTATGTCACCGGTCGCCAAAGAGATTTTATCTGAGATGTGTGTCAGCAAATACTCGTGCAATCCAGCTTCCGTCCTGCACTTCTTTGTGGACGGTGACACATTTGTTGCTTTTTTCTATCGTCGGATTCCATTGAAGCGAACGGAATATCACAATAGCTACTGCGCATAGAATTTTTCTGTCTTAGAACTTACGCTTGTGATCGTCGACGCGAGTTTGAAAATCGTACCTTGGGCACCACTTTATTGTCTGCAAGACGGATATTCTGAGTAAACATTTCCAGGTGTTTCGTATTGTCTTCTTTGATGTACATTCACGTGTCCTAAATGTCATGTGTTCCCTCAGCAAATCTTTAAAGTCCTAATACTTCCCTCTCCTGTTCAGAAACCTCAATAGACGTAGCATTTAATAATGCAAAAATACTCTACAGATGCATGTATTTCAAAGAAAATTCCTTTGTCTGTTTTTTTGCAACAAATACAATAGATACCATATAAACGTTTTTCTCTTTCTTGTTTTTTCAAAAGCAATCTTTTTATGCAGCGAATACACATAACCCTTAATATATTTCAATAAAAACACTGCGTCATACATCATCTATCGCATCATATTCATTGGTGCGAAAGTATTACAGAGGTTTCAAAACAAATTTTACTAACTTTTACGGAAATCACGCTACCCATTTTTGGGTTAATGCAAGGTGAATGACAAATGAGAATAAAAAATTGGGATTTACATACAAATTTAATTGCTATTCAAATATTTCGAGTGTTTTTTTGCACAAATGTGCAGTGAAACAAATCCGAAAGTTACATGAATCAAATTGTTGCGATGAAGCACAAAGCATGATGCCCACAAGCAAGCGGACGGGTAAGCGGGCAGCAAAGTGGACGACCAAAGAATGAGCAAGCGGGCGGGCAAGCGGACAGGAAAGCGAGCGGGCAAGTGGTCGGGCAAGCGGCCGGGCAAGCAGCCGGGCAGGGGGGCGGCAAGGGGGCGGGCAAAGGAGCGGGCATGCGTGTGAGCAAGCGGAAGAGAAAGTGGGTGAGCAAGCGAGTGAGCAAGCGGGAGAGCAACCGGGAGAGCAAGCGGGAGATCAAGGGGGAGAGCATGCGGGTGAGCAAGCAGGTGAGCAAGTGGGTGAGCAAGCGGGTGAGCAAGTGAGAGAGCAAGTGGGAGAGCAAGCGGGTGCGCAAGCGGGTGAGCAAGCGGGTGAGTAAGCGGGTGAGCAAGCGGGTGAGCAAGCGGGTGAGCAAGCGGGTGAGCAAGCGGGAGAACAAGTGGGTGAGTACTGGGGTGAACAAGAGGGTGAGCAAGCGGGTGAGAAAGTGGGTGAGCAAGCGGGTGAGCAAGTGGGTGAGTACTGGGGTGAGCAAGAGGGTGAGCAAGCGGGTGAGCAAGCAGGTGAGCAAGCGGGTGAGCAAGCGAGAGAGCAAGCGAGAGAGCAAGCGGGTGCGCAAGCGGGTGCGCAAGCGGGATAAAAAGTGGGTGAGTAATCGGGTGAGCAAGAGGGCGAGCAAGTGGGTGGGCAAGCAGGAGGGCAAGCGGTCGTGCAAGCGGGCGGGCAAGCAGGTGGGCAGGAGGGGGAGCCACCGAACAAGTGGGCTTGCGGACAACCTGGCGGGCGATCAACCGGGCGGACAACGACGAGACGGCCAGACAGGCAAGGAAATGGCCGGACGTGCATGTGGGAGGACATGCAAGCGGGCAAAAGAACAGGAGGGCAGAAGGGCAGGAGAGGAAGCGAGTGGAGAGAAAGCTGGTGAGTGGAAGGCGGTGAGTGGAAAGCGCGGCCCGTGGCGGTTCTTTCCGCGTCGCGTGGCGGCAGCCGCGCCCCGGCGCATCGCGATGAGGGGCTGCCACCGGGGGCCAATTCGCTTGCCCCAGCCACCGCCCGCCTTCGTGCGCCCGCCCGCGCCGGGTCACGAGGCAAATGAGCAGCGACAGGGCGTGCTTCCAGAGGCTGGCACCGGAAGGACAGAGACACCAAGTACAAGAAGAATAAGGGTGCAGAAAGGAAGTAGGAACTTTCTAAGAGAAAAAAATCGTTGGAAAGTAGAGCTTTTTAAGGGGTGTAGGTCAGGAAATGGACTATTTGGAATGATTGTGAACATACCGGCACCTCTGCTAGCATTAAAATAACGCAATGACTGCAATGGGGGAAGAATTTGGAGACATTTTTGTACCTAGAAAGTAGTAGCTGAAGGTAACCTACGTGAATGAAACCAATGGTTCCACAACAAAACACACTTTCTCGCAGTATTTGTTTCTTTTACATTTTCTGGAAATTCAGAGTTGTTTCTGGCAAAATGGAAACATCGAAATGTTTTAGCGTTTTTTGCACTATTCGAGTTAAAATAGAGTAAAAAGTGAAGCTGTCTTAGAAAAATGTTTTTCTTTAAATTTATTTCAAGTACAAAGTACACGAAAACTACTCATATATTCAAAATATTGTCTATAACCATATTTATGGCTCTATTCTTTACAGATCTAGATCATTAGGGAGATAACATCTATCATCATTATTGGACTTCTACAGTTCATTATCTGCAATTTTAAACTGAAGCAATTTTCAAACACAGAAAGTTAATTAAATGGAACCTGAGCCATTTTGTATGCTTATTTTATTCTATTCGAGAAAAAACAATAACCAAATTTTCAGCAATTTTTCAGAAAAACTTGTTCTTAAAATAGCCTCTTTCAAGCAAACGTACTCAGAAAGTTCTCATATTCTCCAATTCAACGCAATAACAACTGATCCGTTCTTTGAAACTTTTTTTATTCTATTCGAGGGAAAAAAATAATAAGCCAAAAATTTGGGAAAGCGAGGAATTATACTCTTTTTTAATTCCACTAGTTTAGAGAGGGGACCCACAATACAAGCTAAAACGAAAAATCGCAAATTTCCACTGCAGCATTACTATACTCTTTCTTTACTATGTATTTTACGCAGTAGGCGAGAAAATTAATGATTTATTGTGCCGGTTGTGGTAGGGGTTGTGGTAGTGATAGTGACAGTAATAAGGTAAGAGCACCAAGAGTCGACATATTAAGGGGAAAATGCAATTATTTTCATTCTCATTTTAATCCTCAGATCGGCAGTGATGCCAGATTTACTCAAGGCCTCCTTTATTACTACATAATGGAACGTTAAGCATTTAAAAATATTATGTCGACTGTAGGTGCCCTGTCAACTATAGGTGCTCCTACTTTAGTCATAGTGATAGTTGTGGTGCTTATCTTGAAGAAGGCAGTATAAAGAATAAAAAATTCAAGTAAAGAAGAGAAGTCGGGGAGGAGAAGGATGAGTGAAAGGGGGGGGGGTGAGGGCGCAGACGACGGGGCACAGCCGGGAAACCGGGCGCCATAACGTGAATGAGACGTGACGAGTAGGAAGAGGCGTGCGGGACGAGGGCGGAGAGTCGTCACCCGTCTGAAGCAGCCATTCGTCAAGACCGAGCCGAGGGAGGCGCGCGCGCGCGCGCGCAGGTCGTAGTGTCGTTTGCCGCCGCTTGGAGCGCGCGTGTCCTCTGAAACGCTGACAAAACGCGCACCCCGGCGCATTCGTGACCTCGTTCTCAAATGCGGGACAAATTGCGTAGCGCGTTAAACAAGAGAGATATGACGTTTAATGCTTGCATGTCCAGGAGTTCTCTGTGAGCAAGGGGGTTCTTAATGAGGGGGATAAGAGCTATTATACGAAGAAGGGCATTATATGGCAGCAAGCAAGGGTGTGAAGACTAGTTCTTCTTTCACTTTAGAGCAAATATGACCTCTTTAACTTCCTGGTTTTCTTCTTTCTTGAAAGTTTATTTCACGTCTAGTTTATAATTTTCTGTTGGAGTTTCAGTGTGTACACAATCGTTGTGATTTGTAGTTTGCAAGTAATAAGTTACCCATTTCTAGATATCCACTACTTTTTTATATGCATCACCTTCAAGAGCACACGTTTCTGTTTGTTTGCATGAAATTTTAAATGTGGATTGCTTAGAGTTAATCATATTAAAACAATACGTTTTGCCACATTCTGATTTATCATTTACACAATAATCTAATAAGTGTGTTTATCTTTTGTTGGTATTTGAAGCAATAATTGTAAAATAAGCGGTTTATATGTTGGTAACCTATTTGTACTATTGTTGGGTAATAAGTTAACTTAAAATATTATCAATGCGTAATCACATGAATAGTTACGAATGTTACATAATATGCATTTTGAGATGGTTTTTATAACTTGAACATCTGAAATTTATTATATGTAAGTACATTTTCTTAAGGAGTGACTCCCTTTTTATATAAGTACGAGTATAGCACAGATATGAAACCGCACGTAACAGTGACAAATTAAAATAGTAAAAGCATAATAAAAGTAGGAGATGTGGAAAAATATAATTAATGCACCTATAAGTTACACATTTTAAATCTACGACCGATATTGTGCCAGTCATTTTTCGTGATGCATCTCAGACATAAGAATACACTTTTAAGATAAATGCTTACTTCCCTCTCTTTTCTATTCAATTTAAATAACCTGCAATGTATCTATTTTCGTTTCATACCAAGGAAAACTACACATTTCTTTCTTTCCAGGTCCTAGAATAAACAGAAGTTTCTTAAAGTAAACTGTATAAAAATAACTTAACAAATTGCAGGAGATACGAAGCGGATAAAATCGTGACGAATAAAATAGGTCCATTACCCGGAACATACAAGATGCTAATGCTCCGGATCTTTGCGACGACAAAAAAGCTTCCGGCAAAGTAGCATAAATCTTCCAGCTATATTCTCCCACACAAAAGAGCCACAAGCTCAGATATCGCATACGAGCGTACTAAGGCGCTCATAATAGCCGCGCAAAATGGAAATTTAAGATACGCGTGGCAAGGGGGAGTTAACTCTGAAGTAATCGCGTTAATTTATACAAACCGAGGGGGGTTGTTGACCATAGTAACGCAAATAGAAAGCAAGAAGTATTTGAGTATAGATTTCTATATTGAGAACGAATATTTTATATTTATTATGGAAATATTTATAGAATTTCACTACGAAAAAAGACAAGAAGTTAAATTTGTCTCCGTTCGAAAAGGTATTATACTGTGACTGAGTCGAAAATACATACGATTGTTTAACTTTAAATCCTTCTCTTTCTCTACGAAAAATTTAAGAAGCATGTGGAATTTAACATTGTTTTCATAACTTCCCTCGAACGTGCCTTTGCTACGCACTTAAAAACCGATATATAAACCCTAAGGGTATTAATGGTTGATAGAATCATAAATAATTACTCTTGAATGATGTGGTATTTTATTATGCTGTTACAGAATTCTTGCGGCGTAGAAAAATATTTCTCATCTTCAACGCAACTTCAGGAATACCAAGAAAAAACTTGCGGATTTTACGACGGAGTTCAATGCCGTTAGCACACGATTTTGTGTTCCGCGGACTCCACCGCGTATAATAACTCGCCGGGCCGAGGGCTGCGTTATCCCCTCACAATCGCCTGCAGGTAATTGTGCACCGAGACCCGAATTAAAACAATTAAGAGCCGTTCCGCGCCATTTCCGTTCCCCGCAGGGATACCGCCCTCACCCGCCCCGCGTGCACTTTCGATGCAATCAGCCTGGGGGACCGCTCCAACGAAATACGACGATTTCGAAAATTGGGTAATGGTTGGCGGCGAGTTATAGTGCGGCAAGTTAAGGAAGGTATTTCGGTCTAGTAAGTTAGAAAGGGAAAAGTGTGTGGAGAAACAAACCGACTTTTAAAGAATTATTTGTATTTCTTTGAATAAAATTAAAGCTTACTTTCGATATAACCGTTATTCAAACCAGCGGATCTTTTTTCATCACAACATATTCGGATTGCCTTTCAAAATATGGAAATTTGTGCTGTATTACAGAATCTTTGACACAGGACCGGGGATAATTTCTACCCTGCGCTACACTTACTGTTTTTAACGTAATATTCTATCTCTTCTTTCTTCTGTGTAAACAGACAACGACCGTCACCTTTCTTTACCGTAAATTCATCTGTATAAAGTATTGAAGTAAAACTCTTGAGTGTGCAGATGTGCGGATGTATGAGATTCCGACACCGGCCGCAACACCAATTCCCGCGATTTTAGTGATAATGACAGGAATTAAAACAACGCTTCCTAAATCGATCTATGTAGGTGTCATTAATTAAACACCCGCACACAAAGAAGTTTGTAGCAAAATACTGTAATTTTCTTTCATGACATTGACATCTTTAAGAGAACAATTGAATTACCAAGTAAATCGGGATGCAGACTGATATGAATTTAGATCCGTATTAATGATTTTAAAATAATTTGCAATAACTTTCAAACATTATTGCCTCGGAACTTATTAAATTGAAGAATTTCAAGTGAATACGGAGAAAAGAAAACTGGGAGTAGTGCTTGAGATTGAATGAACGTTATGTTCAACTTCCCACTTATACGGTCATAATAAGTGGGCCAATTTTCAAATGAATGTGACCCAAAACTTTTGTTTAATTAACACCTTATTCACATACACATACAAAACAGCCTTTTTATGTTACATTTGCATTCAACGCTAGATTTGCAGACGAAACACGTAATAGAGCAATTGCAGAAGTAGATGTCAACACTAATACGTTTGTAAAGTTCCAATCTATTCAAAAATGAGGAGAGGAAAATATGGAAGTATCAAACGCAGTTTTAAAAGCTGTTGCGACAGAAATTTCGGAGCTAATTGGTAATGATCTGCATTTTTGTATTTAATATTTGTGCTAATGCAAACCTGCTTTTTTTGAGCTTATTAGCAAAAACCTTAAAAATGTAGATGTACTAAAATTCAACTATTAGCATCGGAACCTGCAAGTATTCGTTAAGGCGATTACAATTTTGAAATTGCAATATGAACAGTTCATATTCCGTATAGACGTAATACATAATTTCATTGGGTGTTTGGAACTTTTGAATGGGAATATAACATTATCAGCTACGCCGATTCTTTGTTAAGTCCAGTGCCTGATACTAAAATAACATATTTGAACAAATCTGGGCACAGAAGAAATTTTCAACACATGAAACTATTTTTAAAATAGTTTACAGCGTCAGCGATCCACATTTTACTAGTAGGGGAATATATGATCAATGATTACCCGCAAAGGGGGGGGGTGCACGTTTGTGCGTTTAACCGTCGCTGGTTCGGCTGATGTCCTTTCGTGGGTCAGCGAGGGCGACATCTATCAGTCTCCTGCCGTCGCCTGTTGTGACACCGTATGACGCAACGATGAACAGCTGATCGGGGAGATAATGTTCAGACTTGCATTTTGAGCAGCAGGTTGACCATATGCGTTTTTGTAGACGTGCTTGTAGCATATTTAAGATGCCTTTCTGGCTGAATCATAATTTTAAAACTGATTTTGTAATTTGCAAGGTAAAAACATAGTGTTTCAATATTTCGTATGGTAATACGAAACTCCAAACAAAAAATCCAACACTTCAAACCATCCCAAAAAAACATAAAAATTCAGTAAAATCTTTTTAATTCGGATGGTTTGGTTTTTAACCGTAATATAACTCTATATTTTAAAATAAAAATTCAAAAAGTAGGTATTTTTAGATGGAATGCATCAAAACATACATTTTCAATAAAACTTTTGAGTTTGCAAATAGAATAATTGAAATTAAAGTAAGTACTAACTCCGATCAATTCGTTCATTGAAATGTTGTATCTGATGAGATCAAAAATTCTGAATTGTTTTTCATCCAATAATAATTTCATAAAATAACTTATATTTTATTCCACAATATATATGATAAAGGTAGCGTTATGAAATTTAACACACTCATATTTTATTCATCATTTGCGCATGCATATTTTACTGCTATTTTGCAACGTGATACACTGAAAGTGCTACCCAAACTACTAATTGCTGTACCAGCAGTTTCGATGCGTCCGAAAATAACCTCGGCGCTAACCAAGTAAAAAATTCCCTCACTGCGACAACTGATGGGCAGCATATTTGACAAAAGGTCAGAGACTAATGTAGTACACGGTGTGAATTCTGGTCCGTTAAGTGCGCCGTTGCCATGGCAGCGGCGGTGGTTGAACGTCAGCGAAACGTTTTGTTGTGGCATGTAGCGATATTTTTGGGCGACGTCTGGCCTCCGGGGGGTGGGATAAAGGGATCAACTCGATGCGAAGCTGGCCGCAGGCGCCGCCCCTTCCTCGCCACCCCCCTGGAACCCC
>BOPP01000046.1:2060135-2088082 GCA_017312745.1 Gryllus bimaculatus
AGATGGAGAGAGATTTTTTAAAATTCTTGCTTCATGGCCACGATGTAAAAGCCTTTAAAATAAACGTAAGCTTCTTGTAAAATGTAATTGAAAAAACTTTCGGAGGGTGAGATGGATAGCAAATACAGGATCAGATGAAAAGAGCGAATTTAAGGGAGAGGAAATTTCAAATAGTTTTTTTTTTGGTTTGAAAAGGTGTCCCATAAATACAGATTTTGTAAAAATGTCGTAAAGGCAACACTAGCTCATGCTGCAATATTAATTTTAATTCGTTTATAAATTATTATCCCTAAAATATCTTTTAATTGAAAAGGTTTTTTCGTGTACCAAATTTAAAAATAATAGAAATAACTGAACAAATTTGGGGGGGGGGAAATTTTCCTATTCCCCCCACGTGGATCGTGCCTGTTCATACTGCATAAACATGAGTGGGATAACTTGGGAAAGGTTTGTAGAGAATGATTTACAATCAAAGTTGAATATGGGAATGTACTGAACAGATTGGCAGTTTAAGGATAGGTAATATTGATTTAACGTAATTAACTGCTGATCCCTCCTGTCGTCTGTGGGTCTCCTTCTGTCATCCTGCCCTTCTTCTTGCATCCTGCCTCTGAGCTTTCAATTTGTTGATATTCTTCTTGGGAAAGTTCGCCTCCGAACAAGATTGTGGACTTTTTTAAATACGTAAGACTATTGCGCGATAAAACCTAATTACATATTTCTTTCCATCATATGGGTAAAATTTGAGGCTGAGTTGAGAGACGTAACATGCAAGAAACGAGCGAGTAAACTTGTAGTGTGTAAATGAGCGTGTGGTAAGCCTCGCTCAGAAATAGAGAAATGGAGCGTTTGGTTGCAATACCGTGTCTTCGAAGCACAGTAAGTTTTTTCATCATTGTATTACCATGTATACATGTAAGCTGTCACGTGTAAACCGTATTTTAAGTTTAATTATTTAACAAAGGCAAGTCGCCTCACTTTCATATAATTTTACATTATTATTAATTATTTTATTATTATTATTATTATTATTATTATTTTATTTATTATTATTATTATTATTTTATTATTATTATTACATAACAATACTAATATATGACTAAAAATGTAATTACTTTTAGTGCATGTATAATAAATATTATCAAAAAATTTAATATCTGTTTATGCTTTCCAATGTAAAGCATTTTTTGGCTATATCAAATTCTGTGTGCATTGGAATTTGCTACCTGTAATTTTACTTATTGTTAATAAATAAAATAAATTTTATATCTGGCGTGAAATCAGTAACGCAAAATGAAATTGTGGGAATATTCCATGGTAGTGTAGTTTCTCATGTCTTTGAACCAAATCATAGTGTTTTCTTCCCTTAGTCGTAATGTCAAGTTTGGTAGGTTCTTTCAAATCATTTGTTTATTTCACATTCGTGAAAGAGATCGTTAATAATAGTAACTTCAAACATTATTTATTAGTTACTTGCCTCTCCTGCTGTTCGTAACGGTTCTTTTGCCCTTTCCTCGTCCTTGACATGCGCCTGCTTCTCCTGTTACATTACCCTCATTTATAATGGTTCTAGTCGAATTCTCCTCGGTCAAGACCTTGTTATTTTGTATGTGGACCATCGATGAGATTCTCTTTATCATACCATATGATTGGCAATAGGAGATGGGATGGAAAATTCTGAAGGTCAATTGGATGATATGTAAGGGTGGATTTAAAGTCAAAAAGACGAATTTTAACTCGATTAGAATGTATATAGTCAACATATTATATCCGAAAGCAAGACTAAGTTATGGTTAGTCTTCTCCGCCTTCCGTGTTTTTTTTTCAACATCATTGAAACACAGCTGAATGCTTATACCTTTGTTTTTAAAATTCAGAAGATTCACAGTAAGAGATACACTGATATCGGTTGATGAAATTTAACGGATTTACAAAATAACCTCATTGGATTCTGGGTTAACAATTCTAAATATAAAGTTTTGAAAGAGGATCACTTCAGCTCAAAACGTACATTTTAAAATTAATATTTTTTCCTATTGAATTCCTTTCCAAACGCTACTCACTTTCTACGTTTTGTACGGCTTCTACTCGGTGGAACACTTTCAACTTAATAGTATTACACAAAATCGGGGGAATTCAATAAATCGTTAATAATAATAACACAGGCAATTTGTATGGAGTTCTTAACTAACTCTTGGACATTAATTCGGAAATATATATAGTTTTGGCAATAGTCTGTTTTCTGTACGCACACCTCTCTTTGTCTGGCTTCTAAAACGCTGCATGTTTTGGTTATAAATGCTATATTTCATTTAATTACTCTGCAGAGTAAGTGTTCAGGTCTATTAAAATTGCACTAGAATTTCCTATAACTTGACATTGGATTCAGAAAAATTCATTTCCAGGAAATTCAAAATATTTGACAACATTGCTGTTAAAGGTTAGCGAAACTTGTCTTTGCTGTTTACATGATTCGGAGAGAACAACAGATCACACAGAGTTCACACATTGTGTCTTGACAGCATTGCTGGAATCATTTCTGAAACGACCGAAAGCATAATGTATGTCACGGGTGTGTAGATTTCCGGTGTCAGTAATCGAGAACGTAACAGTGAGATGAAGATGAATTCTAAGTGACAAACATTCAAAAGACAGAGGTTTTTCATGTTCCCAACATTCAAGCCTTCCGTGCTCAAATGAAACAATTTTGTTGTTCCCAAGGCGGGATTCAACGTCTTAAATCGATCTCAAGAAAAATTAACATATTGTTTTCTGATATCGATATTCGTTATGAAGTTCTTGACACATTATTTCACTGTAATGAATGGCGCGTGTCCATACATCTAGCAAAAGTACCTGAAAGCGGTAAGTTCCAAATTGGGGACAAATTTCCTCTGTTCGATTGCTTATTGCAGTTCACGTGAAGGAGATGTATGCAGATATTTAACTGCTTCTGCATACATATAAATATGAGAAATACTCGTATAAATGGAATAATGTACAGATTCTACGTAATGCTATTCTTCCTTGGCATGCAGTTCGAACACTCAGAATCACTGCTGCATTCTGTGTGAATGGGATAGCAGAGGCAGAAAAAATTATATTGAGGGGTAAAAAATTTATTACTGCTTGATGAACTACTGCCTGGACAGAGAACGTTAACACTCCTCTTGTTGATTCATAAAGTTGAACCTATCTCAGTGCGCATTAAATTGGGTCTCTTTGTAATTGGTTATGTGGATTCATGTAATTTGCGGGAGACTCCAAGGTCTGTGAAGATAAAAATTAAGGAAGTATTATACTAGGACGGCAAATTATTTCATTCATGGTGCTGAACATTGTTGACGTTTATGTTGAGGAAAGGATGGTGCCTTTCACAAGTGTCTGTAAATCTTCTTAGCATCTATAAGACTGAACTATCGCGATACTGTTAGCGAGACCGGTTACGATCATAATGTATGGGATGTAACATAACACACATTTTTTTTTTGGGGGGATGATGTTCGATATCGTCATGGATACTTCGCGCAGCATTAGTGACGACATTGAGCATGGTTTCCACATGGATATTTCTCAAATAGAAAAATGTTACTATGGCAATTGAAGTGATGAAATATTGTCCGATTAACATAGGAACTACAAAAGAGTTCTGAGGCAAAGTATCAGTAAGAAATGGTGAGGGAATACTTATTGGTATGTTTTTCACTTTCTATAATATTAACGTTGTCTATTTTTACTGTATACACATGGTTCTGTTTTATTAGAGGGCGTGTATTGTGCAGGTATTTAGTGGTAATACTAGGAAGACATACGTTTATATAAACGTTCTCCATGACAGCTGAGGCGATACAGAAATCTGAAAATAAATCTGCATTCAGAGACAAATTATCTTACAGAAATATAATTTCGTTTTTGTTACAACAAAAGTTTTATTTTGTGACAGTATAACTGTAACAAACAAGAGTAAGCAGGTTGTGTGTTGTGAATTTTACACATCAAAAATATCATTCACTATTCAACATTGCTTATGAATTGAACTTAAAATTGGGGAAAGAAACAGTCATTATCGGGTTCGTGAGCTTTCAGCTAAATATATCACCTGATTATGAAGGAGGTTAAGTTTGGTTTGCAGTTACATCATGGGGCTAGCGAAATACTGAATTAAAGCATACGATACACTCATTTTGGCTATCGAGGTTCAGGGAAACCCCAACAGATCTATGAGTATAACGTTAATACTATACATACATGCGTTAAAATGTCTGGAGTTAATATTTGAATTTAATATTGGTTTTTTTTTAATATTAAGCTAAGTAATCGTATCAAAAGAAGTGGAGTGTTCTATCTACAGTGTCCTTCTTTAAGAGCGAGTTGCTAGTTAGTGCGATTCTGTAATAAGGGTTGTTCATAATTTATTTTCAATGGTGTAATTGATAGATTAAACATCATTTAACCTTAATTCGTACGCAAGAGTACCATGGTAACCATTTTACCTTACGACATCACCAGTCGGTTGAAGCTTTTATTTAAATTTGTAGTCAGGTGCGTTCACAAACATCAAGCAAAAGCAATGTTTTCCATATTATTAAAATTTCGATATTTGGAATAGTTTCAGTAGGGTAAAACTATTCAGACACACTTTTCAAAGCTTTGGGGGAAAATCAAATTATCGAATACAATATGAAGAAAGAGTTCGTAAAATATTATTTGTATCATTTCATTTATTTGTTTTTAGACGAATGCGTGTAATTAAGGAATTTTTTTTCGAACTTCATAGAAACGTTAACATTTTTTTAATAGGTAAAATGATGATGGTTTGAATGTTACATATCCTGTTTCTCGCTGGGTGTAATATTGTATATTGTATTTCTGTTCAATAAATCATCTTTTCCGTAGCAAATGAATTCACTTTTTAAAAGCACATAACATTTCTGCATATCTTAAAACATATACATCGAATATACCGGTTTCTTTTCTGATAGTCAAAATATGTTACATATTAATTGATTATACTGATATTGTGCGATTTTTTTAAACTTGGATGGTTTCAACACTGAGGGTGAATGTTAAAACTGAACAGAATAATTTAACGCCAGTAAATCTTTTGAAAGGCATTCAATAAACTACTAACTTTGTAATAAAAGTTTTAATTCAGTTTCACAAGTCATTGTCAGAGCTCCGTTACGCATCCTCTCAAAATTTAGCTCAGCACTGACGGTTAGAGACGGCGTTTTCTCTCGGGTGCGAAATTCGCAGCAACCTCTCCTCCCCTCGGCTTTCACCTCTCTCGCACTTCCGTCCATGCTTCCCGCCCCGCCCTCCGCCCCGGGCTGCGCGCCGACAGCGGCTGCGCATTTGCGAAATCGAGGTCGGCCGCGGCTCGATCTTCTTAACTCCGCGGGCGCGCTCGCAAGCGCTGCGCTCGCGCTCCGGGGCTCTCGGGCGGCGGCGTTTAATCCGCGCGGAGGCGCGTGATCGATTATGTATTTGTTATGCGATATTGCGCGGGAGGTTGCGGGGCCGGCTGCCAGATGGGGGGGGATGAGGGTGGGGAGGGGGAGGAGGAAGGGCTGGAAGAGGAGAGGGGAGAGGGAGGGAAACGGAGAGGGGGGAAGTGTGTGTAAGACGAGGTGGTGATAGAAGGTTGAGATGGCACGCACAGTGGGTGGGAGTACCTAATATTGGATACATAATTTTACTGTTATCCCACATCATTTCAACCGGGGTGTCTACAATCTAAGGGATCAATGCGATTTCACCTAACACACATTCAGATAGGCAATGAAACATAATGCAAAATATCTGTTTACAGATTTTTTGCTGCAGAGAATATGTGAAATTTTTTAACATATATAATATTAACTATAAGTCAACAAAAAGTAAATTTTGTATTCAGCGTTAATACTTCGTTATGGGAAATATGAAGTCAACGGGACACCTACTTGTTACCCTTCGCACCGCGCCCGCGTGCTCTAGAGGAATTCTGATTTACCTTTATTTTAAATCAATAAATAATCAACCAATAAATGTACATATATTCCCCCTTCTAAATTACATTTTTCATAAACAGACATATTTAACATTTATATAACGATTTTATGGCACTTCATTCCATTAATTTCCCACTTAAGTGAAAATGAAGACGCTAAAAGTTTACCTGGTTTTTACAACAATTAACCCATAGCACCATAAGCATTCATTTAAACATCTTTTTTTTAGCGCGGCGTATGGTGCTGACTGCTATCCGCCTACTATAGTAGTAAACTACTACTGTACAGAAATATTCACTTCTTCGCTCGAAACATTGTCGGTTCGTAGGGAATATAATTTTTTTCTCGTTTATAACTAGAAACTCTATGAAATACTTTTCATTACTTTTCTTTTACTTGTTGCTCAAGTTTCCTTTACTTTTGGTTCTCAGTTCGTTCTTATTCCTTCTTGTTGCCAGTCCTCACTTATTGTCGCTCAACAGCACATTTGACAAAGATGGAATGAGGATAGTCTTTACTAAAGAGATGTTTCAAAAATTACCTTTTTTAACATGGCAGTTTTACTTTCTTCCACATAATGTTATCTCACTAAAGGAAAAATTTTCATTAAATCAACATATCTACTTCTTGATTTCACATGTCATTTTTTCTTCAAGCAGATGTTAGTGTTTAGAATTTACTTTACTAAATTCCTGCTAAATATCCTTGAGGATGACTTTTGAGTATTTTCCGCTTAATGTAGGATCAACAGATAAATTTAAGCACGAAATGAACCAATAATGAAAACAAATAGTAATCGAAAAATTGTTTCTTGCCAGTTTCGAAAATAAAGTGAATTGTCGATTAATTCTTATAGTGTGACAATAAAAAGAATAAAAATCACGTACTAACGCATGCAGGCAGAAATGTCTACAACTACTGGCGAGCATACTGATACAAAAAAATATTCAATTCAATTTTTCAAATACACAGAAAATGAGAATAGTTAGACATTCTATTTTAATAAGGAATATTATAAAATATTTGAATATCTTAGTGTGACAGTTCCTCGTACTTTCAGGCGTTCTATTTCTTTCCGTCACGTCGCGTCATCGTCCCTCTTCGACCTCAGGGCGGCTCTGCAATAAGAATGGCCGAGGAGGGAGAAAGGAGGATCGGGGGAGACCGAAGAAGTGTGGAGAGGAGGGAAGGTGAGTGTGGAGCAAGGGGAGGAGCAGGGGGTGAGGAGAAGGAGTAGGATAAGTAAGTAGGAGAAGGATTGAGCGAGGTTGAGGAGGGCGAGGAAAAGAGGTAAGGTGGGCGAGGAGGAGGACGAATGAGGAGGATGGAATGGAGCGGGATGAAGCATCGAGAAGGAAGAGGATGAGGAAGAGGAGGAGAAGCAGGAGGAGAAATAGGAGGAGGAGGGGAGGAGAGAGATGAGGGAGGAGGAAGAGGAAGAGGAGAGGAGGAAGGTGAGAGGATAAAATTTGATATCGGGAGGAGCCAATGACGAAGGATGAGGGGGGAGGAGGTTAGATGAGGAGAAAGGATGATAACGGGAGGTGAATATGGTCGAAGAGGAGGGCGAGGATTTGAGAGGAGGAAGAAGCAGAAGGGTAAAGGAGGAGGAGAATGAGGGAGGGGGCGATTAAGAGGAGGAGAGGAAATGAGAGGAGGGTGGAGGAGGAGAAGAATAAGAGCGAGAAGGAGGAGAAAGTGAGGAGTAGATTGAGGGGGGAGAGCAGGAGGTAAAGAGAAGAAAGAGGAGAAGGAGGGGGAGGAGGAGGAGGAGAAGAAGAAGAAAAAAGGGAGAAGGAGGAGGAGGAGAAGGAGAAGAACGAAGGAGGAGGAGTAGGGGGAGGAGGAGGAGGAGAGAAGAAGGAAGAGAACAGTGAAGATGAGGAGGGAAGGCAGAAGGGAAGAAGGAGGGTGAGAAGAGGAGGGTAGCTTCGGAGGGGGGGGTTGTGGTGGAGACGAAGCGTGCTTAGTAAGCGGGCCGGCGGCTCCGCGGCGTTAACGGCTGTAGGGGGCTTGCGCGCGCGGGCGACGTTGAGTTTAAGACGCGCTGGCCTGGCGCCCTGTTTTTCGGGGTGTGGTTCGCGAGGAGAGAATTTTCAATCGTATCGACTAGCGGGAGGACACGAGAATTTTGATCAGATTTCGAAACGTGGAAGCTTATTCGCAATGCGCATATTCAGTAGCCTGTTTCATTCAATTGGAAATAAATATATCAGGTTAAGATTGTCAAGTGGATGTTGTATAAATTTTAATTAAATTGATATTTAAAAATTTTAATGGATATTATTAATCTAGCGAATAATCAAATGTCAATGAAGTAGAGATTAGGGGTAAGAAATTCAGATACATTTTTTTAAAACAAAGTAACTTATCAAGATTGAATGAAATATGTTTATTTTTTTTTAAATTCTTTTCGTTGGATTTCACACTTGTTGAATGTTTTTTTCTCTGGAATATACCAATTTTTGGGAGGATTAGGGAAACTCACTCGTTGTTTTGACTTACGCATTTAAAGTGCCTATTTGGTTTGAGAGTGATGAGGAAATAAAATGAAAGGAAAATGGTAGGCTTAATTAAGGCTAACTGCGTATTTTTATTTTGCAATGAATCACTTACAATATATTAGTTCGTTAAATTGTACACGAAAATTCTATTATGCGGTTCTCTGTCGATTTCTCTTGAATTTGTAATAGTTCAATCAAGAAACATTCATTTGAACTTTTCTTTCAGTTTAAATTTAAAAGTCTGGTTTTAATGAAGCTTTGAAAGTAGACGTGATAATATTAAATTCACCTTAGTTTGTGTTATTGAATTATTATACACTATAGTGTATTCAAATTCAATAAACCTAAGAAATCAGATTTTGTTATAAGTCATTTATATAATATCTGGATTATCCATAGATAAATAAAGGAAATGTGTTACTAATGTTTATTTTAAGTAAATTAATTTTGGAAAAAAGAAATAAAATGCATGAATAACATTATTTAAAGATTATGAAGTTTTAAAATATTGTATTGCTTGTTATATTTCTACAATTAAACCAGTATACTAAAAACTTTTTATATATTTTCATTGAGTTTACAAGTTCATTCTTCCAGATACTAGTATTTAAAAGCATTTTTATGATTATGCATTTTCATACTGTTTTCAGTTTACACAGCAAACGTAAAACCAACCAAACAGTTCGCGATATCAAATGCACCAAACTACTATGCAACAACATGGAGCCGTGACTTTAAGCCATTCCAAGGGAACCAGCGAGTAGGCACTTTATCACGGAAAAGACGACGGCGAAAAACGTACAATTATTTCGCGTACGTTATTGCAACTTTACAAGTTCTCGTTGCCGTAACCGCGTGGATCGTAGTATGAAAAGTCGTGGGGGGGGGGGAGGTTGGGGGCGAGGTGAGGCTAGGGGCCGTCGATGCGATCGCGGCCGGGGGCTCTGGGAGGAAGTTGGCGGGGACTACACGACACTAGGTAACCGAATGCACGCAACTTCTCAGACCGGTGACGGACGCGAGTTGTTTCAAGCGAAGGGGCTGGTTCGAGCACCAAATTTAGAAGGTTTGTAGATCCTTCCGAAAACATCCTGGTCAGAAGTTCTGGTTCTCCGTTAAATCTTTTCAAGGGCGGCCTATCAGGGTTCAGCTTAAAATACGTTCGCAAACGGTTTTTCAGTTGCAAATCGTGGAATCTGAAAGTTCTTGTTTGAGTAGTAGTAAATAGGAAGTTAATAAAAAAATTCTGATTGTTATGGTAATAATTTTTTTATTATTAATACTGAGAAAACAAGAAATGTCATTTTTACGAAAAAATATGATTGTATGGTACATAATCTTTTTTACGCAATCAAATATACAACAATTATGTATTGTTTTATTTACGTAGTGGATATATTTTAGGTTTCCTTGGAAACAATGATAAAAATATTTGAATAATAAAGATATTCAGAGCTAATGAACTGTCAGTTTAATTTTAATTCTTATTAATTAGTATTTCCGTACAATATAACACGCGTTGTTTGACATTTATTATTAGCACAACAAATAATTGTAACGTTTTGAAAGTAATTGTTTCTTTCTCATCAGACTCCGAGTAAGTCAGGGTCTATAAAAACAGAGGAGAGGCACAAAATGGTAAAAATACTATAATAATATAACATACATGTAAAAGTTACCAATTGATACGTAATAATGTTGGTTCGAGAGAGGAAGTTACACATTAATAATGTGCGTCAACTTTTAAAATCTTGTTATGTTTTAATATCTACCGGCTGTCTATAATGTACGGAGCATACTAATTAATTAATATAGCGCAATTTTCATGTTTAAAAATTTTCACACTTACTCTTAATGTTATTGAAAATCAATAAGGATGAAGAAAGGTAGATTCATACATTGTACGTATCATACTATTCATGTTAAAGGCAAATGTCCCGACACTAGTACAATTTTTAGGCCATCATTGGCAGCACCAAATAGTAATATTTACTATAATATTTACGATAAGAATCTGACAATGGTCCGATTCTCGATCTGTAAAACGCATTTGACGCTTTTTTTAAAATATATATTTACACTACGATGACATTTTTCCAAAAATCAGATCCTAATTTTTGAAAAAATGAAATTTAGTTCTCAACTTTCGAGAAAATTAAAATGTGGGCTATAGCGCGATTGAGCGACATGCTTCCTGAAATCCCATGCGTCATCATGCAAATCGGACGAATAGGAGCGTCTGTAAGGTGATTTATCGGAAAACCTCACCGCCCCCCACCTTCTTTCTGGCTCGTTCGTCACCACGCCGTTGGGGCCTCTGTCAGCGCGGTGGCAGGGGGGGGGGGGGGGCCGGTAGCCGGCGTTAAAGCGGTGATACGTCTAAGATTAATTTTTAGCTCTGAATAAATTCAGAAATTAAAAATAACAGTATCCTTTTCAGCTTTGTGGTTCTGGCTGCGATGACGGCAGTTATGCTCGTATTACAAATAGAGAGTTGACACCCTTATGATATTTCTTTCTCCTCGTACTGCCAAGGATGGGTTCAATGACTGTTCTGGCTTCTACCAATTTTCATTTACTTATAACGATCTGCTG
Organism: Gryllus bimaculatus; assembly: GCA_017312745.1. Lineage (NCBI taxonomy): Eukaryota > Metazoa > Arthropoda > Insecta > Orthoptera > Gryllidae > Gryllus > Gryllus bimaculatus. The sequence goes on from BOPP01000046.1 coordinate 2,071,224, forward strand.
TGTGTTCTTTACTGCGTTTCTAAACATAAACGTCTGCTTTAGAAAAAATTTTTTACCTGGGTTTTGTTTGTCCATGTATGAAGTCATTCCTCCTTCACTCCCTGAAGTCAGAAATTTAGTATTTTGCACTGATTGCTTGAACAATTAATTTGTATCTCATTTTCGCGTCGTGGCTTTCGGCCTTAGTTTTTCGAGAGAGACACTCGCATATTCGAGGCTTGCGAGCACAACAGCATAGATCGACCAAATGAGCATGCAGCGAAGATTCATCCTTATCAATCCACAGCGATTTTTTGCCGCTAACTTATATACACGCTAGTTACGTACAGTGCTCCCGAGCTGGAGAATGGGCGTCGGCAACTCATTCGTTTAATTTTGTTTTGGCGGTGTCAAAAGATTCCGCTGGGCTAGGTGCATTCCGAAGTGGCGCCAGACTAACGCCCGCACTCGGGCACTTGACGCAAGCAAACTGCGCTTGAACCCGAGCTTCCATCCGTTTTGTTCTGTGTAATTCTATAAATATTCAATTAGAATTGAACTAAAAATATAGAATATTTTTGTTTTCTAACGAAATCCATGTGTGTTCGTGTGAGTGTGTGTGTGTGTGTGTATTTGCCGTATAGATCGAAAATAGGAAAACGTAGTAATTATTTACGAATATGTAACGGTAAGTTTCATCTATTATTTACGAGGTCAAGTCTACAAAGAGAATATTCAAGATTGTATGAAGATAAACCATGGATTCTATAATATACCGAATGACAGCAGCAGAATCCTGGTGCAAGCGTGATTATCCCCTTCTCCCTAGGCTCGAGCAAGCAGTATCTTTCCTGAAACTTTTGGAATTTTTTTCATCTAGATACTTTTTGGTCTTTGTATTGAAATGTTTAAATAATATCCTTTGTGATTTTGATAAATTAATAACCCAGACTTTGTAAATATTATCTTTTAGGATCCAAATTAATTTCTATGGAAGTTAATAAATATCACGCAATCACTGTTTCTGTCGATTAGGAAATGTGGCAGCACATTTTCCGCATGTTATATTCAGATGATAAAGATATAACAACTGTGAGAAACTGTTGGTTGCAATTAAATAATCTAGTGAACTTCTGACTATAGTTTACCATAGGGGTTAAAGTGAATGAGAAACGAAATACAAAGAAGTTTATAATTTCTATCTAAAGATGAAGAAAGAATTTGTGCACACACACAAGGGAGTACTGAATGACTGACAGATGAACGGGATCACTGCAGACCGGACTACTGACAAGACATGACTGACTGACGACGGAACTGACGGATGCACTGACGCACTGAGGACTGACGACGGACTGCCCGGACGGAACTGAGAAAGAACTTGAACGAAGGACTGAACTGACTGACAATAGAGCAAAATTGTCAAAATAGTTAAAAAAGTTATAATACTCAGGATAGCAGATGACTTGTGGACGGATCGTCAGTGATCGAATTGCTGGGTTCATCCCTACTTATCGACTGGCTGGATCGATCCCCTCCTATATCGTTTGCTGGGTCGATTTATTCACGACTTGCTAGGTCGAATTCCTACTTGATCGACATGTTGCTCGATCCCCTATTATCGACTGGGTTAGGTCGATCTACTTGATGACTTGCTGGGTCCGATCCTACTTGTTCGACGTGCTGGGTCGGTCCAACAATTGATGGATCTTGCTGGAGATCTCTCCATATTCGCTTCTTGGGTTGATTCTTCCACTTGATCGACTTGCTGGTCGATGTGCTACTTTGACGACTTGCGGTCGGTCTCCACTTAATCGACTTGCTGGTCGATCCCCCACTTGATTTGCCTGCTGGGGCAATCCTCATTTTATGATTGTTTTGGTTGATGCCTCTTGATGGACTTGCGGGTTAATCGCACACATGATGGACTTGCTGGGTCGATCTTTCATATGATCGACTTGCTGAGTCATCCTTCATGGATTTGACTTGTGGGTCGATCCCGCCACTTTGATCGAAGTGTTAGGCCTTTCTCAAATGATCGACTGGCTGGTAAACTCCCACTTGATCGAGTTCTGGGCTCATCGCTCACTTGATCGACTTGCTGGTGATCCCTATTTGATGACTTGTTAGGTAGGCCTACTTGATCGCTTTCTGGGTCGATCGCTTACATGATGGATTTTGCTGGGTCGCTCCCCCACATGATTGACTTGCTGGATGATTTTCAACTTGATGACTAGAATGGGTCGATCATTCGCTGATCGATGCTTGTCGATCCTAACTTGATCGAACTTTTCTGGGTCGATATCTCACTTGATCGACTTTCTGGGCTATTCTTCCCTTCAATGCCTTCTAGGTCGATTCTTCTCTTGATGGATTGCTGCATCCCCCACTTGTCGACTTGCTGGATCATCACCCACTGGAAGATCGACTTGCTGAGTCAATTCTCACTTGATAATTGCTGGGTTTATCTTCTATTATGGATTATGGTGGTTTAACAAATATCATACTTGGCTACAGGATTCACAGTAGGCTGAACAGGGATATTGTTTGTTTTAACAATGATATTGGTTGGCTCAAACAAGAATTTGGGTGTGGTCAACAAGGATACATGATTGTCTGAACATGGTCATAGTTGGCTCATCTAGGGTCATAGTTAGATTTAAAAGGAATATTGGTTTGGCTCAAAGAAGGATATAGTTGGCTCAACAACGCATATAGTTGGAACTTCAACAAGGATGGATGATTGGGCTACAAGAATCCTGGTTGGCTTACAAGAATCACGTGGTTGGTCAACAAAGATCTTTTTTTGGGTTGAAAGGATTTGGTTGGCTAACAAAGATCCTTTGTTGGTTCAAAAAGGATAGTGGGTTGGCTCAATAGAATATTTTTTGCTTTAACAAGAAAAACTGAAGAACTTCCTACTTTTTTTCTTTTCTTGCCATTTACTAGAATTGTTAATAATAGTTTCTAAAATTTGTAATTTATTTGTAACCTTTATCATAATCTTGTTGTAAAAATCAAAGGAATTTCACGTTTTAATGTTTTGTTTTCCTCTTGTATCAGACAACTGATGATGATGGGTAAGCTCATCGAAAGCTGCTCTTATATAAATAATAGTGTTGCAATGACATCGTTTTATAATTATTTCACTGCATTTAAATTTTGATCATTTCATCTATTCAGTTTTCAGCATTTCAGTTATGCGTATGCAAGGACTATCATCTGATATTGCGAGAGTGCTTTGTGCTATTTGCTGCCCAGCTTGAGCGCGTACATCCATTCTGGATATGGAGGGGCAATGAGAAGGAGTCAGGGGAGTTATGCGCTCCCAGAAGCGGCGTGTTTTCCCAGCGAGTAAGTAGCTCGTGCGAGCCATTTTGTACGTCAGCATGACATTAAGGCGGGAATTCTAAAAAAAACATAACCTCAAAAAAGTAGTAGAAGGCAACAAAATTGTCTCCTTAATGTGCAGAAATAATAAGCGTATCTCGCTTGGAGAGCTCAGAGCAATAAAAGACAACCATCTCTGTGGAACATTGCTTAGAAAGTGAGGGTTTATTGGCGTAACGCCTGCTTCCACGCCTGCGCAGGAATCGAGTACAACCCACATCATGAAGAACGTCAATGCCCCTGCCGCTCCTATACTTGCCTGTGCCACTGCATCCGCTGCAGTCGGGCGGCTGGCGGAGTGGCAGCTGACGCGGGGCGGCGCGGGTGCCCCAGTCCGTGTCGCGCCAGTAATTAGACGAATAGCACGCTGCGGCACTGCCGTCGCCCGCTTCTGCACCCTCTCTCTTCCACTCCTTCGCCCGCGGCACGCTACATACAACAGCGGTGTACGCAGCCTGTGTAGCGCTCCGCACGCGAACCCCTTCGCAATGGCTTGTCGGACACCACTGGCTGCTTTTTTACTCGGCATGCCTTTTTACTCGGCGGTGTAAAGCGTCGACGACTTGGCGGAGGGGCTTGTGGAATTAGGGCAATTATCTGCTGAAGAGAATGCAGTTTTGTTATGTTTTCTTTTATAAAATCAAGTTTTGGAATTTGAAAATAAAAAGGGTTTTTTTTAAAAAAAAAATTTAAATGTTTGCCCCGAAAATAAAACCAGTGAAATAAATTAAGTGTGTCATTCAAGTGGTGTTTTGTTTTTATTCAAATGCAGTTTCACAATTATTTGTAGGGTTTTGTAGTAAAATAACGCATTAAGTTTTAGCTTTCCCGATAAAACTCTAAACTTTCCTGAAAACTATCAGAATGATCAAAATATATATCAGTCTGTTTTGTACAATGACCCTTAGTTTTCAAGTTAACCGGGTCTATAAATTAGCTATTTATTCCAGTATTCTATCCATTTTTATTACGGAAGTAGCTTTATTATAGTTTTATTTCTATATTATTTAAAATTTAACTCCCCTATACAGTTTATAGTGGTATTTTGATTTTGGTTTACATAATAAAGGGTCACTCGGATGAAGAGGCAGTTTTTATAATGATCATGAAGTGATGCTCACAAATTCGAGTTCTTATTGAGATAAATCTGTCAATGACGAAAATTAAATAAACCAAAAAGAAAATTTTTGGCCGCAAAATTAGATTCTCTAAATGTTAAATATAATAAACACTGGGACATTTTTATTGTAAGAATGATTATCGTAATAGTCGTGCTATATTGGAATCTCTTTTGTTTCCGGTGTTTGCTTCTAGTGATGCGAATATCGATGTTAGCAATACATCGATTTAAAATAATAGAAAAAACATCGACATTTTTTCAACAGTCAATGTTTTTGATTCCGTAGCATTTAATAGTTAAAGTTGTTTGCATTAAATTTGAATTTGCTTATTTTTTCGCATACTCGTCAATGTGCGAACGGAATGAAGAATGCAGAGGGGGCAGAGCGCGAAAATGGAGTCATCTGTGTGGGGCGAGAAACTACGAATAGCTGGGAATGGCTAGGCTTAACACAGAATTTCTTGCGATTTGAACGCAGTGAATTGAGTGATACTATCAGCTGTATATTTATGTCGAACTCTTTGCATGTATTTCCATTCGTGTTCATGGAAGCTTTAATTTACTGCAGATTAGAACGTTGAAGGGAACGAACACAAAATCTTCGGATCAGAGGGATCTTAAAAACTCCGTATATTATACAACTCGTTATTTAAAAACTTCACACAGATTGTGGATTGAACTTCGATCATCGATGATAATCTCTACTGATTGGTGCATTTTGTAGGTTTCTCCTAGTATATATTTCAGACATTCCTCTGGATGTTGCGTGTCCAAAAACGTTGGCACATGGATTTTTCTTTTCAGCGTGAATGAGTATTGTTCTTTATCTGTATATATTGGGGTCAATTGGTTCCATACACATTTCTGATCTACATTGTGTTAACATTTTGATAGAAGTGGAAGAAAAAGAAAAGAGAAAAAATAAAGGAGAATAACGACACAATAATAAAGAAAAAAAAAAGAAAAAAAAAGAAAAAAGAAGTAAAATAAATACATAAGTTAAACATAAAAAAAAAAGAAAAAAAAAAAATATAGGAAAAAAAAAAACTAATGATAAAAGTAGAAAAATAAAAAAAAATTAAAAAAAAATAAAATTAGCAAAATAAATAAAAAAGAGCATCATTTGAAAAACAAATATTAGCTGATAATATATTAAAAAATAAATAAAATACAATTACAAATATCCTTGACAGCAGCTATCCTATTTTGCATCATCCGGAATGAATAATGCAATACGGTCCTACTGCTCATTCTGATTAATACGTAATGTATGCTATTAATTTTCCTATAATATAACTCACGGTTTTTAGTTTTAATCTCTGCACTATTACCACAATCTTTGTACCTTGCCTCTTACGTTATCTCTCGGCCTCGGGTTTATTTGCATTTCGTATGGGCTTATATGCCTACTTTTGCAACAAGATGCGCCTTCGCTTCGTCATGCTAGTTCATCTACAGTCATTGTGAGATTTCCGAAGATGACTAACTGCACTAGTCTTTTATATCTTGATGCACGCGGCTAATGTCGCAGAGGAAGTTTTATGTCTTATACAATCTAGTGTTGGAGATTTTGTAGCGTCATCGACACCCTGGTGACATCGGCTCAAATCGCGCTAATTATTCTACAGCCCGAGGTGTTAACTCAGCGAGCAGGACTAAAGTGCGATTGTAGCGTTAGGAAAATTTTAAGCTCTCGGATTGTAATCCACTGTCTTGGTTGGTTGTGCTAGTTTTGATTCTATGTAAGTTGTATCACTCACGCTATGGGGTGATGGATGTGATATTGGTACCATTGTAAAGTAGGAAGAAGCTAGCGAACGTTGGATCATTAGCCGCTGTTTTGTGGCGTTACTTCGCATCTAGCATTCTGCTATTGTCTCATGAACCTATACTTAACGAAGACTATTCCATGAGAGCCGTCTTGTCTGTCTAGGATTCTCTTCTCTCCAGAGTGTTGAATTGTTCGTGCCTATGCTAAGTTTAGTGGCGCAAAAATCACTCGTCTCACTATGTTAGAGAATGAATGCCTCTCTGAAATCATTCAGTACTATATCGTATATTCGGTGCTCCGGGTGTACTTCGTGTTGCCGGTCATAGCAAAGGTTCAGACGTTTTCGATATGCCATTCCTCGGGCAGGTTATTTCACGAAGACGTCTCAACCGAGAAGCCAATTTTCATACTATGTTATTATGGGGCGCGCTAGGTATCTAAAAAAGAAACAGCTAGATCTCCGGAATCGACGCGGATAGAGACAGTATACGTTGTATTCAGTTGACTGGTGTATAGCGCAGCCTAGAGCGTAGTAGTATAGTATCAGTGGAGCATGAAAGGGTCTATTCTCTAGTTACGACAGCTTCAATCATCTAGCGTTCGTCAATGAGCTCCGTCATTGTCATCCTCGTCGTCAGTATGGCAGCAGTCGAGTTTCTATAGGTTCTTGCCGCGGTTCCTGGCACGCGGCTACGCATACACCCTATCCACCGCTGGCTGTACGTGTCACCGAGCGTCTTCATCACTGTCCCTCTGCCACATCGAGTTCGCTCGCGTTACTTCGGGGTCAGGCGTTCCACCTTCGGGCGACCGAGTTAACCTCTTTAGCTGGCAGGCGTTCGCGGGGTTCGTCACACAGAGGCCTCGGGGCCCGTCGCGCTCCGCGTCTGGTCGTTCAGCGTAAATTGAGTTGAGTGCTGGTGGGGCGCGAACCCCCTTGCGCAACGCTCGTCTCACACGAGGCACGTCGTAGGTCTGAGGTGGGTTAGGAAACGGAGGCAGTTAGTTAAAAAATAATAATATGGAAATGAATGTTTTTATTTACTTAGTAAACTCTCGTTGATACAATTCCAAGGAGATCTGAATAATCGGTGTTCTTTCTTATAAAAATTACACACACAGACACAATATAATATATATATATATATATATATATATATTTGTGTGTTGTGTGTGTGTGTGTGTGTGTGTGTGTGTCGTGTGTTGTGTGTGTGTGTGTTGTGTGTGTGTGTGTGTGTGTGTGTGTGTGTGTGTGTGTGTGTGTGTGTGTGTGTGTGTGGTGTGTGTGTGTGTTGTGTGTGTGTGTGTTGTGTGTGTGTGTGTGTGTGTGTGTGTGTGTGTGTGAGTGTGTGTGTGTGTGTGTGTGTGTGTGTGTGTGTGTGTGTGTGTGTGTGTGTGTGTGTGTGTGGTGTGGTGTGTGGTGTGTGTGTGTGTGGTGTGGTTGGTGTGTGTGTGGTGTTGTGGTGTGTGTGTGTGTGTGTGTGTTGTGTGTGTGTGTGTGTGTGTGTGTGTGTGTGTGTGGTTGTGTGTGTGTGTGTGTGTGTGTGTGGTGTGTGTGTGTTGGTGTGTGTGTGCGGTGCGTGCGTGGTGCGTGCGTGCGTTGCTGCGTGCGTGCGTGCGAGCGTGGTGCGGTGGTGCGTTGCGGTGCGGCGTGCGTGCGTGCGTCGTGCGTGCGTGGTGCGTGGCCGTGCGTGCGTGCGTGCGTGCGTGCGTGCCGTGCGTGAGTGCGTGCGTGGTGCGTGCGTGCGTGGTGCGTGCGTGCGTGCTGTTGCCGTGCGTGCGTGCGTGCGTGCGGCGTGGCGTGGCGTGGCGTGCGTGCGTGCGTGCGTGCGTGCGTGCGTGCGTGGCGTGCGTGCGGCGGTGCGTGCGTGCGTGCGTGCGTGCCGTGCGTGCGTGCGTGCGTGCGTGCGTGCGTGCGTGCGTGCGTGCGTGCGTGCGTGCGTGCGTGCGTGCGGGTGCGTGCGTGGCGTGCGTCGTGCGTGCGTGCGTGCGTGCGTGGTGCGTGCGTTGCGTGCGTGCGTGGTGCGGTCGTGTGCGTGCGTGGTGCGTGGCGTGCGTGCGTGGGTGCGTGCGTGGTGGTGCGTGCGTGCGTGCGTGGTGCGTGCGTGCGTGCGTGCGTGCGTGGTGCGTGCGTGGTGGGTGCGTGCGTGGCGTGCGTGGCGTGCGTGCGTGCGTGCGTGCGTGCGTGCGTGCGTGCGGTGCGTGTGTGTGTGTGGTGGTGTGTGGTGTGTGTGTTGTGGTGTGTGTTGTGGGGGGGGGGGGGGGGGGGGGTGTGTGTGTGTGTGTGTAGTGTGGTGTGTGTGTGTGTGTGGTGTGTGTGTGTGTTGTGTGTGTGTGTGTGTGTGTGGTGTGGTGTGTGTGTGTGTGTGTGTGTGTGTGTGGTGTGGTGTGTGTGTGTGTGTGGTGTGGTGTGTGTGTGTGGTGTGTGGTTGATGTTGTGTGTGTTGTGGGTGTGTGTGTGTGTGTGTGTGTGCTGGTGTGTGTTTGTGTGTGTGTGTGTGTGTGTGTGTGGTGTTTGTTTGTGTGTGTGTAGTGTTGTGTGTGTGGTGTGTCGCTGTGTGTGTGTGTTGGGTAGTGTTGTGTGTGTGTGTTATGTGTGCTGTGTGTGTGTGTGTGTGGTGTGTGTGCTGCTGTGTGATGTGTGTGTGTGTGTGTGTGTGGTGTCGGTGTGTGTTTGTGTGCTCGTGTGTGTGTGTTGTGTGTGTGCTGTTGTGTGTGTGTGGTGTAGTGTGATGTGTGTGTGTGTGTGTGTGTGTGTGTGTGTTGTGTGTGTGTGTGTGGTGGTGTGTGTGCTTGTCTGTTGTGTGTGTTGTGTGTGTGTTGTGATGTGTGTGTGTGTTGTGTGTGGTGTGTGTGTGTGTGTGTGTGTGTGTTGTGTGTGTGTGTGCCTTGTGTTGTGTGTAGCTTGTGTGGTGGTGTGATCGTGTGTTGTGTTGTGTGTGTGTGTTGGTGTGTGTGTGTGTTGTAGTGCTGTGTGTGTGTGTGTGGTGATGTGTGTGGTGTGTGTGTGTGTGTGTGCTGTGTGTGGTTGTGGTGTGTGGTGTGTGTGTGTGTGTGTGTGTGTAGGTTGTGTGGTGTGTTGTGTGTGTGTGTGTGTGTGGTGTTGTTGTGTGTTGATGTGTGTGTGTGTGTTGTGTGTGTGTGTGTTGTGTGTGTGTGTGTTGTGTGTCGATGTAGTGTGTAGATGTGGATGTGTGGTGTGTGTGTGTTGTGGTGTGTGTTGTAGTATGTGTGTGTATGTGTAGGTGTGGGTGTGTTGTGTGTGTGTGTGTGTGTGTGTCGTGTGTGGTGTAGGTGTGTTGTGTGTGTGTGTGTGGGTGTGTGTGTGTGTGTGTGTGTGTGTGATGATGTGTGTGTGTGTGTGTGTGTGTGTGTGTGTGTGTGTGTGTGGTGGCTGTGTGTGTGTGTGTGTGTGTGTGTGTGTGTGTGTTGTGGTTGTGTGTGTGGTGTTGTGTGTGAAATTGGTAGTGAAGCTAGATGGGAATACCGGGGTGTGTATATATATATTGTGTGCGTGTGTGTGTGAATTTTTATAACAAAAAGACCGATTATTTCAGTTCCTTGGAATTCGTATCAACGAGGGTTTACTATAGTAAATGAAATTTACATTTCCATTATATTATTTTTTTAAACTTAACTGCCTCCGGTCCTAACCCTTACTCAGACCTACGACGTGGCCGTCGTGTGGAGACGGAGCGGTTGCGGCAAGGGGGTACGGCGGCGCCACCAGCACCAACTCAATTACCGCTGAACGACAGACGGCGGAGCGCGACGGGCCCCGGAGGCCTGTGGTGACGGAAGCGCCGCGACGCTGCAGCTAAAGAGGTTACGACTCGGTGAGAAGGTTGGAACGGCGGACCGAAGTAAGGCGGAGGAACTGATGTGGAGAGGGACAGGATGAAGACGTGGGAACGTAGGAGGGTGATAGGTGGTTGAGCGAAGAGGGTGAACAGAAGGAGCGGGAAGAAGCCATAAACCGAGAAGAGTGGTGGGATATTGAGAGAGGTTGCACAATGGGAAGTATGACGACCTATGAGATTGAAGGTGGGCGAAATAGAGATGGCTTTATGATGCACTGATAACATGAACTACAGGCTTAGGTGGCTCAGTACATCAACTGAATTCACTATAGTGCCTCTGATCGGGTGATTTTAGTGAGATCGTAGGCTTCCGGGGCCCATGTCAGTATTTAATTGGCGGTCGGGTGACGCCCTGAGAAACGTCGGAGAATGGCAACCGAAACGTCGCACCTTTGCTATGGACGGCCCATTGTCGCCCGGACAGCCAATTCAATAATGGGTGATTTCAGGATTCGAGTCCCTACGGTGGCAGGATTTTCGACACTAACTACATAGCACGAACAAATACAAGCTCTGGAAGAAGGAGAATCCTAGCAGATGGCTGCTCTGATGAGTATTTTTTGTTAGTTCATTGGAGCAATAGCAGGGAATGCTAGAGCAGTACCGCCACAATCGGGCCACGGACCACTCGCTATCTTGCCTTCCTCTTTCTTGTCCTATCCTCACACCATACTTAGTTACACTTACACGCACTACACTACCACACATGTCGGGTGACCAATCGGTAGCTTAAAATTTGTCCTGACTGGGACGTTGTCCTGCTGGCTGGAGGTATATGGTTGTGAATATTGCGCGAGTTGACGTGTAGGTCGGTACCGAACCTCTCCAACTAGTGTGGTAAGATGTAGAACTCCTCCCGCGACAGGAACCTGCACAATATTTAAAGGACTAGACAGTTATCTCGCGCGGAAATATCAACCAATTGTAAGATGAACTGGGCTGTCAAGGCGAAGCGCATTTGTTAAATATGTTGCGTAAGAGCAAGGGTCAGAGATCAAATACCCCAGAGCAAAGCGTGAGACGTAAGATATGGTGAAAAAGGAAAATTTACAAAATGTTAATCGAATGACGGTAGGATCGTAATTGAAGATTCATCCGGATGAAGAAAATGGTGGTAGGCTACCACAATTCAAGTTAACACAAGGGCGACGTGACTGGGGAAATTACGGAGGAGGAAAATTGAAATGGAACGGAAAAAAACAATGATATAAGCGCTGACAGAAAATATAGTTCGAGGTTTGTAACACGGCCGTGGAATGTCGAAAGGAACTAAGAGAAACCCAGAAACAGAAACAAGTACGAATACGACATTCTACGATGTTCGATGTTCGATTGTACGATACGATGTTCTCAAAACATCGATGTTTTAAAAACGATGTTATTAACATCAATTCTTTGTGATCGACCAAACTCTCTCGTCGGAGATAACCTCCTTGGCCTTGCATTCCCTCTTTCTTCATATCCGTTTCGCACATTGAGATATGGTCAAAAAATACGCAAATTGAATTTTAATGCAAACAATTTAGTATTAGATGCTAAGCGAATCTAAAATATTGATGTTGAAAAACGTCAATGTTTTTTCGATGTATCACTAGAAGCACGACACGGAAACATAAAGGATATTCGCAATATAGCACAACTATTACGATGATCAGTTGTTTGACATAAAATATTTCCCAGTAGTTTATTATAATTTTAACATTTAGAGAGATAATGTGCAATTCTTGCACTGAATGCAATGTGCATTTAAAGAGATAAATTGCAATTCTTGTTATTTAATTTTCGTTCATTGACAGATTCATCTCCATAAGAACTCTAAATTCGTGAGCATCAACTCATGATCATTTAAAAACTGCCTCTTCATCCGAATGACCCTGTTATGTAAACAAAATCAAAATACACTTATAAACTGTATAGGAGGGAGTTTAATTTCAAATATAGAATAAAACTGATAATAAAGGTACTTTCCGTAAGTAAAATTGATAGAATACTGGGAATAAATAGCTAAATTTTATAGAACGGTAACTTGAAAACTAAGGGACATTGGTACAAAACAGACTGTTACATATTTTGATCATTTGATAATTTGTCGAGTTTTTTGGGAAAGTAAAACTTGAATGCGTTATTTACTACAAATCCCTACAAATAATTTGTGAACTGCATTTGAATTAAACAAACATCCACTTGAATTTGACACACTTAATTTTATTCAAACTGGTTATTTTTGCACAATATTTATTTAACTCTTATTTTCAAATTCAATACTGATTTTATAAAAGAAAACATGACAAAACTGCATTATCTTTCAGAGATAATTTCCCTAATTCCACAGCCCCCTCCGCAGAGTCGTCGACGCGTTTACACGCCGAGTAAAAAGAGCAGCGAGTAAAAAGCAGGCAGTGGTTCGACAAGCGCATGCAGGGTGTTGCGCGTGCGGGAGCGCTACAGCAGCGGCGGTACACCGCTGTGTATGTAGGCGCGCGCGCGGGGGAGGGGGGAGTGGAAGAGAGGAGGGGGGTGCAGAGGAGCGGGCGACGCAGCTGCCGCAGCGTGCTAATCGTCTTAATTACTGGCGCGACACGGACTGGTGGCACCCGCGCCGCCCCGCGCTCAGCCTGCACTCCGCCAGCCGCCGCGGACGCAGACGGAGGCAGTGGCACAGACAACGTGATAGGAGCGGCAGGGGCATTGCTGTTCTTCATGATGTGGGTTGTACTCGATTTCCGTGCGCAGGCGTGGAAGCAGACGTACGCCAATAAACCCTCACTTTTCTAAGCAGATGTTCACACAGATGGTTGGTCTTTTAATTTGCTTCTGGAGCTCCCAAGCGAAATACGCTTATTATTTCTTAGGCACATAAGGAGACAATTTTGTGCCTTCTACTACATTTTTGGAGGTTATGTTCTTTTTTAGAATCCCCGCTTCATGTCGTGCTGGCGTGACAAAATGGGCTCGCACGAGCTACTTACTCGCCTGGGAAACACGGCGCTTCTGGGAGCGCGAGTAACTTCCCCTGACTCCGCTCTCATTTCCCCTCCAAATCCAGAATGGGATGAACGCGCGCAAGCTGTAGCAGGCAAGATAAGCACAAAGCACTCTCGCAATATCACGATGAGTAGTTCCTTCATACGCAGTAATGAAATGCTTCAACTGAATAGTGAAATGACCAACTTTAAATGCAGTGAAATAATTATAAACGATGTCATTGCCAACAATATTATTTAATATAAGAGCAGCTTTCGATGGCTTACCCATCATCATCAGTTGTCTGATACAAGAAGAAAAAACAAAACATTAAAATGTGAATATTCCTTTGATTTTACAACAAGATTATGATGAAGGTTACAAATAATTTACAAATTTTTAGGAAACTATTTTTAACATTCTAGAAACTGGAAGAAAAGAAAAAAGTGGAGGAATTCTTCCAGTTTTTCTTGTAAAGCAAAAAATATTCTTATTGAGCCAACCACTATCCCTTTTGAACCAACAAAGATCTTTGTTAAGCCAACCAGAATCCCTTTCAAACCAAAAAAGATCTTTGTTGAGCCAACCATGATCCTTGTTGAGCCAACCAGGATTCTTGTTAAGCCAATCATTATCCTTGTTGAGTCAACCATATCGTTGTTGAGCCAACTAATATCCTTTTTGAGCCAACCAATATCCTTTTTAATCTAACTATGACCCTAGATGAGCCAACTATGACCATGTTCAGCCAATCATTATCCTTGTTGAGCCAACCAAATTCTTGTTGAGCCAACCAATATCATTGTTGAAACAACAATGATCCCTGTTCAGCCTACTGTGATCCTTGTAAGCCAAGTATGATATTTGTTAAGCCAACCATAATCCATAAGTGGAAGATAAACCCAGCAATTAGTCAAGTGAGAGATTGACCCAGCAAGTCGATCCAGTGGGTGATCGACTCAGCAAGTCGACCAAGTGGGGGATCGACCCAGCAAGTCCATCAAGTGAAGAATCGACCTAGGAAGGCATTAAGTGGAAGAATAGCCCAGAAAGTCGATCAAGTGAGATATCGACCCAGAAAGTCGATCAAGTTAGGGATCGACAAAGCAAGTCGATCAAGTGTGGGTTCCACCCAGCAAGTCGATCAAGCGAATGATCGACCCATCTAGTCGATCAAGTGGGAAATCCATCCAGCAAGTCGATCATGTGGGGGATCGACCCAGCAAGTCCATCATGTAGGCGATCGACCCAGAAAGGCGATCAAGTAGGGGATCGACCCAGCAAGGCGATCAAGTAGGGGATCGACCTAACAAGTCAATCAAATAGGGGATCGACCCAGCAAGTCGATCAAGTGAGCGATGGACTCAGGAACTCGATCAAGTGGGAGTTTTACCAGCCAGTCGATCATGTTGAGGAAAGGCCTAACACTTCGATCAAGTGGGGGATCGACCCAGCAAGTCAATTCAGTGAAGGATGGACTCAGCAAGTCGATCATATGAAGGATCGACCCAGCAAGTCCATCATGTGGGCGATTGACCCAGCAAGTCCATCAAGTGAGGAATCGAACCAACAAGTCGATAAAGTGGGGGATTGACCCAGCAGGTCAATCAAGTGGTGGATCGACCCAGCAAGTCGATTAAGTGGGAGACCGACCCAGCAAGTAGATCAAGTAGGACATCGACCCAGCAAGTCGATCAAGTGGAAGATCAACCCAAGCAAGTCGATTAAGTGGGAGATCGTCCCAGCAAGTCCATCAATTGTTGGACCGACCCAGCACGTCGAACAAGTGAGGGATCGACCCAGCAAGTCAACCAAGTGAGGGATCGACCCAGCAAGTCGATCAAGTAGGGATCGACCTAACAAGTCGATCAAATAGGGGATCGAGCAAGCATGTCGATCAAGTAGGGAATCGACATAGCAAGTCGATGAAGTAAGGGATCGACCCAGCAAGACGATATAGTAGGGGATGAACCCAGCAAGTCGATCAACTGACGGATCCGTCCAACAAGTCGATCTGACTATCCTGAGTATTATAACTTTTTTGACTATTTTGACAATTTTGACTCTATTGTCAGTCAGTCAGTCCTTCCGTCAGTTCTTTCGTCAGTCCGTCCGTCAGTCCGTCAGTGCGTCAGTGCGTCAGTACATCCGTCAGTTCGTCCGTCAGTCCGTCTGTCTGTCAGTAAGTCCGTCTATCAGTGATCCCGTCCATCTGTCAGTCATTCAGTCACTCCCTGTGTGTGTGTGCACAAATTCTTTTTCATCTTTAGATAGAATTATAAACTTTCTTTTATTTCGTTTCTCATTCACTTTATGCTATGGTAACTATATCATGTAGTAACTAGATTATTTATTGCAACCCAACAGTTCTCACAGTTGTTATATCTTTTTGCATCTGAAGATAACATGCTGGGAAAATGTGCTGCACATTCCTAATCGACAGAAACGTGATTGCGTGATATTTATTAACTTCCATAGAAATTTAATTTGGATCCTAAAAGATAAGATAATTTACAAAGTCTGGTTATTAATTTTATCAAAATCACAAAGGATATTATTTAAACATTTCAAATACAAAGACCAAAGTGATCTAGATGAAAAAAATCCAAAAGTTCCAGGAAATATACTGCTTGCTCGAGCGCTAGGGAGAAGGGATAATCACGCTGGCACCAGGATTGCTGTGTCATCGGTATATTGTAGAATTCCATGGTTTATCTTCCTACAATCTTGATATTTCTCTTTGTACGACTTGACCTCGTAAAGTAATAGATGAAATTACGTTACATATTTCGTAAATAATTACTACAGTTTTCATTTTCGATCTATTACAGGCAAATAACACACACACACACACACACACACTCACACGAACACACATTGAGATTTTCGTAGAGAAACAAAATATTCCTATATTTTTAGTTCAATTCTAATTGAATAGTTATATAATGACACGATCTGTACACAGAACAAACGGTTGGGAAGCTCGGGTCAAGCGCAGGTGTTGCTGTTCAAGTGCCCGAGTGCGGACGTTAGTCTGGGCGCAGCTCTCGGAATGCACCTAGTCAGCGGAATTCGTTGTACACGGCCAAAACAAATTAACGAATGTGTTTGCCGACCGGCCATTCTCCAGCGCGGGAGGCACTGTCACGTGAACTAGCGGTATATAAGTTAGCGGCAAAAATCGCTTGGTGGGATTTGATAACGGATGAAATCTTCGTGCTGATGCTCATTTGTCGATCTATGCTGTTGTGCTCGCAAGCCTCGAATATGCGAGTTGTCTCTCTCGACATAGAACTACAGGCCAGAAGCACGACGCGAAATGAGATACAAATTAATTGTTCAAGCAATCAGTGGCAAAATACTATCTTTCTGACTTCAGGGAGTGAAGGGAGGAATGACTTCGATACATAGGACAAACACGTATTCTAAAGCAAGCGTTTATGTTTAGAACGCAAGGTAGAAGACACACAGGCAGATCGTTATAGAAAGAAATTGGTAGAAGCCAGAACAGGTCATGAACCCATCCTTGGAGTAGAGGAGAAGAAGATGATCATAAGGGTGTCAACTCTGCTATTTGTTAATACGAGCATAACTGCGTCATTGCAGGCCAGAACCCACAAAGCTGAAAAAGGATACTGTTATTTTTTAATTGCTGAATTATTTGAAGAGCTAAAAATTAATCTTAGACGTAGCACCACTTTAACCGCCGGGCCTGACCGTGCCACCGCGCTGACAGAGGGCCAGAGGGTGGGTGACGCAACGGAGCAGAAGAGGA
>BOPP01000046.1:2089525-2102069 GCA_017312745.1 Gryllus bimaculatus
CCCGACTTTTCATTACTTACGAATGCCACGCGGTTTACGGCACCGAGAACTGTAAAGTTGCATAACGTACGCGAAATAAAATTGTACGTTTTTTCGCCGTCGCTCTTTCCCGGTGATAAAGTGGCCTACTCGCGTGGTTCTCTTGGAAGTGGCTTTAAAGGTCACGGCTCCATGTTGTTGCATGAGTAGTTCTAGTGCATTTGGATATCGCGAACTGTTTGGTTTTACGTTGGGTGATGTAAACTGAAAACAAGTATTTTGAAAATGCAATATCATAAAATGTATTAAATATCAGTTAACTGGAGAATGTAATTGTAATGTCAATGAAATGATATAAACGTTTGTTAGTAATGACTGGTTTAAATTGTAAGAAATAACAGTATTTTACAACGTTCATAATCTTTAAATAATGATATTCATGCATTTTATTTTATTTAAATAATTAATACTTAAATAAACATTAGTAACACATTCCTCTTATTTTATATACGAGATAATCAGATATTTTATATAAATGCCTCATAACACAAATCTGATTTTTTGGGTTTATTGTGAATTCTAAATACACAATAGTGTATTAATATTCAATAACACAAATAAAAGTTGAAGAATATTATTCACGTCTACTCTCAAGATATATACATTAAAATATTAATTTAACTTAAAAGTGTGGAAAAGAAAAACATTCAAATGAAATGTTTCTTTGATTGAAACCAATTACAAATTCAAGAGAATCGATAGAGAATCGCATTAATAGATTTGTCTTTCTTAATTTAAACGAACTAATTGATATTGTAAGTGATTCAATACAAAATAAAATACGTAGTTAGCATTAATGGAGCTCTACCATTTTCCTTTCATTTTATTTCCTTCATCACCTCTCAAACCAAATCATGCACTTTAAATCGTAAGTCAAACAAAGAGGTGATTTTTCCCTAATCCTCTAAAAATTGGGCACGTATTTACCAGAGAAAAAACATTCAAATCAAGTGTAAAATCCAAATGAAAAGGAATTTATAAAAATAATATATTTCATTCAATCTTGAATAAGTTATCTTTGTTTTTATAAAAAGTGTATCTGAATTTCTTACCCTAATTCTCTACATCATTGACACTTTAATTATTCGTCTAGATTAATATATCCATTAAAATTTTGTAAATTATCAATTTAAATTAAATTTATACACATCCATTGCCAATTCTTAACCTGATATATTTATTCCGATTGAATGAAACAGGGCAACAGGGCTACTGAATATCGCATGTGCAGGGAATAAGCTCCACGTTTCTGAACTGATCAAAATTCTCGGGCCTCCGCTAGTCGATACATGAAAAATTCTCTCCTCGCGAACCACACCCCGGAAAACAGGGCGGCAGGCAGCGTGTCTTAACTCAACGTCGACCGGCGCGCGCAAGCCCCTGTCAGCCGTTAACGCCGCGGAGGCCGCTCGCCCGCTTTCTATCACGCCTCGCCTCCACCACAGCCACGCCCCCCTCCGAGCTACCTTCCTCCTCATCACCCTCCTTCTCCTCCCCTTTCTGCCTCTCCCTCCTCATCTTCCTCCTCCTCCTCCTCCTTCTCCTCCTCCTCCTTCTCCTCCTTCTCCTCCTTCTCCTCCTCCTCCTCCTTCTCCTCTTTCTTCTCTTTACCTCCTCCTCCTCCACCTCAATCTACTCCTCACATTTCTCTTCCTTCCCGCCCTTATTCGTTTCCTCCTCACCCTACTCCTCGTTGTCCTCCTGCTCGCCCTTAAGCGCCCCCTGCCCTCATTCTCCTCCTCCTTACCCTTCTGCTTCTTTCTTCTCTCACGACTCGCCCTCCTCTTCGACCATATTCACCTCCCTGTTCTCATCTTTCCCCTCGTCGTTATCCTCCTCCCCGCCTTTATCCTTCGTCATTATGCTTCACCCCGCCCTCAAATTTATCTTCGTCACCTTCCTCCTTTTCTTCCTCCTCCCTCATCTCCCTCTTCCCCTCCTCCTCCTCCTTCTCCTCCTGTTCCTCATCCTCTTCCTTCTCGATGCCTCCAGCCCTCTCCATGCCATCCTCCTCATCGTCCTCCTCCTCGCCCACCTTTTACCTCCTTTTCCTTGCCCTCCTCAACCTCACTCCTATCCTTCTCCTCCCCCTTCTTCTCTTACTTATCCTCCTCCTTCTTCTCACGACCCTGCTCCTCGCCCTGCTCCACACTCACCTCCCTCCTCTCCACACTTCTTCGGTCTCCCCCGATCCTCCTTTCTCCCTTCCTCGCCCTTCTCATCGCAGAGGCCGCCCTGAGGTCGAAGAGGGTCGATGACCGCGCGTGACGGAAAAGGAAGATAGAACGCCTGAGAAGTACGAAGAACTGTCACACCGAAGACATTCAAATATTTTATAATATTCCTTATTAAAATAGTATGTATATCTATTTCTGCATTATCTGTGTATTTTGGAAATTGAAGTTAATATTTTTTGTTATTTTTATGTTATTTTTATTATTTTAATTGTCCACACTAAAATAAATTAATCTACGTTTCACTTTATTTTCGAAACTGGCACGAAACAATTTTTCATTACTATTTTGTTTTCATTATTGGTTTATTTCTTTGCATAAATTTAGCTGTTGATGGTACACTTAAGCAAACTATTCCAAGTCATCCTCAAGGATACGTGTCCTGCCAGGAATTTAGTAAAGTAAATCTAAACACTAACATGCTTGAAGAAAAAGTGACATGTGAAATTTCCTTAGAGAGATCAATATATTGGAAGGAAAGTAAAACTGCCCATGTTAAATAAGGTAATTTTTGAAACATTCTCTTTGAGTAAAGACTAGTCCTCATTCCATCTGTTGTCAATGTGTGTTGGAGCAACAAATAAGTGAGGAGCTGGCAACAAGAATGGAATAAGAACGAACTGAGAACAAAGAACAAAAGTAATGGAAAGTAGTTTCATAGGACGTTTCTAGTAATAAACGAGAAAAAATATATTCCCTAGCGCGTACAATGTTTCGGGCGAAGAAATTGGAATATTTTACCTGTAGTAGTAGTAGTTTACTAACTATAGTAGGGCAGGGTAGGAGTCAGCACCATACGGCCCGCGCTTAAAAAAAGATGTTTAAATGAAGTGGCTAATGAGTGCGTATGGGTTAAGTTGTGTAGAAAAGGCCAGGTTAAACGTTTTAGCGTCTTCATTTTCACTGTAAGTGGGAAATATTGAATGAAGTGCCATAAAATCGTTAATATAAATATGTTAAATATGTTCTGTTTATGAAAAGATGTAATTTAGAAGGGGAATATGTGTACATATTTATTGGTTGTTATACATTATTTATTGTCTAACGAAAGGAGAACTCAGGATTTCCTCTAGAGCCCGGGTGGGCGGGGGGAGGTAACAAGTAGAGAGTCTCGTTGACTTCATATTTGCCCATAAAGAAGTATTTACGCTGAATACAAAATTTACTTTTGATTGTTGACTTATAGTTAATATTTATATTGCAAACAATTCACATAATCTCTGGCAGCAAAAAATCTATAAAAGATATTTTTGCATTATGTGTCATTGCCTTGTGGAACGTGTGTAGGGGTTGAAATCGCGTGATCCCTTAGATTGGTAGCACCACCGGTTGAAATGATTGTGGGATAGCAGTAAAATTATGTAATCGCAATTTAGGTACATCCCACCCACTGTGCAGTGCGCGATTCTCAACCTTCTATCACACCTCGTCTTACACACGACTTCCCCCCTCCCTCTCCCGTTCCCTCCCTCTCCCCCTCCTCCTCCTCCTCCTACTCTTCCAACCCTTCCTCCTCCCCCTCCCCACCCTCGTCCCCGCCCCATCTGGCAGACGGCCCCGCACCTCGCCGCGCCAATATCGATATCAAATAATAATCGATCACGGCGCCTCCGCGCGGATAACGCCGCCGCCCGAGAGCGCCCGGGGCGCGAGCGCAGCGCTACCGAGCGGCGCCCGCGGGAGTTAAGAAGATCGAGGTGCCGCGGGCCGACTCGTTTCGCAAAGTGCCGGCGCCGCGTCGGCGGCGCAGCACCAGGGGCGGAGGGGGGCGGGGCGGGAAGCATGACGGAAGGTGCGAGAGTGGGGTGTAAAGCCGAGGTGGAGGAGCAGGTTGCTGCGAAATTTCGCACCCGAGAGAGAAGGCTGTCGCTACCGTCTAGGTAAGCTAAATTTTGAAGAGGATGCGTACGAGCTCTGACAATGACGTTGTGAAACTGATTAAAACTTTTATTACAAAGTTTACGGATGTTTATTGAATGCCTTTAAAGAAGATTACTGGCGTTAAAATTATTCGTTCAGTTTTTAACATTCACCCTTAGTGAAACCATCCAAGTTTAAAGAATCGTCAGATATACAATATAATCAGATTAACATGTAACATATTTTGAGCGATTTCGAGAAAAGAGACGGTATATTGCGATGTATATGGTTGTAAGATATGCATGAAATGTTATGTGCTTTTAAAGTGAATCATTTTCTACGGGAAAGATGTAATTTATTTGAAAAGAAATGAAATATACTAAGATTACACCAGGAGAACAGGATATGTAACATTCAACCATCATCATTTTGACCTATTAAAAAATGGTTAACGTTTCTATGAAATTAGAAAAAACTACGTAAAATTTACACGCATTCGTTTAAAAAACAAATAAATGAAGATGATAAAATAATATTTTACGAGACTCTTTCTTCATATTGTATTCGATAATTGATTTTTCCCAAAAGCTTTGAAGAAGTGTGTCTGAATATTTTTTACCCTACTGAAACTATTCCAATATCCGAAATTTGATAATATGGAACATGCTTGATGTTTGTGAACGCACCTGACCTACAAATTTAAATCAAAGCTTCAACCGATGTGATGTCGGTAAGGTAAAATGGTTACCATGGTACTCATGGTACAGATATAGAGGTTAAATGAATGTTAATCTATCAATTACACCATTGAAAATAAATTTGAATCAACCCTATTACAGAATCGCTAGTAACTAGCAACTCGCTCTTAAAGAAGACACTGTAGATAGAACACGCCACTTCTTTTGATACGATAACTTAGCTTAAATATTTAAAAAAACAATATATAAATTCAAATATTTAACTCCAGACATTCAAACGCATGTATGTATAGTATTAACGTTATACTCGATAGATCTGTTGGGGGTGTTCCCTGAACTCGATAGCCAAAATTGAGTGTATTCGGTGTGCTTAATTCAGTATTTCGCTAGCCCCATGATGTAACTGCAACCACTTAACCTCCTATTCATAATCGTGGTGATATATTTAGCTGAAAGCTCACGAACCCTAATAATGACTGTTTCTTTCCCCAATTTTAAGTTCAATTCATAAGCAATGTTGAATAGTGATGATATTTTGGATGTGTAAAATTCCACAACACACCAGCCTGACTTACTCTTGTTTGTTTACAGTTTATACTGGTCTACAAAATAAAGACTTTTTTGTGTAACAAAAACGAAATATACTATTTCTGTTAGAAAATTTGTCTCTGAATGCAGATTTATTTTCAGATTTTCTGTATCGGCCTCAGCTGTCATGGGATGAACGTTTATATAAACGCGTATGTCTCCCTAGGTATTACACTAAATACCTGGCACAATGACACGCTCTAATAAAACAGAACCAAGTGTATACAGTAAAAAATAGAACAACGTTAATATTATGGAAAGTGAAGAAACATACCAATAAGTATTTCTCTCACCATTTCTTGCGATACTTTGCCTCAGGAACGTCTTTTTGTAAGGTCCAGTAGTAATCGTGCAATATTCCATCACTCCAATTGCCATAGTAACATTTTTCTATTTGAAAAATATCCTTGTGAAACCATGCTCAATGGTCGTCACTAGAGGTGCCGAGGTTATCCATGACGATATCGAGACGATCATGCAAATGTGTGTTATGTTACATCCCATACATATGATCGTAACCGATCTCGTACAGTATCGCGATAGCTTTCAGTCTTATAGTTGTCTAAAAGATTTTTACAGACACTTGTGAAAGGCAACCATCCCTTTCCTCAACATCACTCAACAAATGTTCATCAGCCATGAATTAAATAATTTGCGGTCCTAGTAATAATACTTCCTTAATTTTTACTTCACAGACCTTTGGGAGTCTCCCGCAAATACATGAATCCACATAACTAAGTTACTAATGAGACCCAATTTAATGCGCACTGGAGATAGGTTCTAACTTTATGGAATCAACAAGAGGAGTGTTAACGTTTCTCTGTCCAGGCAGTAGTTTAATGCAAGCAGGTATTTTTCCCCACAATAGCAATTTTTTCTGCCTCTGCTATCTCATTCACACAGAATGCAGCAGTGATTTGAGTTTTCCAGCTGCATGCCAAGAAGAATAGCATTTACGTAGAAATCTGTACATATATTCCATTTAAACGAGTATTTCTCATATTTGATATGTATGAGAAGCAGTTTAAATATCTCATAGATCTCCTTCACGTGAACTGCATAAGCAATCGGAACAGAGGGTAATTTGTTCCCATTGTGGAGACGTACAGCTTTCAGGGTACTTTTGCTAGAATCTATGGACAAGCGCCATTCAGTTACATTGAATATATGGTCAAGAGACTTCATAACGAATTCGATATTATTACAAAAACTATGTCACTTTTCGTTGAGATCGTTTTAAGATCGTTGAGATCCGCCTTGGGACAAAAATGTCGTTCATTTGAAGCACGGAAGACTTGAAATGTTAAGTTAGCATGAATCCTCTATCTTCTGAATGTTTGCCACTCTAGAATTCATCTTCACTCATTGTTACGTTCTCAGGATGTACTGGTACCGGCAATTCTACCCCGTGACATACAATATGCTTTCGTCGTTTCTGAGGCGATTCCAGCTATTTTTGTCAGACAAAATAAGTCTGTTGTGTGATCTATTGGTTCTCTCCAAATCATGGAAACAGCAAAGGACAAGTTAAGTTAACTTAACTTTTAATCAGCAATGTTGCGAAACATTTTGAATTTCCTAAACGGAATTTTTTGAGTTCAATATCAAGTATAGAAATTTCTTATGCACATTTCAATAGATCCTGAACATTTACATCTGCAGAATAATTAAATGAAATTATAGCATTATAACCAATATTCAGCGTTTTAGAAGCCTTAGATAAGGAGTGGCGTGTTACAAGAAAACAGACCGATTGGCCAAACTGATATCATATTCGAATTTAGTGTCCAAGACTTAGTTAAGAACTCCATACAAATTGCCAGTGTTATTTTTATAACTGATTTATTGAGTTTTTTCCCCGAATTTAGTGTGAAAGTGTCCAACCGAGCAGAAGGTACAAACGTAGAAGATATGAGTAGGTTTGGAAAATGGAAGTTCAAAATGGAAAAAAAATGAAATGAAAATGTATGGTAGAGCTGAAAGCGATCTCTTCAAAAACTGATATTTAGAATAGTTGAAACCAGAATCAATGAGGTAATTTTGTCAATCATTAAGATTTCATGAAACCGATATCAGTTGTGATTTCTTACTGTTGGAAGGCTTTTGGATGTTTAAAAGACAAAGGTTATAAGCGTTCAGCTGTTTTTCAATGATCCTTGAAAAAAACACGGGAAGTGGAGAATACTAAGCCGAGACCTTATCGTGAACTTATCTCGCATAGGTTGATAGATATGTGACGATATACATTCTAACTGGGAGTTAAAAATTCGTCTTTTTTATTTTAAAACCACCCTCACATATCATACAATTGACCTCCAGAACTTTCCGTCCCATCCTCCTATTGCAATCAGTATGTGTATGATAAAGAGATATCTCATCGATTGGTCCACATATAAAATCCAGGATCTTGACGAGGCGAATTTCGACAAGAACATTATAAATGAGGGAAGGTAATATGAGAAATTTTAACGCTACATCGTGCAGTGGAGCAAGAATTTAAAAAAAGCCAGGGGTCTTGTATTACTCGCTCAAGTTTTCTTGATACACGTGCTCCCTAGTCCTCATTCAGCGCTGAATAGCACGGCATGTTGAGATAGTGAGGTTCGACTCGGAACGGCACATAACAATTTACAACGATGGAAACAACCACACCGTACTATCAAAACAATCGCAGCATTTCTCGTGGCACGCTTTGGCAAGTAAAGTTCATACCCACAGTTGGTACGTCCTTTAAAACGTGACGTAACCAGAGCCCTCCTCTCCCCGCACTCCCGCTGTGGAATATCAAGAAAACCTGCTCGTATAGTACAGACGAGGCGAATGCGCCAAGGAGAAGTGGCGAGGTGGGAAGCGAAGCCGCGAGGGCGTGTCGCGAGGAGAGCACAAAGGGAGCAGCGTGGGCGGGCGGAGGGGCGGGGTGGGGCGACCCCGCCCCGCCCGCCCCTCCCGCCCTCCGCCCTCGCCCACTCCCCACCCCGGCCCCACCTCGCCCCCGCCCCGCCCCCGCGCCGACCGCCCTCGGACCCCGTCCCGCCCCCGCCCCGCCCCCGCCCGCGCCCCCGCCACCGCCCCGCCCCCGCCCCCGCCCCTGCCCCGCCCACTCCGCCCGCCCACGCTGCCTCCCTTTAGTGCTCTCCTCGCGACACGACGGACTTCGCTTCCCATACCTCGCTCTCCTTAGTGCATTCGCCTGCGTCTTTTACTATACGAGCAGGTTTTCTTGAATTCCACGAGCGGGAGTGCGGGGAGAGAGGGCTGTGGTGTACGTCACGTTTCCTTACCAACTGTGGTATGGAACATTTACTTTCAACGTTGCCACGATGAAATGCATAGCGATTGTTTTGAAAGTACGGTGTGGTTATTGTTTGCCTATCATTGATAGATTGTTACGTGCCGTTTCCGAGTCGAAACCTCACTAGCTCAACATGCCGTGCTATTCAGCGCTGGGTGAGGATTAGGGCGCATCGTGTATCAAAGAAAACTGAGGCGAGTAAATGAACAAGATCCCTGTACTGTTTTTAATTCTTGCTCCACTGCACGATGTAGCTTTTAATATAACACGTAACTTCCTTGTAATGTATTGAAATCATTCGATGGGTGATATGGATAGCCAAATACAAGGCGGTCGGATGAAGAGGTGTCGGAGGGGAGTATTCAAAATGTTTTGTTGAAGTGTCCATATTACAGATTTTGTAAAAATGGCGTTAGGGCTACTCCTTAGTACCTCATGCTGGACAATATAATTTTATTCGTTTTCATAATTATTATCCTAAAATATTGTTTATTGAAGTTCGTGAACAAAATTAAAAAATAATAGATTAATAAAAACAAATTTAGGGGCGGGCAATTTTCCCTCATTTCCTCCTCCACTAGAATCCGTGCCTGCCCAGATATTTGCCATGAAAATGAGTGGATATAAACTTATAGATATGTGTAGAGAGAATTATTACAAGCTACAAAAGATGCGAAGTTGTAGAAAGTAGTGAAATCAGATTGCAAATTAATACGTTATTAAAATCGAAACTATACTATATTAAAACTGCTTATCCTTCTCTGTTCGTCTCGTGGGCTTCTTTGTCATTCGCCTTCACCGTTCTCTGCTTGCGTCCAGCCCTCTGATGCTTACGCCTTTGTTGATCATTCTTCTTGGAAAGGGCGCCTCCCCGATACAAGATTGTGACTTTTTTTAATACGTAGGACTATTGCGCTTATAAACAAAACCCTGAATTACACAATTTCTTTCCATCATATTGAATTAAAAATTTCGAGGTCTGAGCTTGCAAGAGATGACATAAACATGCATAAGAAACGAGTGCGATAGTAATCTGTAGTGTGAAATCAGCGTGTGCGATACAGCCTCGCCTTCAGAAAATGGGTGAAATTGGAGCGCTGGATGTCAAATGCCCGTTGCCGTTCGAAAGCAGAGAGTAGTGCTTCCATCCATTTATTATTCATATGAAGTAAAATGTAAGCTGTCAGGTGTAAAAAGTGTATTTTATTTAATTATTTACAACAGGCAGTCGCCTTACACTTTATATAATTGATACAATTTATCTTATTTTTTATTCTTACATTCTTCTTCTTCTTATTATTATATTAATACATTAAACATATACATATATAATTATGACTATAATAATGTAATTACTGTATTGGTTCATTGTTATAATATATATATATATATAATATATAATAATATATATAATATATAATAATATATATATATTTTATCAAAATAATTTATTTATCTCGGATTTTAATCGCTTTCAATGTGGAAGCCAATTTTTTGGGTTATAACGAAGAAATCTATGTTCGATTCTTTATATTTTTGTTAACTCTGCTATATCCCACTTATCGTTGGTTTTATCATATAAAAATAACTTTTATGTCTGGAGTGAAATCTTATAGTAACGCAAAAGGGATTAATTTAAAATAATCCAATAGTTGTATTTCTCAGTTTTTGTTTGAACCCAAATGCTCAATTAGTTGGGACGGCCCGGACGGGAAGGCACGGGGGGCCAGGGTAGGGGAGAACGGCAAATAAAATATGAATGGATTAAGTTTTGTTAGTTTATTATATATTTTTTGTTTTTTTTCAGATATGTGATTCATGTTAGTTTTATATAAATTCATGATTTCATATCTATGATACCAAAAATGGCTTCACATTGAAAGCGATAAACGAGATAATAAATTATTTTGATAAATATATATATATATATATATATATATATATATAATAATATATATATATATATATTATAACATGCAATACAGTAATTACATTATTAGTCATATTATTATGTATTATGTTTTATGTATTAATAATAATAATAAGAAGAAGAAGAAAGAAGAATAAGAATAAGAATAATTGTAAAATTATATGAAAGTGAGGCGACTGCCTGTTGTAAAAATAATAAAGTAAAATACACTTACACCTGACAGCTTAACATTTATACATGCAATAATTACAATGGATGGAAGCACTACCTCTGCTTCGAAGGCACGGGCATTGCATCCAAGCGCTCCATTTCCCATTTCTGAGCGAGGCTGTACCCACACGCTGATTTACACACTACAAGTTACTCGCTCGTTTTATGCATGTTTATGTCTCTCAAGCTCAGCCTCGAAATTTATCCATATGATGGGAAAGAAATATGTGTAATTCAGGGTTTTATAGCGCAATAGTCTACGTATTAAAAAAGTCACAATCTTGTATCGGGGAGGCGACCTTTCCAAGAAGAATGATCAACAAAGCGAAGCTCAGAGGGCAGGACGCAAGAGAGAAGGTGAGGCGATGACAAAAGAAGCCCACGGACGACAGGAAGGATAAGCAGTTATTAGTATATTGATTTACGTATTAATTGCAATCTGTTTCACTACTTCCACATTCATCTTGTTAGATTGTAAACTTCTCTACACCTTTCTAAGTTATTCACTCATTTCATGCAATATATGGCAGCACGGGATTCACGTGGAGGGAAATGAGGGAAAATGCCCCCCTAAATTTTTTTATTATCTCATTATTTTTTAATTTGTCACGAAACTTCAAGTAAAATATTTTAGGATAATAATTATAACGAATAAAATTATTATTGCAGCATGAGCGTAGTTTTAGCCTACGACATTTTACAAAATCTGTAATATGACACCTTCAACCAAACCATTTTGAATTTCCCCTCCCCTCTCTTCATCCGACCCTGTATTTGGCTATCCATCTCACCCTCCGAATGTTTTCAATACATTACAAGGAAGTACGTGTTATTTAAAAGCTACATCGTGCAGTGGAGCAAGAATTTAAAAACAGTCAGGGATCTTGTATTACTCGCTCAAGTTTTCTTGATACACTGCTCCCTTAATCCTCACCAGCGCTGATAGCACGGCATGTTGAGATAGTGAGGTTCGACTCGGAACGGCACGTAACAATCTACAATGATGGCAACAACCACACCGTACTTTCAAAACAATCGCAGCATTCTCGTGGCACGCGTTTGACAAGTAAGTTCATACCCACAGTTGGTACTGTCCTTAAAACGTGACGTAACCACAGCCCTCCTCTCCCCGCACTCCCGCTGTGGAATATCAAGAAAACCTGCTCGTATAGTACAGACGAGGCGAATGCACTAAGGAGAAGTGGCGAGGGCGTGGAAGCGAAGCCGCGTGTCGCGAGGAGAGCACAAACGGCAGCAGTCGTGGGCGGGGCGGAGGGCGGGCAGGGGCGGGGGCGGGGGCGGGGCGGGCGGGGCGGGGCGGCGGCGGGGCGGGCGGGGCGGGGCGGGGCGGCGGCGGGGCGGGCGCGGGGCGGGTGGCGGGTGGTGGGGAGTGGGCGGGGCGGGCGGGACGGGGCGGCGGGGCGGGGCGGGCGGAGGCGGCGGCGGGTGCGGGGGGCGGCGCGGGGCCGGGGGCGGGCGGGGGCGAGGCGGGCGGCGGGGGCGGGGCGGGGCGGGCGACAGGACGAAGAGCACGCATAGTGCCGCCTCTCCGGTGTATATCTCTCGCGTCGCCCGTGATCGATTGTTATTCCTCGATATTGACGCGCGGCTGGGATGGCGCGGCGCCTAACGCCGCGGAGCGCCGCGCGCCGCGACCTCTCTATTTATTTAGGCCGTTCGCAGGGACCTCCCC
>BOPP01000046.1:2113620-2152390 GCA_017312745.1 Gryllus bimaculatus
CTCCGCACAGTCGCGCTGGCCGCGGACGGCTGGGCGAAATTAAAAACCAGTCGTCTCTTCGTTTGTATATTTTCTTTCAAATGTTTCGCTTATAAGGGGTAACGTCTATGCGCGAGAGTAAAGGTATATTTCGCTTAACGTTGGGACACTTTGCAATACTTGCCTGTCGCGAGTGTATCACATGTGAATTAATTGCATAATTTCCCTCTGAATACTTAATTTGCAGCATACAAATTATATATATATATATATATATATATATATATATATATATATGCATATATGTATATGTATACACACATAATGACCATAACAATCTTGTTTCCTCTTTAAACAAGTAAAAAAAACTTATACAATAGTAAATCATGAAGTATTATTATTCTTTTTAATACATAATTGTGGCATTACACATATTTTCCTAGTGTAATTTCTTTACGATATGTTTTAAAAAATATTTTAATACAGACAATAATGATGATAAAATTGTTTTCAAAATGTATGTGTTAATTTTTTCGTACATTTATATATTTCTTAAGATGTTGAGCGAACGATATGGAATTAGTGTACTGACAATTTTTGGGAGAACATTTTGAATGATACAAAAGGTAAAATTGATAAAAATCATTTAGATACAATGAGACATATGTAGTTTTGTTTTATCTTCATCGCTTCACTCGCAAAGTAAAAATATTTAACAGTTAGCTTTATTATTAAATATATATTATTAATGATCGTTCTTTCATTGGATTCGATTTCAAAATCCATCGACTTAGAGATCATCTTACATACAAATTTGTGTCAGTGTTCAGGATTGTTGCCATGTTCGACTGTTTCCGCCCTGGCACTTCGCTTGAAAGGTGCTTTGTGTGTCACCAGTGCCACTGCCGACTTCAGCGCTCCAGCGGCGACTGCCAGCGACCGAGTTCGGAGGGGCGAGGAAAGCGGGGGACTCCCAGGCAGGGAGTGACGATTTGCACGGGGCTCGGCGGAGAAGGCGAGACGCTTTTCGAAGCGGGCGTCGCCCCCCCCCCACCGCGTTGTCAAACTCTTCCCTGCCAGTGCAGAGAGCTACGGGACCCCTGTTTACCAGCTACAAACTCCTCAATACACGATCTCCGAATAACATAGATATGAGGTCATATGCAGCTTGAACAGGTATCTTACAGATAAAAGAAATATTGTGTTTAATGTTAATATTTACGTGGTTAAACGGAGGAGCATACTTATTGGCCTGAGCCTCACCACTAATGAAGACAATTTTATTATTATTATTATTATTATTATTATTATTATTATTATTATTATTATTATTATTGTTATTATTATGTTATTGTTATTGTTATTGTTGTTGTATTATCTGAGGATTATGTTCCATATTCTTTTGCTCTAAGTTCAGAAAGTGGGATGGCCCCAGGATAAGGTGTTTGAGCTGTTGGTAGACTTTAAGAAAAGAAAGACCATTTATGTCCGAAAATATCGCTAACACATATTTAATAATACATCTCGCATGAATATATTTTTTTTAAATTCTGAATGGAATATTGATAAAATATTTTCCTTTCACGTATTAAAAATTTGTGTGAACATATTTATTATACATTATTCATATCTCCTTAATATTCCTGGCCTAGTAATATTTGTAAAAACAAGGTAAATTTAATTTTTGCAGGATTTAAAGTAGCAAAGAAACATTTGTAAGTCTCGAAGTATTAAAAGCTAATATGTAAACGAAATTTCAAGAATATATGACAAGTCTGTACTGTCGAATCAATGTTTCGTAATATTTATTGCAGCATTTTGTGTAGATTTAAGTTTTACAGAAAAATATCAAATGAATAACAAAATAATGAAATGCCTGGTTTTATGAGATACCCAAAGCTTGTAAAAAATGCAAAAGCAATAAAACGGTCTCGATTTTGGGTGAAAAATTCAAATACTTGATACTGTTAGTCCACCTACTTCTTAAACAGATTGAATTCTCATACTCAGTGCGGCACTGCTTACACGCCATCATGCAACAACATGGATAGAATAAGAGACAGTACGCCATTATAGTACCATTTATATAATCGTGTACTTGACGTAAACAAGCTGTTGCGGTTTCATTCAATCGGGTGCTTATATGTTGCTACAGTGACGTCACTATGGGAATGTTGAAGCTCCAGATTGCATGAAACTGTGAACAGCCGATTTATATCAAGTGCACGGTTCAATAATTCCTAGTATAAATGTTTGTAACAGCAACATTTTTGGTATCATTGGTATTGTAACAGTACTATAGAACAATTCACGTCACGACACACGCAAGCGTCGATACTTCGATACGATACCTTACGTCGCAGTCCCTTTGTCACCACTTAACAACCTTCTAGAAAATAACGCTCATCCCGTCCTCTTAGACCCTCGAGACTAGTATTTAACGAAGAGGAAGTGTTATAAACGTGGTGAAAGAGACGAAAGAAGGATTTGGACGCGGCCATAAAAATGGAACAACTCGGCTCAGCCCTTAACGCGCGCCTTAAGCTTTCTCGGAATGAAAATTAAGAAAAATTCTTATTTTTCAGTAACCCGTGGCGACCCGTATAATTCCAGCAGCGTTTTTAACGAGCGGGTGTCGAAAGTGGGCAGAAAAACTCCCTCCGTTATCCGTCGAGCCTATTGAGCAAATCAACCGTTACGTCTGCGTAGAAGGAGCAGAGATTGTTCTGATCCGAAGTCACACAGGCGAACAAACTCATTCCTATTCTAAATTGCACTTCTAACATTCAGTTCTCTGGAGAGAACGCGGTCTTTACTGAGTATGTGCGCTGCCTGGATGCGTATGTGCGTGTTGATTGTGCGAGCTCATAAACGCGACACTACAGTACCGTGGTGCCGTTTAGATGACGACACGCTTAGACATTGCCATAATTGGATATGTGGCATGAAATGTCTAGTACTTAAGTTATGTTGTGTCCTGGTGAGTTCCTTGATAAGGCCCGCTTGATTTGTAGAAGTCAGTCCGGCTTTGGTAGCTCAGGGCATCAAATGATGTTACAGCAGTGTCTATGATTGGGAGAAATTAGGGTTCGGCTCCCAAAGGCGGCAGGATTTTCGACACTAGCTAGATAGCTAGGTCAAATTCAGATGCTGCCTGGAGGAGGATTCTTGTGGCCAGCCTATCAATATTAGCTGATCGAGTTTCCAGTGGTTTCTTCGGTCAACAAAAATCGAATACCGAAGCTGTACCCTAACAAACTGTTCACGGGCCACGCGCCATCTTTCGTTCCCTTTCCTTGTCCTATCCCCACTTCTTAGTTGCACGCACGTACTCTTTCAGGCACTGCACTATCCCACCTATCGAGAGACCAGTCGGAAACTTAGAGCTTGTCCCGGCTAGGGTGGTGCCCGCTGGTGGGAGATACCTGGTTAACGAAAATCTCACATTACGACGTGTAATTATGATCTCATTTACGGGACTAATGACCTTGGCTATGGTGGTGCCCGGAATCACTGATCAATAAGCCAATCCATTGAAACGCAGTCATCACACGACTGGGCGGAAACTTCCCGTTGGTCTGCAACCGTGTCATCTCCTCTCCCACAGCAACTGATGAGACTGTCTATCTGCTGGATGCCTTCACTGCCCACCATGCGATTCACTGAAGAAGGAGAAGATAAATGACCGCAGGCAGTAGCATAAGAGACGAAGGTGGACTGATCCCGCTTAACCAAGAGGTGCAAATGTTGGGAACAGACATTTGCTAAGCGACCCGCGCAATGACTGTGTAGTAGGGAGGCTTTCATGAACAGATTGAATTAAATTATCATAGATCTAATCCTGTAAATCCTTTGTGCATGCACTACTTTTTGTTTCTCTCCGTGCCATCGGCTTCAGAGGAAAACAGTGTGAAAATAACCTATAATCCTCTTTACGCGTAATGGCTAGCCGGGCAAGTTAATAGGATTAGAAGAGAGCATTTCAGTATACTACAAACTGTTGCACAGTGAATTCGTTTACAATATACTAAGCTGTTCTAGTATTTGTGAGGACTATTTTTGTTAAAATATTCAGTTCATTTTAGTAGTATACGAGAGTATTCTATTTCTTGTTCTTAAATATTGCACGTGCTACTTTTTGGAAAACTATTTTATTTAGTTCTATTATGAAGCACTGTCTCTGCTGCAGGTGATTACTTTCTTGCCCTTACTTCATAAGAAGAGAAAGTATTGTAATCGTGTGCCAGCCAACGGCGAATTTTCGAAAATGTATATAAGAGACTATAGAATATATCGAGACTATAAAATAATTTATAGTCTTCAGGCCCTGGTAACGAAAAAGTGAATAAATTAAATTCCAATATATAGTGTAACTTACTTCCTTTAACAGGCGATGTAGCCTGAATACATGTTTTGTGGGGTCTTGATAAACATATAAGGAAAACAATAAAAATCGACTGACGGCAATTGTCTACCCGTCTGTCTGTTCGTCGGTGATCAACTCTTGCGCCCAGGCCGTTCAGCCGACTGAGACCTGGCCAAAACGCAAGAGATAAAAGACGCGAGTCCGGGAGACAAGAAAACCGGAGGCAAGGGTGTGGGAGGCGGGGAGCTGGAATAGGCGGGGGTGGCAGACACGTACCTTGCAGCGAGGCGGATACTCGAAGCTAGGCGAAACGGGGCTGGGAGAGCTGTTGCCCCGAGATGATGAGACCAGGGAAGGTTACATGGGCGATTGTGTCGATGCCGTGTCATGAGCAGGGTTGCCAGTTTGGGCCCTTTTTAGGCTGGAAAACGGTTCTGTCTCGCGGGACAAAACTCGTTACGCGGAATACCGGCCCATGGGCGGAAATTCATCCAAACACGTGCGGTTTGGGGCAGGTTTTTATTTTTCGATTGAATTGTCGGAAAACCACAAAAACGTTGGTAGTTAGTTTGATTTTTAGTTTTTTGAGAAGTGAGTAATGTTACTTTTTAGACCTCTAGTATAGGGTGTGTTCTATAAGTCATAGCGTCTTTGTCGTATACAACACACGAGTATATATCACATTGTCACTATTTGGAGTTAATATTAGAACACGTTATTTAAAATTAGTCATTTTTTAGAAGTACGGTTTCACTGCCAGCATTTTCTGTTAGGTATAGCGGGAGGGACGTTAAAAGAGATGGCACGTTTCAATACGAGGAGGATTGGAATATGAACAGGAAGCACAAGATTCTGCTGTGTGGTGGCATTAGGGATGGATGAGCTAGGCTGAGTGGTGTGAGTCAAGGAAAGATTGAAAGTAATTGACTGACGTTTCGAGAGTCGTAAACCGCTGTTCATACCTCCGTCAAGCTGCAACCCCCACTTGTTCGAAATTCAAAATTGACTAGCCTATAATTTTGTTCTAATTATGTACTAATTTTCTCACACAATTAAAAATTTTGTACTCAACTATAAACAATAAAAAAACCACATCCAAAAGTGGGGGTGCTAGCTTGACTTAAGTTGCACGCCACTTCTCAAAATGTAAAATCAACTAGCCTACATTGACACTAATTTTGTACTAATTCTACCACAATTAAAAATTTTGTATCAACTATAAACAATTAAAAACCGGGTGCCAATGAAGCACTTTTCACGCATATTTTCTGATTTTTTAACACATTGAGAGTGAAAATTTAAAGCTGAAATCAGAAAATATGAATTTCGAACAAGTGGGGGTTGCAGCTTGACGGAGGTGCTGTCCATTATTTTCGTGATTGTGGTCAATATTTTATCGCCGAAGAAGGCGTTTTTCTTCCCCACCAGATGGTAAGATCCGGCACCGATCCATCAGGTCAGTTTACGTTATATGCCACCCAGCGGGGCACTGCCCATCCCGAGACAAGCTCTAAGCTCCAGACTGGTCTCCCGACATGGCGTGGTAGGGTAGTGCATGTAAGTGTGTGTGTGTGTGTGTGTGTGTGTGTGAGGGGTGAGGATAGGTCAAGGACGAGGAAGGAAAGATCTCGAGAGGTCCGTGGCCCATTTATCCGGGTACTGCTCCAGCATTCTGGTGTAGATCGAACAGACCAGTTAAAAGTCCAGATCAGATTAGCAGACAGCTAGATTGTTTTTGTTATAGACTGCGCGTTAATTCGATCTAGCTATCTAATTAGTGTGAAAAATCCGCCACCGAAGTTTAAAAGAATCGTACAGCCTCCCGGTCGTAGCCACTGCGGGATGTGTGGCAATGCTGGCTCGGAGCTAAGCCCAGCCAGCGCTAGGTCTGAAGCAGGGACGAGGGAAGCGCGGCCGTAGAGCAGCGGTAGGGTGGGGGGAACGGGGGTTGGGGGTAGCTGGTGGGACGGGTCGCCTCGCTTCACGACCTCCAGCACTGCACGTCGCGAGTAATAACTGAATAATTTCTGGGATAATGGTGGACGTACATTTTGCTGGAAATGAGGTCGTTGCTGTAATACCGCCCTGCGTTCTCTTTTAGTTCCTTTCTCTCCCGACTTGCCGGGAGGTCTGCAATCCGACTCGTAGAAAAAAAGCGTGCTATGAGTAAGTCATTAATGTGCTGTTTCTCTTATCAAGGTCGGCTATTAAAACGAAATGATCCAGTAACAATGTGGTAAGTTGCATCACGTATGAGAAACATGCATCAATTTTGTCAAATGGCAGATATTTTGAGCAGAATATGAGCGTGACTGCATTTTTAAAAGAGAGAGTGGTGATGAGATTTTCTATATTTAGAAGGCAAAGAACTCAATTTTTTGTTACTTATATAGCCAAACGTATTTTTCCAGTAATATTAGTATCAATATTAGTATAAATATCAAAAATATTCCTAGCCTACCAAAATATTCTGAAATTTGTAATTCAATAACTATTTTAGTCCTATTTGAAATATTAAATGATATACATTGTTATAACATGTTATAACAATGAAAGAAAATTAATTTACCAAAAAATCTTAAGATCCATGCATTATTCCAGAGAAGGCACAAAAAGGAAATATTGAGTTAAATTGAGCGCTAGTAGATCTCTTGAAATTGTTTAAAATAGGACCAGCTCTAGTAGTGGCGAAAAAAGAAAAAGGAACATTGATGGATGAAGTCAAATAAGATATAAAAAATATGGAAATACGTGATCTTCAGTTTAATAAATACTTGCTAAAAACAAAATAGTGTGTCTGTAGATTTAAAAAATGCAAGTGTATATTTTCGAGAAAATAAATGATAATAATAATAATAACAATAATAATAAATAAAATAATATACACATTTTAACTTACGTAGCATCCAACTGCCTCAAAACACCTAAATTTACAATCATGAAGCGTAGGATTTTTAGAGCGGACGACGAAATTTGACGCCCAATTACTACCAAAATATTCATATTTTTGAAAAATCTTAATTCAAGACCTAATTTGGAGATATGGTTTGCTAAACACACTTCACGAATGAAAAAAACAAATCTTCATAATTGTAACTGTAGGAAGACGCTGAAAAATTTTTGAATTTTTTCAATGTCGAAAAATCAAGGTTTTCAACTAACATGAGACTTGTACCATTTCCTTATACGTCCTTCAGTCTATGCATCAAAAAAGATGGAGCCGGTTTTGACATAAAATTGTTTAAACAAAAAATTATATTTCCTTTATTTCACGCAATATTACGTGAGAATTACTCAAATTTTCGAAAAGTTGGACATGACCTTATTTCAAAAATATATTTAAGGAACAAAGTTTATAACGGGAAAAATTAGCGCAAAAAAATAAAAAATTGCTGTCGGTAACAACTTTGATGAAGAAATTACGATTAGAAAATTTATCTAATGTATGTAATGCATCTCTGGGAAATAAAGTTTCTGCATATTGGCAGGCGATACGTAAGAGTAGTTCAAATATTTTACATAAAGAGAAACGAGGCAATTTACGAACTTTTAATATAAATGGACAAACATTAGTAAACAGACAACAATAGCAAGAACACGCAAAAAAGTAATTAAGGATAGAATTCACAATCACATTTTACAGTAATCACCCAACAGAAATATCTCTTGAAGAGATAGGAAGTATTTTAAAACATTTCAGCCTGCAAGAAGCAGTAGCACTTATCCTTGAAGTGAAGGTGAATGAACTTTAACACATTCTCTGAGAATTTATATTTGTTCATTAGATTAAAAATGTCAACTAGTCGGAATAAATACTGCCTTATTCAAGGCCTATTCAAGTAATTTTCAATATAGTTTGGAAGCGAAATAAAATTAATATGACACATTTCGCCGCCATTAATAATCATAAATTAAATATTCTATTGTTTTATTTAAAAAACCACTTTCAATTAATAATTGATGTACAAAGCAGATGTTATAAAATTATTACCTGATATATTAACGTCGTTTCGTTAATATTGAAAATGAAAATGTAAACATAAAATTGTGCATTGAAAACGGAATATCTGCTCTTTTTGCACGTTATCTACAATCAAGCTGATGTATTTACTCGTATCAAAACCCTTAGTTTTTCTGAATATTTTATATATATTTATATAGCGTGTCACTTGATGTTATCCCTTTCTCTTTTGCTCATTTGGTATTTTTGTTCATTGGTATTTTCGATTCATGAAGTCAGTTAGAAAATGAAAAGTACACAAGAATTAAAGAAATAGGTGACACGTGAATAATATTTTTTTTTTAATTCGTTTGGAACAAAATGGGCAATGCTTCCTTCCTGAGGTACTCAAAGTTCTCCCTGTCAATATTTGTTTTTTTATTTTTTTTGCCAATTAGTATTTTAGTTACTGGCGCGATGACTATTTTTTGACGAAAAAGTAATAATGTTATATGAAAAAACGAGCTTGATATTGCATCTGCACAGAATACACAAGATTAAGAGACATTCTATCAATTAAAACGTTCCTTTTAGTAGTTAATTACGATTACTAACCAACTATGAAATGACACGATAATATTCACTATTGAAATAAAGGTATAAATTGATTCTCTCTTTTTTAACTGTTTCAGACGAGGAGAAGTATTATTTCTGAAAGTGACTGAGGTCACAACGTGAATACAGATAAAGTGTGAGATGCACACAATCAATAATATGACATCGTGATATGACATGGATACTAACATTATTTCATTACTTTAAATATTGTTTTGATAAATACAAGGAGAGGTAAATAAATCTGATTGAACCAGATTACACATTAAAAAAGAGTAAAATCACTCTAAAAGTTAATTAAAATGTGATTAACAAATATATCTGGTTCTGTATTCATTATTTTATTTGGTTGTTGCATAGAAATTGAACAGAATAGTAGAATTTACGGAAAATAATACATATTAATAGTTTATTTTGATTAATAAAACTGAGAATATGTTTAGAACCTTCAGTCCCCAACAGGAGCATCTGACAAGAGATGAACCAGAACGTTTTCTTTCTTATTGAACCCATAAAACACGACTCTCACCGACATCTTCATTAAAGTCGACACATTTGTCTCTTTAATCACCTCTAAAACCGCTCTCCGATCGTCGCAGGGTCTCACCTTCGCTTCGGCGAGGTTCCTCCTCAAAAGGGCGGCGCCTACCCAAACGCGACGCGCACTCGTCAGAGGTCGCAATGGGACGGAAAATTGATCATCGCGCCGGCGAGCAAAGCACACTCGACGAGCGACGGGCTGCGGGAGGAAGGAACGGGGTGGGAGTGGGGGGGAGGTGCAAAGCGCTCTGCTTAAGCGGAATGCCAGCGGGGCGTGGGGGTGCCCGGAAGAGGAGATGGGCGTCATATAAGACAAGGAAATGCAAAGATAGGCTGTGAGACCAAATGGCATTCTTGAGTGCTCGTGTGTGTGTGTGTGCGTGTTTGTATAAATGTTCAGAAATGAGGCTCTCAGCAAATTCATAAAAAATAGTTTTTCTTTCGAAAATTCAATTTACTTGCTTGTTTGCTGGCTTGCTTGCTTGAGATTCGCGCGCACGTTTCCAGCTGTGGTAATTTTTCCCGTTAATGTAGTGAATGTTTTATAAGGTAGCGGTGATCCCTTCCTTTAATGGATGATGAGATCCGGAGCGACCTGCACGTTTGCTTCCAGGGAATTTTCTTCTACAGGTATTTCCCCCAGCCTGGGCACCGCCCCAGACGGAACACGCTGTACGCACCCGACTGGTCTTCAAAATAATATGTCGTAGTGTTGTGCATGTGTAAGGAAGGGAAGAGCGCCATAACGCGCAGTTCATGACTTGCTTATTAGGGCAGTACGGGGAAGTTAGGGCAGTAAGAGAATACGGCATTCGCCTGTTATTCATCATATACATCACAGAAAACTACCTACCACAGTTGTCGGTCGTTAGAATTCTCTCCTAGGCAGCGGTTGAATTCGACCTAGCTTTGCAGCTAGTGCTAAAAATCCATCATCCTTCTAAGTCAAGCTCTATAACGTTGTTTGTCTTAATAATTACATACCTACTGTAATTTTGAAAACTTCAAAACTGCAGAATTAAATCAGGAAAGGAGATAAACTTCAGGGAAACTAAAAATTTGAGGAATATAATGCTCTTTTATAAACATTGTGCTTTCATCGAAAAGTAATTTTAATAAGTGATACATGTTCCAGTTTACATATTATTTTTTGTTATAATGTATGGTACTTGTATTGGTCCCATATAGAAGTTAATGTAAATATTGTAATATATATTTTGATAATGTAAATTAATATTTGAGTTATGTTCTTCTTTTTGTATTTTCATATTCTTCTACGTTTATTCTCAAAGTTCTTTCTACGATTTTTTCATTCTATTTTTTGTTTTCGAACTAAATCACTGTTTATTTTATTACTGACGTAGTCCGTTTCTCAGCAAACATGTGATGACATAGATTTTGGTTGTTGAAATAACTGACTTGTTAATCGATAATACACAACTTTTTTTATTGTATCTACGCAGATATTCCAATTACTTTACCGATACGTATGATCTTATTTTTTATATTTAACTAGCCATTTAACTATAAGCTTAATACTATTGAACCGAAGTACGTAGAAAGATGGAATTTATTGGAAAGTAACATCTACACGACAAACAATTTTAGGAATTTTAGTGCTGTGACATGTATAATTCTACACCATTTGACTGAAACAAGCCCAAACCTACGAACATCGTCTAACACAACAACATTTTCTCGGAACTGTTCCTCCCTATTGACAAAATGTCACGTCTAATACCTTCCAAAATGCAGTGATGTCGTCACTACCGAGTGTGGAAGGAAATCAGGACGAAGTTCGGGCAAAGAGAGAGGGCGTACGAAGGGAAGAGCTCGGGGGAGCGTGAGGGAGTGTGGGCGAGCACGGGATGGCGCCCAGGCGGGCGGTCGCAGCAGCGGGCCGTGAAATCGACGCCCTTGCAGCCCGCCCGCCCCCTCGGCCCTCCGAGGGAGTGTGACGTCACGGCACGAGGACAAGCGACGAACGCCCCGCGCCGCACAGCGCCACTCCACGCCCCTCCACGCCACGCCGCGCCACGCCACACCGCCCCCAAACTATCGACCGCTAATCCTTCTCTCGATCGACATCAAAATCCACTTTATTTCCTCCTGAAATTGCCTTCACCTCGTGTGAGCCTTTCAACTCAATTTCGTCCGCAATATATACACTAAGTGTGTGGATTCGACGGGACGGCGCGGCGCGGCGCGGAGCACAGTGTATGGAGCGCGAGCAGGTGAATCTGTCTCCCTTGGGAAGGAAGGGGAGGGGAGGGGGGAAGGCGGAGAGGTAGGTTTTTGCTGGAAAGCGATCTCGCAAAGTATGGTGTTACTTGCTCGTTGAAATACTCATTTTCTTGCGAAAGACCCTTTAAACTTGGATTTCTTGGAAACAGCCCTGAAGAAACACTTACGTAACAAGTGTTTCACATATTACATTTACATGCATCACATTGTCGAAAAAACGTAAAAAAAACTGAAAGTATGATGAATTTTTTACTTGTCTTACCGGATAAATCTCATTTTCTCATGAGGTTTTACCGGAACTTAACCTTCTTATTGTTATGGTATTCAGAGTCCATGCGAAACTAAGTGGGTTTATTTTCGGACACCGATTGAAATTTAGAATATTTTCTGTAGTTCATTTTTATATTCCAAGAGTGAATCAAACAAATGCATTTTTTATTGTAGGCGTCGAATATTTTTTTGTTTCATATGTCATTTTTTATATTAAAAATTTATATTAACAGTGTTAAACAAAATATACAAATACTGATACAAACAGTAGATACTAGATCTGCATCTAAGTTGTTATGTATTATTCATTAATTCATTCATTTTGGAAGAACCATCATACACCAACTTAAGGGAAATTATAAGGACGGTGGAGAAATGAGGAGAGAGACATATTGTAACGTATTAGCCAGCGTGCCTCGTGGCATCTATTTGGGGACGCTGGCAGAGGATCAGCCTTGCCACAGGAAGAAGGGTTTTTCCGTAAAGGGAAGAACGCGGAAACGGGAGACACAAGGCTTTGGGAGTTTCCGGCTTATAGAAGCTTTTCACTGTTATAACAAGCGAGGGGGTGGCGTGACGTAGTAGGTCACGTGGGCCTCGCCTATATAACAGCGTGTACAGAGCCAGTGGGTGGGTTCTGGAGACAGTAGGAGAACCTCGTGCGTGTGCACAAAACTTGGCGCCACGACGGTGCATATGCGAGCCAGGCTCGCGAGGCTCGAGTCACTAGTTGACGAAGCCTGCGGACTTTATGTCCTTGGGTGACTGCGGTCACGGGGGAGCGATGCTGTGTGCGTGCTCCGAGGTGAAGAGTGGTTGAGTGCCACGATTCACGCCGATTCTCAATCGGATAAGATCGCTCCTGCGATCGAGGCAAACCAGCCGTTGGTGCGCCAGAACGGACTTTGTGTCCCAGCGTGACATCCGGTCACGGAAGCTAGGCTTTGTGCGCGCTTCAAAAGTAGGAGTGGCGAATGCCACAATCAAAACCATCTTCAATCGGGTTTGGATCGCTCCCGCGATCAGGGGATAGTAGGTCTATCAGAGCTAGGGTGTAAGTAAATTATTAAGTGTATATATTTGTTTTGTTTTCTTTGTTAATAAATATATTGTTATACGAAGGCTCTGTGTCTGTGGTCGCTGTGAGTATCCATGACGTCACAATATTTTGATAATTTATCTATGACATAACCGAATTCTAGGCTTTCTCTTGTAAAATTGCAACTATTGTTTCAATTATATTTCATCTAATAATGATTTTTGTGTTTGTTGTGGAAAATAGATATGTATAATTAGACTACTAAATCTTCAAATATTTCTATTAATGTTTTAAAACTTTTATTATTATTTTGTCATTATTTGTTATTTGCTTTTGATATGAATATAAAACAATTTATAATAGTATAAGATACATACGATTCCTAGAGTACGAAATAAAAAAAAAATATCTTCTCACGAGAGATCCGCCTCGATGACAACCAACTCCGGCCCACGTGTTCCCATCCCAACACGACGTTCTCACAAGGATATGCTTCGTTATAGCTAATGACATCGCAGAAAGACAAAAAAAAGTGGGAGGCGGGCCCTCTTTTCGCGGAAACGGATCATTAAAAGACTTCGCGATTGCTGCGAGTGCATTCGGAAGAGCAACTGCCGCGCGGCGGGCAACAAAGATTCCTTCACGGCTCGGGCGCAGAGAGACGCGGCGTCTCGACCCAAGGCGTTCCGCCCCATGCAAATGAAGGAGCTCCGCGAAGGGACGGTTCCGCGAAAAGGCACGCGCGGAGGCGCGCTAATCTATTTTTGCCCTCGCGACGCGACGCTGCTGCTGCTGCTGCTGCTGTTACGGAGAGCCAAGAAACTGGAGACGCCTTGCACGCGGCCAAAGACGCGGACTGGAACACACGTCGAACAGCTGAAGTACTGGGAAGATTCACATTCTTGGGTGAGACAAATATAAATTCATGGTGGTCACTGAAAAGTGTAGCATTTTATCTGGAATGAGCGAAGTTTTAGCTAGTAAACAGTGTTTAAACAAAAAAATAAATGCCTTATCTGTTATTGTGAATATTGAGAGAGATAATTTCTTTATTTTTAGATTATTTGTAAAGTAACACTTTCTTTTATGTTGAATTCTGTTTACGACGATGGAATGATAGTATTTTTATAAGCATTTTCCCAAGAGAAGTCACAAAACGATACGTCAAACAGCTGAAGTACTCGGAAGATTCACATTTTTGTGAGAGACAAATATAAAGTCGTGGTGATCTCTGAAAACAAGTGTAGCATTTTATCTGGAATGAGCAAAGTTTTAACTAGTAAAATGTGTTTAAACAAAAAATAAATGCCTTAATCTGATATAGTGAATATTGAGAGAGATTTTTAGGTAATTGGTAAAGTAAAACTTCCTTTCAAGTTGAATTTTGATTAGGACGATGGAATGTAACTGATAGAATTTATATAAGCATGTCCGTAAGTTACAAAATGATAGTCAACGAGCTGAAGTACTCAGAAGATTCACATTCTAGTGAGAGACAAATATAAGGTCGTGGTGATCTCTGAAAATAAGTGTAGCATTTTATCTGGTAAGAACAAAGTTTTAGCTAATAAAAAGTGTTTAAACAAAAAAATAAATGCCTTAATCTGATATAGTGAATATTGAGAAAGATTTTTAGGTTATTGATAAAGTAAAACTTCCTTTTAAGTTGAATTTTGATTAGGACGATGGAATGTCCTAATCATGGATAGTATTTATATAAGCATGTCCATAAGTTACAAAATGATAGTCAACGAGCTGAATTACTCGGAAGATTCACATTCTTGTGAGAAACAAATATAAGGTCGTGATGTTCTCTGAAAACGAATGTAACATTTTATCTGGTTTGAACAAAGCTTTAGCTAATAAAAACCATTTATAGAAAAAAATAAATACATTAAATCTGCTGTAGTGAATAATAAGGAATTTATTTTCAGATTACTGGTTAAGAAGCGTATTCATTGAAGTTTAATTTTGATTAGGACAATGAAATGCAACTGGTAATATTTTCATAAGCATGTTCACAAGAGAAGATTCAAAAAGACTATTTAAAAACATACGTTTCCAGAAATATTCTAGAGCCAATATAAACCATATCAAACCAACTTACATTGAATTAACAAATCCAAAGAGCAAGAGTTTAGTATTCCCTAATTCATTTTATAAGTACTAAAAACCAATATTACTGGCACTGGCAATGATATATATTTTATTTATATTCTCTGTAAAATAATCCGATGAACAAACGTACTGCACATAAACAATAAGGAAACGCTAATCAACCTTGCTCCTCAAACGATTTCTCAAAGATTTTATGAAAACATGTGCATAGTGACATT
The DNA here is from genome assembly GCA_017312745.1 of Gryllus bimaculatus. Lineage (NCBI taxonomy): Eukaryota > Metazoa > Arthropoda > Insecta > Orthoptera > Gryllidae > Gryllus > Gryllus bimaculatus. The sequence goes on from BOPP01000046.1 coordinate 2,128,950, forward strand.
AAAAACTACATTTATTTCCAGAAGCAATACAAGGGGTCATCTCAGCATTTTAAGGTACAAAGGTTTCACGAAGCCTTTCTAATCTTAGGCTCAAGAAACCGACATTGTAAATTTTATGTTCGCTACTTATCAAGAGAAATTAAAAGTTTAGTGCATGTGATCAATGTTTATAGGAATCGATCAAAGAGAACCTCACGCTTTGTTGAAAGCTCGCCTCTTCCAATCACCCTTTACACTCTACAAGTAGACAAAATACATTCCAAGAATCCGGTCTGGAACAAAAAACAAGAACAAGCGAATGCAAGCAAAAACCGAAGAAAGAGTTGTGCAAGAGCTTCCTAGAACCGCTTCCTTGCCGTTGGTGCCGCGTCGAGTCGAGCCGTGCCGTGCCGTGCTAGCAGCCCCGCCCCTCCCCCTATTTGCGCTTCGCGAGGCCTTCATTCCCCAAAGGTTCTTCCGGCGAGTGTTTGCTCGGTGCCTCGCGCGCGCCGGTCCCGGTTCGAGCCCCGGCGAGGGGCGCAGGGTGGGCTTCGCAGTTGACTGCGGGTTTATGAATAAGGCAGCCGCCGCCGGCTTTATTAGACATTCAAGGGCTGTTTAACGTACACAGCGCGCCGTGGAAGAGCGAAGGGGCGCCGAGATTTTCGTCTGCAGCTGCGAGAGTGGACGAGAGCGGAAAGTAGCTGCAGTAGCGATAACAGCAACAGGGGTGGGGCGTAGAGGGGGGTAGGGAGGGTTGCGAAAAGGTCGCAGAGCACCCGGTAAAGTGGGATTAGGGCGGGGAAGCCACAATCGGGATTCGAACCGGATCTAGATTGAGGTGGGAGCGGGTGTCGAATTGGTCTAGAAGGTTTGGAGGTTGGGATCGCGGGTTGGAGCGGGGTTGCGAGCCGGGGGGGGGTTGGGAGCGGGGTTAGTGGGATGAGCGTTGGAAAGCGGGGTTGGCGGGGTGCAGCGGCGGTTGGAGCGGGGGTTGGAGCGGGGTTGGAGCGGGTTGAGCGGTGTGGAGCGCGGGTTGGAGCTGGAGCGGGTTGGAGCGGGGTTGAAGCGGGGTTGGAGCGGGGTTGGAGCGGGTTGGAGCGGGGTTGGAGCGGGGTTGGAGCGGGTTGAGAGCGGTTGGAGCGGGTTGGAGCGGCGGGTTGGAATGGGGTGGTGCGGGTGGAGCGGTGTTTGGAGGCGGGGTTGCGAGAGGGTCTGGAGCGGGTTTGAATGGTTGGAGAGGTTGGAGCTAGTTGGAGCTGGGTTGGAGCTGGTTGGATGGGGTTGGAGCGGGTTGGAGCGGGTTTGGAGCGGGTTGAAGCGGGGTTGGACTTGGGTATGAGAGATTGGAGTGGGGTTCGAGCGGAGTTGTGACGGATTGGAAGCGAGGTTAGGGAGATGGACGGGGTGGGAGCGGGTTGGAGCAGGTTGGAGCGGTTGGACGGGGATGAGCGGGGCTGGAGCGGGGTTGGAGCGGGTTGGAGCGGATTGGAGCGGAATTGGAGAGGGTTCGACGTGGGTAGAGAGAGATTGGAGTGGGGGTCGGACGGAGTTGTCGAGCATGGTGGGGCGTAGAGACGGGCGGGACGGGGCGGCTGCGACGACGGGAGCAGGGAAAGCGCGAAGGCAGGGTTGGGGTAGCAATACGGTGAGGAGCGGGAAGAAAGCGAGCCTAGGGCAAACAATGTGGGCAAGAACAGTCTCAATGTTAAGAGGGTGCAGAGGTCGGCGTGGAGGCAAGGAGGAAGAGATAAATGCGGAACGGTACGGGCGTTAACAAGGGGAAGGTGGGTGAGGAGGGGAGAGCGTGGTATAAGACGGAGACGGCAGAGACAGTGGCGGCAGCGACGAAGCCTGCGGCGGCAGCGGCGCGCGGCGGAGGTGGAGGCACAGCAACAGCGGCCGGCAAGGCGGGGGCGGGTGGCGGGGCGTAGGCCAAGGCTTCGGTGGTGGGAGGCAGGGGCGCGCGGCGGCGGCGGTGGAGGCGTGGGCGGAGGCAGAGGTGGTGGTGGATGCGGGGACGGAGGCGGGGACGAAGGCGGAGGCGGCGCGCGAGCCTTACTTCGGAAGGAACTGGGGCGGAAATGCACCACGAATTGCAACCTTGCGCTTTATATTTTGTAAAGGTTGGACGACGCTCATGAACTGAGGTGGTGTAAGGGTGCAGAAAGCAGTAAAGGTGTTCTTGAAATTATTCTCTTGCATTCTGCGTGTTTGTCTTGTATACATCCATTACACTTTGAAGTATCGCCATTAAAAGTTGTACTTACAACAAGTTATAATGAAATGGAGAGACAGAGAGAAATACGAAATTGTATTATTCTTCCAACGATATGCTTATGAACAATATTATTCCTTACAATATATTTCTACATAATTTGCAATATTTAAGCATATTACGACGGCCAAATCCGGATATTTTGGAGAAATATTGAGAATCGCAAACGAAATACTTTGCACATAGTGTAACATTTATGAACAATGGTGACAAAAAAGCGAGGAATTACTTCCGGTGCCGTTAAAAGGATTTATTTTTGCTCGTTTTGTTTGTTTGGCTTCTGGGTTATGCATTATCACAGCCGAAAATAAATAATTTTAGCTTTACAATATAAAGGACAAACATGCAGTACTAAGTTATATTCATTACATCAATTTTCAAAGCCTAAAACATCATAAAAAGGAAATTGTTAATTACTTGTACTAGATTCAAAGTGGGTCCGTCACGTCTTATACACTCATATTTTACACACGCTCCAACAAGACCAGTTTAAATGCAAGGAATGCAGTAAGAGGGTTTTGAAATAACCCGTTTGTGCGTTGTGTATTTATCTGCTTCTCAGACAGTAACCAATTGAAAATCAGTTCCATAGGATCACGTTAACGTTATACATTCACGTTATACTAGCGAGTCAAGAAGTCATGTATTTTCAATGTGCTTGCGGATGTTGTCATGTGTTTCCGTATATTCTTGTTTTATCGTATTGAAATCAGTTCGACGAAATCTTCTCTTTAGCATGAAAATTGGAAATGTCATCGCTGTACTCCCCATTTACGTTCCCAACACGTCCCATATCCCGACTTCCCCACAGCCCGAAGTAGAATCATTTGATTACTTACACAGTGTCCCCAATGTCATACGAAAGTGGCTCGTAAAACTCGAATCGATTAGAGAATATTCATTTCGGGATCTCATGTGACTCGTGAGCGTGTCGGTGGGTGTACGTTCATTGAGATGGAGCCAGGTCGTGCCCCAAAGGCGCTAGCCTCTATAGCAAGTAGCGTCATTGCGTCGGGCACCTTTTATGCTCACAAACTAATTTTGCAACGTATAAATTACAATTGGGGAAGGAGTCGGGTCCACACGTACTGACAATGTGCACTATGTCCATGCATAAGTGAAAAGGCTTTTGTCTTACGTGGTATACGAACCCACAATTTTCATGTATTGCATACTCCGACGCAGTGTCTCAAGCCATGCGACCCCAAGAAAAAAAAATATTTTGCATAATGTACGACAGTTGTTCCGAAAGAAAAGCCTCCCATTTTTTATGGGGCGTATGATCTCAAAACAAATGTGAGTGGTCTCATGATGAAATTTGATCCTTCTCGTTAATGTTCGATCAATTTCGTTACTATTTGCCAGATAGAAGCACAGTGACAGTATGGTAAAATGGCGTCTAGCTAGAACGCGCATCAAAAGCAGAGATGAGTGGTTAAATTTCCCATTTCGGAGAAAATTGCACGTTTTGGCATTCACACACGCGTACGGAACTTTAAAGGAGAACATTCAGCGGATGTCAGTACATTGCGGCGGCGATGGGTCGTGCGCTTCAGCGGCGGTGACAGCGACGTGAAAGACAAACCACGTTGCGGTCGTCCGCGCTCAGCTGCCTCTCCACGCGATGAGGTGCGCCCCGGTCAGCTCATCCGCGCAAATAGACGCTTCGCGACCAGGGAACTACTGAATGTGCGGCGCCGAACATTGGCTGCATTGCATTAGACGTAATGTTGAATACATTGAGTTACCGAAAATTGTGCGCAAGTTGCTCCCCGCGATCACTTACACAGGAACACAAACAGCACCGAATGGAAGTTTGTGAGGAACATTTGATCCGACACGAAGCTGAAGATGGTGGGTTTCAGGAGCGAATAATCACTGGTGACAAGTCACAATATGAGTCCCACAAAAACAACAATCCATGAATTAGCGCCATTTGAATTCCCTGTTCCGGTCACCTCGGATATTACTGATTTTTACGATGCAGGCTCTCCTTCATCGGTGGAGAAAATTCATAGAAAACTTTATTTAGTTTATTTTAATTTTATTATAACACTTTATTTCAAAAGGGGAATTTTGGAAAATAGTGTTGTGTTATAACATTGTTCTAACACATTGTGCCAGGATTGTTTTTTATTTACTTTAGTTGTCATAAAAATAAATAAAAAGCATTACTTTCGGAATGACCTTCATACTATAAGCATCTCAGACTAGCAAATAGAAGTGTTCGAGATCCAATACGTATTAAAGGAAATTTAAACATCCTTAATCTGGTTAATTAATTCACTTCTGATTAATATTAATAACAAAATATTGTTAAATACAAAATCATTAGTGATCAAAAACAGACGTATACTGGGGTCTACATTTCATACACATTAATGTTGGAAACTATTTTTTCTATTTTATTTAGGGATTCCAATTGAATAATAGATTAATTTACGATACGAGATAAAATATCAGATATATGCGAGATAATATAATGTTTATTACGGGTCAGTGTGTAACGTGGATTTAATTACTTCTACAAAAACAAATTATATCTATTATTTGATAATACATATACACGAAAATATTTACTTGGGTGGAAAATGAATAAATAACGTAAATAACTTAAGTGTTATTATATTAAAATGAGTCAATTTTATACGTCAGTCATAGTTTCTCAAACTTTCTCTCACAAGTAATAAACTCATAATAGCATTATCTTCAAATCACAGAAATCCGCAAGCAGATCTTCTGTATCACGTGACTGTTCCACTTGACTGGAGGTCTGACAAACGATCGGCATTGCTCCCGTCGGGTATTCTCGAAAGTCCAATACACCGGGAACCCAGCATTAAAACACACGAGCCAGATCCAATGAACGGAGCGAAAGCGATCCTTCTTTAAGACGCTCTCGCACACATTGTTTTCTTCTATCAAGAGCGCCGTAAGTCATACGGTCCGGAGCTATTTTTCTTTTGCTGTTGTGGCAGCTACCTCATGAGCCGGGGAATTATATTTTTGCGGCGGAGTCCCAGCTCCCCTTGCCTATCTATCTGCCCCTCCCTTCGATTTATGGGGTTTCATAAACCTCCCGAGAAATCCTCGCGGGCGACGGCGACGGCAGTGTTGGCAGAGGTTAAGGAGGCGCGTGTAGGGTGGAAACGCGGACTGAAAGCGGTATGGGAGAATCGGTGATTGCAGGGAAAAAGAAGAATAGGGAGAGATACAGCAGGAGATGGATGGGACAGTGGGGGGATAGAGGGGCGGGTGTTATGAAGTGGGAAAAAAGGATGACTGTGGGGAGGGGGGGTTGGGAAATTGAAATGATGAATGTCTAGGGGGGGTGAATAAGTGTAGATATGGTTGTCTGAATGAATGTAAAGAGAGATGCGTAGAGGGGAGGAATATAAATAAAAGAGCGAATGGAATGATAAGAGGAGGCGGTAAAGGGAGAGTGAAGAGATGAAAGGAAAGATGGATGAATAAAGTATAAAAGAATGCACGACTGTGAAGATGCGGGTGAGGAGGGGAAACGGAATGATAGTACGGAACAGTGAAGAGTTCTTGGAATGGAGTGATGCACAGTTGGCGAATATAGCGGCGGCGGCCAAGAGGGCTAGACGTATGGCGAAGTCCGGCGATCCCAGGCGGCTGGGGGCAGAGGGATGTGGTCGGGTGGTCGGGTGGATGGTTGGTCGGGTGGTCGGGTGGTCGGGTGGCGCCAGTGGAGAGTGCGGCACGAGCGTCGATCGCCCGGCGCGGTGTCGCCCGCGTTCGTGAGTGAAACAGAGCAGAACAGAATCTAAAATCGAAATCTGCTTCGGAGTCGCGCCGGTGGCGGCCGCCGCTGCCACAGGCGCCGCTGCGCCGCTCTCGTCGTCCCCAGTGAGGACTGCTTGCGCACCTTGAATGCGGATGGGCTGGCTGCGCGTGGAATCGACGCCCAAGGCGAGAAGTGCGCAAGTGAGGACGGAGGCGATGGAAAGGCAGTGAGTGACCGAGGAAGCGAATTGTAACATAACAGGTAAAAATAAAGGCAAAAAGAAGTTGATGAATAATAATGGGAGAACAATGTTCAAGAATGGTATTAGTTGACGAAAAAGATAAGTTTTTGGTGATGTAGGAGAACGCGGTTGCACTATCACAGGAAGAACACGCAGTAGAAATAGGTCGTAAAAATATTAATATAAAAAGATATGAGGAAGCGTATTGGGAAATGTAAGAAACGAAAGGCTGAGATGTGTAAGCGATTTGGAGACAGGAGTTTAGTGATTCGGGAAAACGGAACTATAAACAGAATCTATAACGTACGAACATTCTTACTCCAGGCCGAGTGCTACAAGTAGAGTGAAAGGAGAAAGGGGAGGCAAAAGGAAAATCCAAAGAAAATGAAAACAATACCGGAGGTTAAACGAGTCTGGTGATACTGTGGCAGCAGCAAACTAGTTGCAAGCCAGATTGCGAGACGCGATGTTGAACGGACTATTCAATGAGCAGTTAAAGTAGAGGAACTATGGGTGAATCGGGAGAGAATGGACTCTGAAAGGAACGAGACTACAGCGGTAGCCGAACTGCTGGGGCGTGGCGGGTGGGGCGGGGCCGGCTGCGTGGCGGCGAAGGCGGGTCGGCAGCGGGGAGGGGCGGGGCGGGGCGCTGTTAAGATGAATGTAAAGGGAGATACGAAGGAAAACAGAAGCTGAGGTAAAACCTCGAGATTACGCCGCGGCCCAAGACATATTGCCCGGGCTGGGACTGTAGCTTCTTATCGCGCGCGCCCGGAGGTAAAGACCTCGATCTATCGAACTCTTCGCGCGCCAGAAGGCACGTCGCCCGCGACCTTCCTCCCCTCCTCCCTCTTCCCTCCCTCTCCTTCCTCTCCCGCTGCTCGCCCTCCCCGCCACGCCACGCCCACCTCTCTGGACAGGGCGAACCGCGACCCAGCGTTCAGCACACTCGCCTTCCTCTTTCGAGCTGGGAAACCGCGAGACGATAGATTGATTATTTCGTATTTTGTGGTGCTTCAACTGCCATGATATTAAGTCCCATAAACATAGTGAATGTTTTTATCGTGAAAAGTGGACTTTTATTTCCACGCTAGATGGTGAGACTTTAGACCGGCGCTGGTCTAATGTCGACATGCGGGGTTTTCCCTAATCAAGTATCTCCCACCAGTGGAGCATCACCCAAGCCGAAACAAGCACAATGCTCCCGACTGATCCCTGGACGTGTGTTGTAGAGTAGTGCTTGATAGCGTGTTTGTAAGTAGGAGGTGGGGATAGGTCGGACAAGACGAAGGAAAAATAGCGCGCGATCCGTGGCTTGTTTGTTAGGATATTGGTACGGTATTCACCTGGAATTGATTGGATAAACCACGGAAAACTACCAATCAGAGCAGCCGGCTTCTAATTCTCATGTAGACAGCGGTTCAATTCAACCTAGTTATCGAGCTAGAGACAAAATGCCTGCCAGTGAAAGGACTACAACCACATGACCACTCGGTAAGAATCACTGAAATGATATCAGTTGATGCCCTGAGCCACCTAAGTCGGTTACTACCTGCTGACGAAGGATTACTGCCGAAGGATTTGAGACTTACGAAACACAGGTTATCATGTTACCTGTGTTTCGGTTACCGAAGTTCTGTATTTCCTGTCATTCACAGTACCATTTGTCTCATCTTCACATTGAACTCACTTTTAACTGTGCATTGTTTGCATATTTTTCGCAATACAATTTTTCATGGTAATTCAAATGAAGTATATAAAAATATTAAATTGATGTAAGATTTAAGTATCTGTCAGATATCTGGGAAGTTTCTTATTGTGTTATGAAGAAAAAGTTTACTAAACACTTAAAAACAATTTCTAGTTTTATAATTGCCTGAAAACGCCCGTGGTTTCAAAATGTTACCCGATTCTCTCTGAACCATTGTACATTTATTAAATTCCTCGACACTTCCCGAATATCCACAAAATGTACATCCTCATGGTTTACGTTGACAGAGGAGATCAAATTCACGTTATATCTTTGTATCAGAGCACTAAACATGTTTATTGATTACTTATTTACAGGAATATATCGCAGATATGGGAATTTTGTCCATGTATAGTAATTGCTAAAAGAACATATTCTCTTCCGAAAACATACTCACCCAAAACCTCTGCAGCATACTTCCCCATCTTTTATTCCTTGAAACTACTCTTCTTTTTCCCAACCTTCAGCAGTTGCTCCAGAAATGTTGCAACAGAGGGCGGTGCGGGGCGTACCTGGACTTAGGTCGATACTCGTCTCGCGAGGTTTGGTTTTCCTTCGAGGACTTTCGGCGTGGCCGCAATGTAAATCGACTTTAATTGATGGCAGAAGAAAAGGTTCTCCAGGCGAAGTGCAAGAGGAACACAAAGACGAGGACTTCCGCCGCTTAGGTTCGATAGTTTGGAGGGTACACGGAAGAAATAAAACGCCGTTTCTTACAGAACGATCTTAACCGCAATTCTCTCGTACGTAAAGAGATTTTTTTATTTTTACTCTCTCGCCCTTACGAAGGTTTTTTAAAAAGTTGTGTAATTGTCCGCCTGAAAACGGCGAATTTTCGGAACAAAACCTCATTCCGGGCCCTAGTAAGGAAAAAAGAATAAATCCAGTTGCTAAATATAGAAAAAATCTCTAAGACATGGTGTAGCCAGAAGTCATATTTTGTGGTTCGGGATTCCGAAAAATCTATTGACGGCAAAACGTCTGGCTGACGTCAACGCTAGCGTCTAAACTGTTCAGCCGACTTTCTTTAAAATTGATACTATTTGATTGATCAAAACTCGAGACTTTGGGAGTTAGTATTTTGAAATAGATATTTTATTTTTGAGAGTATTTCTTTCTAAGCGTCAAAAACATTTTCAAAATTTTATCAATAATGCTATCCAATATTTTAATTCATTTTGTACTCGGATAGCGTAAAGGACGCGAAAATGATGTAGGTTCCATGTTCATCAAAATATCAATTTTTTTGAAAATCTAATTTTGAATGTGTATTTTTGGGAGCGCCTTTATACATCTATAATATTGAATATATATATATATATATATATATATATATATATATATATATGTTCTTAATGACAGATCTTCAAATAACTTTATGTTTAATTTCTCAAAAATGTGGGGATTTTTCGTCTAACTTTGCGCGAAATGTGGGCAATTTAAAAAATTACATTTATTTTTCCCAAAAGCCGCTTCAACTTCTCTTTTTTTACCACGGATATAAGAAGGGATACTTACATGAATGGTGCGGGTGTCATTCCGTTGGACTCTCTAAATTTTCGAAAATATCGAAATATAAATAATGCGAGAAAGTATGTGTTGGAGCACACTAGTTTGGAAGTTAATTTAGCATCCCCAGCAGTTACCGGGTGTGGGAAATGTCTTGTTAAAAATAAAAGTTTGTAGCTTAGCAGTGCACATAATGGAATGAGTCTTGGTTGAAAATTATGAATTATTCCAATAAGGCTGAGTCCAAGAATACTCACCTTAAAGAAAAAATAACGGTAAAAGTAGTTTTTTTTCTGCGTATAAAATACTTCAATATAAATCAACACATGAGCATATTGCTTTCATTACAAAGAAAGCGAACGTACAGTAATTCTGTATTTCGAAACTTTTCTAGAATGAAAAATCAGTAAAGACTACGAAAATCAAAACACACGATTTATCTCCTCTCATTTTGTGTATGTAGAAATACGTTTCTAAATTATGTAAAATCTCTTACAATTTTTTGGCTACATATCATTTTATGTTTTGGTCTTTAATTTTAATTATGGTACATTAAATTTAATTAATTACGTCCTGCAAGAGTGATACGTGTAAAAAAGCATTTTGACAAAATAAAAACACGTCGGAACCTGCAACCGCATCCTCTGCATTTAATTGAGGTTATAAACAACACCTCGTTCCGACATTCTAAAATAATTTTAAAAATAAAACTTTCCCGAGAAATTATCATCTAGAATATTTATATTTCACTAAAACTACAGTTATTTTTACTTGACAAAATGCAAAAGTTTACTTGGTACACATAAAATCCGGTCACTGCTATGTGTTAGCAGTGTAAGTTAACAGCAAACCCATGGGATGGAGTTTCCCATATAAGAAGCAATTATTAAATAAGGTTTGCATGAACCACCTTTGCTGTCTGTACATGTGAACGGTTTTAAATAGAAGTGAGAGCCATGGTCAACAATTATGTCTATTCAGATTTAAATACATTCAATCGCTCATACGTGAATAAAAGTGTCTTTAAAACATCACACACGTTTCACAGAACTGGCACCAAAAATTCATATGCTACACATTTCTACAAGATCGATTTTTTTACATTTGGAACTCTCTAATAATTTATTAGAATCGTGGGGTTCGGTATATTTTATAGGAGCAAGCCTATTTTAATATAGAATTTCGTCGAGAAAATATCGGATGAATTTAAAAAAAAAAATATTAATTGAACGTTTCCAACTTGCTAGTTTGAGCTCGATATCGTCTACACTCGAATATTTTTCACATTTCGGACAGCTTCTGAAGAAGTATGTCTGAAGAAGTTCTGAAGAAGTATTTGAGACTTCAAACGCGTTAAGATATAAAATACACATTTAGCTATTTTCAATATGAACGATGTAGGAGATATTTCAAAAAATGCATGTACGTCTTTTGAAAAATTAAGAAGTGTAATGAAAATATTACATTTATTATTTATGGATTATTGAAAGTTTCTCTTGCAATATAAAAGGTGTACAAATTAAAATTAACTGTTAATTAAAGTTAAAACATGAAATTAACACTTTTTGGACATTTTAAACAAAATAAAACAATTTTAATACCATTGAAAGCTTATGCTGGTAAAATTTCTACATAGATTGTGAGAATGATCGTGACTCGGTATTGAATATACCAATATTCTAATGATTCGTCAATGTACACTTCTATTATGTAATGGCTTTGTAATATGATGCATCATAGACTGATGTGAACTGAGATGGAGGAAGGTTGATGGTCCACGAAGGTAGAGGTCGCTGGAAGCGAGTCAACGCCGCGTCCAAAATGGCAGAGCAAAGAGCGAAACTGCACAGAGAAAACAAAGGGAGTCTTCTCCCAAACTCGCCAGTGGAATCTAATCTGCTTCTCTCTAGTTCGCCTTTGTTTCTCGTACGGCCTCGCCCTCGCCAAAGACAAAGCTACCACGACTCCGCGCGAATCTAGGATTCGAGTGTAAGGCGGCAAAAGAATTCACTCTTTGGAAACGGGTGCGTTTTGAAATCTCTCTAAGAGAAAATTCCCGGAGCGAGAACTCAAACAAGAGGCTCTTTTTTCTCAACAATAAAACATTCCAATTTCGGAGAATCGTTCTATGTTTTACGACGCACGACGAGAAAATTTTTCACACAACCACCAGCAAAGTGGTAGCTTACTGTCGATTAAAACCAAAAGGGTAAACACAAACACGTGACTTATGATGAAACTAGATTTTACTCTGGAATGAGCACAATATGAACTAGAATATGATCGTCAAATGCATTCTAATTGTTGGGAATTCAAGATATTTGAAAACAATAGATCTTTCTAATGATGACGGAGCTTTAAATGATTTGGAATGCTCCACATGAAGTCTCAAGAAATTCACCTGAATCTTTCTTGTTACGAAGTCAGACATAAAAATAAAAGTAAGTCATTACAATTGTATTTAATGGATTGGTTTTCTTAATTGAAGGTGGATAGACTGATTTCTTGCCATTAAACACCACAACAAATACCTTCACGCCATGGTAAGTACAATACATTTTATTTGCATATTGAGAAAATGTTTCAATCTGTATTCTGAGTGAATAGTAATTGTATTATTACAGAATTTTTTAAATACTTTTTATTGGTGTTAAGTACTGAACAACATAAAATTTGGTGGAAAAGTTTGATTTTCCGTTACGTATACAGAGTACTTTTCTCCTATATCGTTTCTATAATTATTCCTGTAGATGTAGAATGTAATCAAAAGGGTTCAGCAAGCTAGTTATTGCATTGTAATATTTACTTCTATCCAAATACTGAAAAGATGAAATTTAAAAAAATATTTGCATTCCTTATTGTATTTGTATTGTTATAGAATATCAAAAATTAATCTAAGTACTTTATTAATATTTAGATATTTAAGTTAATTAAATGATTTTCAAAATTAGACGTTTTTTGGAGAATATTACATTTTAATTTCTCAAAATGTATCTTTACAAATCTCTATCGTTATTACATGCAACATATGGAAGCGTGAAATCTAATGATATACTAAAACAAAAATCTACATTCTAAAATTATTAAATAATTTGTCTGATACCATCTACTCCATAGGTTTTCACATAAAGTATTTTGAGAATTTCTGGATTAACATGCTGATTACACAAAAATAATTTAGCAGTTCAAGCACAGATATTTCAGAGAGAAACCATCTCTGTTTAAACAAGGCGTAGCGCTACGGCCGCTGTGTAACTTACGAATAATTGGCCAGTGAATCTCACGATCTTCTGTGGATCCTCTCGACCAATTTACGATGAACGCCCGTACCTTATGCCAGATTTTCACCAACATCCGCGTGACGCCGGTATTAATGCGCGGCCAGGCGGTTCCGGTAAACTAATATCTCCTTACTTTGAATGATTGAAACGGCCATTCCCACGGAACGCACCAGGAGATTGCACATGCAAATTATTAACCCGCGCCGATTAATTAACAGCATATGTAATTCTGCAGTGCTCTCAGAGCTTTCAACTCGCTGTTGAGTGAAACTCAGCGTGCATAGTGCAGCCGTTTCTAACAAGAACCGGAATAGGGAATGTATATTTTCAGCACAAGGATGAAGGAAAATGTAATGCTGTCTATGAGAATCTTAGAATATAATTCTGAAATGCATTGCCTCCAAACAATGCCTTGGGTATAGTTATTTAGATAATCTGTGTCACCAGTATGTGTGGCCAGAGTCCACCGGGTGATACCCGGAGTCTAGTCCATTGGGTCAAAATGGAGTCACAATTATTTTTTTAACGATCAGAATTTTAAAAAATACTTAACCTAATTTGTAAGTAGTGGTAAATGTATGGGCATTAAAATAGGAATTAATACGAGACAAATAATTCACTATTATTTATTTTATTCTTCCTCTCTCTTCGTCTCCTCCCCCTCAGCAAAAATGTAATAGAATGCTAAAAAAGATCCCAACCTATAGATTTTGGTGAGAGAAACGTTCCTTTGAAGCCTTTTGCATCAAAATTTTAGATTTTAATACCCATAATGTCAAGTGTGCTGCGGGTTGCGTTTGACATGAAAATTAAGTTTTATTCTTTAACTTAAAATTTTGCACAACGTTTTACAGATAAAAACTGTCGTTAAAGCAAGTTGTATAGCGTTTCTGAAGCATACTTAAACCATCATAACATACATAAAGAGTTAGAAAAAATAGTGCGGGGATTTCTTAATTTTGTTCGCCTGATGTACACGACCAGATCACTCTCACGCATCATCTTTGCAATTACTATAAGAAATTTGGAATTTAATTATGACGCACGTGACCAGTTATGAATAAAACAAATATCCAGATTATTTTTAATACTTAATTCGAAAAAAATAAGAGTATGTTTTGAAAGTCAAAGGTAGAATTTCGAACAGCTCGGCAGAGTACCAATGAAGAAAAAATTCGTTAAAACGGTATGTAAATATGAAAATTTAATGCCACTACATTCAATTATTACCATTATTACCATTTATTTTGTATTGTAGAATGTTTTGCATTTAGTAATGAAGAGTGTGTATTCGATACTCCGCAATCAGTTCTAAGGGAGGATTTAAAATTGATTAGAGGTTACAATTCCGATATTTGTGCATACGCTTTGCTTGGGATGACTTTTGTGTGTGTGCTCCACGTTAACTTTATACTAAAAGAAGTCTTAGATATATTACAGACAAGTGTTTTGGAGATCACGTATACTTTTCTCCCTGACTCTACAAGGGAGGGGGGAGGTTGAGATGTCGTCGAGTGAAAAGGTTTGCCTATACCTTTTAGGCGTTAATATTTGTTCCAGAATTTTCAACCTGTTGACTGTATTTTAAAAGATCTTCGTGTAATGTTTCATTGAAAAACTACAACTCAGTATCCAAGATGAACAGTAGCATGTCATCTGCTTTCAGGAATATTTTTGAATATTCTAGTTCACAAACATCAGAGCAATATTTATTAAAGAGACTCATAAAGAAAGTAGAACCTTGAGGGACATCTGTTAGCACGGAGTAAGCGTGTCATAAAGAATTTAATTTAACTCTAAAATTTCTGAGTCTAAAATGCTGCGAATTATATCGTGAAGACATTGTTAAGGTAGTCATCTCTGAGATAATTAAAATAAAATCCCTTCATACCAGACCCTGTCAAATTTCTAGGCTGTTCAAAAATAAGGTAACTGTATGTTCCAAAAAGAACGAAATATAAAAACATTTTGAATGTTCACAACATGAGAATAGTATTATAAGAATTTACAGAAATTTACTAAGCGAAAAAAAGATAATGTTTAAAAAGTAGATTCAATAATTGGATACTAAAAATAATACAGAGTTGATATTTGTTTCTATGTTGTAACAAACACGAAGATAAGGAAAATAACAATAATCAATGAAAAACAAAACATAACTACATGATGATTGTCAAAAAACACTACACAAAAATATATTTGATTTGTTGTTCTTGTTGAAGTATTTTAGATATATTTTAACAAAGATTTTATTCATTTTTTCTTCTTTAAGGATTTTAGATATCTTTCAGCAAAATAATGCGAGAAATATGTCTGAAAGAATTACCGAAATAACTATGCGAGAAAAATATCAAATCAGAAATATGTTGCTGGCTTTCAGATATTTGAAATACTTTTATAATTAACTTATTTTTCCTGTCTCAAGAGCGATAAAAATATTTCGTGGGGTCACAATTCTCCAACAATTCGTTTATCTCCTCTCTCCGTTTCTGCAGAATGTATTGTCACCAGAAATAACAGACTTGGAAGAATGAAAAGAAAAAATGGAAACGGGGTCTCTCTTTAACAGCGCCCTATTAAGAGAGATACATCGATAGCATTCTGTGCGCCCCTCTTTTCAGCATTGTTTCCCCCTATCTTGAAGAGAAGAGTGACGGAGCAGTGGCTGGCGGGGTGGGGAGGTCTGTAAACGATGGGAGGTTATCTTCGAAAAACATATTTCCGACTCCGCCCTGACGCGTTGTGTCGCGATGCATTGTGGGGCCACTGACGCTGTGCGCTGTGAATGCTGTGGGAAGGATTGCGGCGAACAATTCAACCACCCACGCCGTTTTGTGTATTGCTTTCCAAATCCCCATTGAAAACGTATTTATGGGATTTTCCCCTCAGATTGGAAGATACTGTTTTTTTCCTGAAATTTTACTGCCTACGTAATGATAATATTTTATATTTGGAAAATCATAAGTAGTCAGTTGATATAAAACATAAAAATAGAATAACACATTTCTATTAACAGAAAAGTCGATCTCTTTGAGTCGACCTATTTACGTAAATACAATCGATTCTAATATCTTTGTGAACGGATAGAATTGACTCAGTACACATTACAATCACTTAGTTAGGGTTTACAAGTTGAACATGATTCATTCCATCCAACATTCTCAAATGACTTGTTACTAAAAATCACTTTAAACGTTGGTTGTTTCTGGCATTATCCAAAACTCTGAAACACTTAACAGTGCAAATTTGTAGAAAGCCATTTGTTTTACTTCAAAGTAAAGTCGAGTAGATAAAAAGTCTGGGATTCTTCTGGACCCATTGCTATCAGTTGAATGCTGAAATGTATTTGCAGATCAGGAAGGTGGCATCTCATTTCCTCGATCCACAATTGGTCGACGGTTCCTGATTTTATCGATTATCTACTAGCTTATTGTTTGTAAGACACTGTGATTTGTTAACAAGAATGTACTTTTTGTTACCTTGTGAATTCTTTGGTTTAATTTTTGTGTAATAATTAGCTACTTTATAAGACGTTTGCGTCAAAAAAGCTAGAATCCCCACAACATTAGGAATTCCTTGTAGCTTCTTAAGAGTACACAAGAGTCATGATGATGTAAAGATATGCATCTGCTTTTAAAAGTCTAAGCGCTCGAGTTCACATTACGTTCGCTACAAATGTTTTTATTAATTTTTGTAATGGCAAAGCACAATTGAATGAATTCATTGACGAGAGTGCTGTATTGGAACTTTTGAATTTTCAAAATTAAGTAGCTGTGATTATTATTCTATATTTTGTTTGGTGAAGAGAGATTTTCAAGAGAAGGCTGATGTATTCGTAAGATACAAGTTACAATATTATATTATTTTGAATCCGGTACAATGAATACGACCACGTACGTGTATTGTATACTCAGAGATTTTTTATTGATGACTTTGACAATATTTTCGAGATGGAATTTTAAATTTGTAGGTAAAAGATACAAAAATGTCTATTACTGTCATTATAATTGGCCAGTTTCAGTTCTTTTTTTATTTCACAGTTAAAATTTTAAATGTGTTAAATGTTCTAACGGGTTATTTACTCATACATATTTAGAAAAAAAAGAAGTGTAATTTGTAGAATAGTACCCTTTTATATGGCGATGCAAAACTGTGTCAACTATTTTACCTCGCTCTAAGCAGAATAATCAAGCACATCTGAGATGTATAATTCGGACACACATAATCATTATTTAGGCCGTACAATTTATACACTATATGGCATTAATTTTCCTTGAAGGGCATTTGATTTAATTATTGTGAAGGACACCAAATAACAAAATTACCTTTAAATAATATTTTTACAGACAAAATAAAAGATTGAAACGCCTTTTAATTTCCTACAACCCCGAAGCAGACAACGATTGGAGGCTGGCACTGTTGCCCAGTTTCCAAGAGTGTCCAAGCAGAAATGTGAACGCTAGGCGTCTGCTGTTGCTGTGAACACAAAAATTGCCGCCCCTCGCGCATACGCAGCGTTAACAACAGGCTCTCGAATTGAGGGGAGCTTGCAGCTCGTGGCCATTGCTCAATGCGTATTTTTGGCGAGGCGACACTCGCTCGTCGACATTCAATATTGTCGAACTCTTATCTGCCCAGTGAATGGCTGACGTCAAAGCGAGCGAGATGGGTGTTGAAATTGTCAGGCGCATCGCAATAGGCGGTGGCGTGCATGGATATACGTCTCCTCTGTTCTGGTGAACAAATATTAAACTGCGTGGACTTCTCTTTCAGAGCGACTTGTAGTCTCGGTCGTGCCATCGTGTTAGTTCTCGCAACACGTCTCAGTGCACTTTCCAAATGATTGATTGCCAATTAACTCGTACGCTCCCACGAATTTTATTCATCTATATCTAAATTCAAAATACATATGAAGAATGGGTGATATTTTTAAATTATTGTTTACATAGAACTATTAAATTATATTTCGAGTAAAAGGCATTTGCATGAGACTATGCAAGTACAGACGTTACAAATACAAAATTACTTTTTCCAAGTTTCTAATGATTTTAGACTCACAGTATTAATTTGACTTTGGAAAGGAATCACTAGGATATGTTCTCAAAATACATAAGTTGTAATGGAGTTACACCCAAACTCTGACGGATTCCTACGTGATTACCTCCAAACGCATATCCCAATACATGTTCGTTTCCTAACATGTGTGTTCTACAAGTCTTCCCGTGAGATTCGGTCAGTTATAATTGTTAACATTATATTCAGTTGCACATATTTCCTGACTTTGGTAATGATTCTGCTTGTCCGACGTACACACACACACACACACACACACAATTTCTACACTTCTTTTAGTTATTAACAAGAAAATTTGGCAATATATTGGATACTCAACACGCGCGGATGTATCACCAAGAAACAAGAATAACTAGAGCCATTGCATTAATAAGATCGCCGGTGAAGTAAATACCTTCTAATCATTAAATAATTAAAATATATTGTACACTATAAAATATATATTTAAGCTTAATGTATTTTTAATAGCATGGTTATCATCTTCAGAGCGTGATAGCAATGACATTTTATTGAGACTCAGATATGATGCTATCAGTTTTGAATCACAAGATGTTCGGAATCTCGTAAAGCATATAAATTTGGTACTAATTTTGTGTTTACGCAGAATTATAAATTAACTAAATTCTGGTAAAATACTGACCTACATTTGAGATAGTTGATATAAAACATTTCTTCACTGAAAAGTGTACATAATTGTTTTTGATTTTTGTGTTATTGTGCGAGATTATTTGAATTATTGTGCGAGCTCACTTGTAACTAATTTGATACTAATAGCAAATGGTAACTTTAATTGCTTATATGATTCAACTTTATAACTATTATTCAACACTGGACAATCAGAACTCATTAGCTACAGTATTATGGTCTATAATAATTTTAATTGGTGCTTCACGTTTTAAATCACTATGTACTTCATTGTATAATTCTGTAATTATATTGTTGCGTAATATCGCAAATAATTAATTTATGTGCGAGAATTCTTTTATTGGAAGCATCTCAATTAACATTGCTAGCCAAACGGGTTAAGTTTTAACCTGAAAACAGTTACCAATGAGAATTATTGAATTAAATTTGAAAATTATATCGTCTTGAAATGTGTCTGCACTTGTCACTGTCACAGTGGTACAAATTCACATTCCTTATATTTGTGTGTGATTAGTCAGTGACCTATCATTAGTAAAGTGTGCTAACAGTAAACAGTTCAGTATTGTTTATTTTAATTCTTTGAGCACGCTCAGTAGATAAAAACTAAATATTATCAATTAAAGTCGACAGAAGAATCAATTCCGTTTGTTATAAATAATCATTTACACAGTTAATAATAAAATACTACGTGAAATGTAAAAATCATTATGAATATTGTTAATAAATAATTATTTTAGATGATTAAGTCTTACACATACAAACGGAACTATACAAAGAAGGGGAAAAAATTAATTATTTTTAAATGTCAGCAATGCAGTGAGCATTTATCCACTGAGAGAACAGTATTTCAATGCTAGTATTCTGATTATCATTTACACTTGACCCTTTCCCCAACTAATGAAATGTAATTAAAATATAATTAAACTCGTGAAGGACCGAATCATATTATTGTGTCCTATAATGTAATTTCTCTTCAATATCGTACATAGAAACTATTAACTCGCACATAAATTCAACTCGTTCTATTTCCCCACCCCAGCGCACGGACAATGCAATTTATCTGAACTACACCCTCGTCGCACATGTAGCACACGTAAGATTCGTTAGACTCTGGAAACGTTTCAATTCACAAAACGTATACGACAGCAAGAAATAACACGTCTCCCTTCAATAACCCGGGGTACCACGTACCGAGGTCGCACAAAAAATTTAATTTCCGATGGACTCTAGAATCTCCCCTCTGTCCCTCACGCCCGGAACGCGCGAAGGAAGATATCATTCTCGAGACGCGGGCGGGGACGAGCAGCGAAGCGATATTGAAAGAAGACAAATTGTTAAAACATCTACCCTAACGGCCGCCCGGGGACGCGGCGCGGCGTGGCGTGGCGTGGCGTGGCGCGGCGCGGCGCGGCGCGGCGCGTGCCGAAATCTCGTAAACGTCCTTCGCAGACGCTGAGGTGAGCAGAAAGAGATGGGGCGTTCGGGCGAGTGCGAGACACGGGGGCGGCAGGCACACATACGAACACAGCTCTTGAGAGAGCGGGGGATGAGGAATCGAGGGTCCGGGAGACTACAAAAGGGCACAGACGAAAACACGAAAAAAGAAGATCTACGACGAAGGATAGTTATAGATAAAATACGAGACAAGCAATAAGCCGACGGAGAGGCGATAAAATGCACGAGCGTGAGAGAGGCAGGAGAGCGCGAAAGGAAAAGATGGAGGAGGGACAGAGGAATGATATAGTAAATGAGGAGAGAAAGAAAGGGGTGGAGGGATAAGCCGACGGAGAGGCGATAAAATGCACGAGCGTGAGAGAGGCAGGAGAGCGCGAAAGGAAAAGAGGGAGGAGGGACAGAGGAATGATATAGTAAATGAGGAGAGAAAGAAAGGGGTGGAGGGAGAGCGAGAGGGGACAGAGAGTCAGGAATAATGGAGAGCGATGGAGTGAAAGAGCGAATAAGTGGAAAAGAAGGGAAGGGAGTGAGAGAGAAATAAAGAGTAGGAGGGAAAGAGAAAGCGACTAAGAGGATAGGGGTAGACAGAGAGGAGGCAAACAAGAGAAAGGAGGGAGAAGTGGTGGGGGAAAAGTGAGGGAGTGGAAGACATGTGGGAACAAGGTATATTCAATTAATGGCATCATGCGATGATAAAAAAACGTTCATTATTAAGTTAAGATTTCATTTTAAAATTTACTATTAAGTTAAATTTTGAATTCGCCTAATGAGATATTTTTGTCATCAATGTGAATTAGTGCATTAATCCATCAACTCATCGCATTTTTCACTAGGAAATAAATGACGCATGTTAAACATGTGTAAGTAGACCATGAAACATTTGTATTTGCACTACGTACTGTAGCACAGCCAATATTGTTTTAACTATGTTGTGATCACTTTATCCCTTAAGAATTCATGACAGTAATAGGCAAGCTCAAACAAGTTTCGGAAACACAATAATAGTAATGAAACAAGTTTGGAGGCTGTAAAGAGCAAAAGTAGTAGAAATTGTAATCAAATTAGCATAACTTTTTTACGTCAGATGAAATACGGAGGTCTGTAGAAGAACCCCTAATTTAAAAAAACGTAAACAGTTGATCGCAACTCGCAGAAGAAGACTGTTTGACGTAGTTAAATTTACTTGGGTCTCTGTATCTATTCATTAAGATCTGAGACAAAAACCATTTTCACAAAAACACATGATTAAATCGTGCATTTAAAGTTGTAAGTTAGAATCAAGGAATCGAAAAAGAATCTATTAAACATTTCTATTTGACTATTAAACATTTCTATTTCACTATTAAACATTTCTATTTCACTATTTGACGTAGTTAAATTTACTTGGGTCTCTGAATCTATTCATTAAGATCTGAGACAAAAACCATTTTCACAAAAACACATGATTAAATCGTGCATTGAAAGTTGTAATTTAGAATCAAGGAATCGAAAAAGAATCTATTAAACATTTCACAACAAGTACAGATCGGATGGCGAATTACAGCTTGTAAAAGTTCCAATAACATTCTCCAACCCGTGCTTTGAAACCGCCGCAAGAGAACACCTCTACACCGAAAAGAAAAGAATCGACACCCATTGAAGGGAAGGTGGAACTAAATCATGGGACTCCTCGCCCACTGCAGAGCCGTGTTCGCAACATTCCAGAGAGGTCGTAAAGTCACACCAGCGCACTCAGGCGGCGGCGCGGCCAGGCAGGGGGCTTCTGCGGACGCGGGCCGACCAGCGTGCGTCGGCGGCAGCGGGCGACCGCGGCGGATAACCGATCGGGTGGGGAGGGGAGGGGAAGAGAAGGGGTGGCGTGGAGGGAGGAGGGGAGGGCGCTCGGAGAAGCGCGTAAATCATCGGAGGAGAGAACAGACTCCCGGAGGGGAGGCGTTGGTGGGGCGAGAGCTGGTGAGGGTAAAACGGAAACATGATGCCGGGTGTGAACTCGGGTTTTGGCACCATTATACTGTTTGTGAAGAGCTTCGTATGTGATATGTTTTTTTACATCGATAATTTAAATGTACCGTTTTTTGTTCGAAATATTTTATTAAGTGCAGAAATGAAGTGATTTTGTTGTTCTTGACAGCTTAAACTACGATTTTATAATCTAAAGAAATATTTTGAAAATAATTAATTTTTTAATATTTTATTACAAAACGAATAAAATTTTCATTTTTTAACATTTTTTACCAGTTAGAAATTTTCTTCATGCATTAATGTGCTATACAGATATTTTTTACATCGTTTCATACATTCATTTACGTGGTGGTAATGGCAAAACTTATTTGGCTTTTGAAAGTAAAGCAATTTTAGTCATCGTCCAGAAAATAATATTAATTTTCTTGGCACTCATTATTGCTTCGAGGACTTGATTTTTTCCCATCGGGAATGGAAGGTGTCACGTGAGAAGGTGACACAACTGAAATTGAAAAGTGCATTAAAATGCATGTTTTTCGGGTGAAGAAAATGACAAAAAATATCAAGAAATCACGAAACGCATGAGGTCAGCGTATTAGAGTTGTAGATAAAGTAATCGTGATGGGGAAAGAAGAAATAGGAGGCATGCAATGGAATTTGAACGACCCATGTAGGTACGGAGAGGAGATTGTGTTGCAGGAACATGCAAGAGGAAATGTAGACAGCTATTGCGAAGTAATATGCAAAAGCTGAAAGGGTTTGTAAATAAAAAGGCACGTTCGTTTGGCAGAACAAGGAAGCGAAGAATGAAATAAAGTAAGGCAAGGGGCAGAGAGCGAATGAGAGGCAACGGAGTGTAAAGGACACACAACGATAGACGGAGCTGAAAAGGAGGAAATGGAGTAGTATAGGATTACAAAATATACTTTTCAACAATGTGACGACTAATAACTAGAGCAAATAAAGGAAGGATGATTGAGAAGAAAAGAGCCAATGCTTACAGACAACCAAAAGTGAGGAACCGAAATGAAGAAGAGAGAAGACGGAAAGTGTGCAAACGACAGCACTGAGAAGAAAGGAGACGGTAGAAAGGTTTAAATAGTACATAGATTAGTGCAGAAGATCTGAGATTCAGTGAGATGGGAAGATGAGAAACTTCTCGAAAGGATACAGACGAGACGCTTTGCAGCGCAAAGAGCGCGCACAGGATATTATAGGCTCTCGAAGCACACGCGGAGCGTGAAGTGGTGCAGAGACCATTAACGTAAAGGGGCCGTGGGGAGCTCAGAGAGCATACAGGAAGCGCGGAGAGCACGCAGAGGACGTACGGGAAACGTGGACATCGAGAGAGCACGCAAGGAGTTGGCAGTGGCGCAGAGAGCACACAGCAAACGAAGGGCGGCGTAGACACTATGCTGTGAGCCTGATGTAATGCACGGGGCACACAGCTGTAATGCCTTTCGCTGTAGGTGTCGTTCTACTAGCAGCGATTGCAGGCAATTACAAATGCTTCCAGT
>BOPP01000046.1:2195941-2211206 GCA_017312745.1 Gryllus bimaculatus
TGCATACAGATGGCGCGATGCGGCGGTGGCGCGGCGCGGCGGGGCGGCGGGCAAGCAGACGACCGCGAGGAGGGCGAGGGTGGGAGGGCTTATTTCGCGTTGATCACGATACGCGGTTAGCGGAGACATGACGGGGGACGGTAATCTTCCAGACTAAATTCTGGGCGATATCCCAACACATACCCTCAATTGTGCAACCCAACAAGAGAGGGGTCACTCTATTGAGAAAAAGTGAGAGACAAATGTTAAGAGAGTAAATTAACGAACTGATCGTGATTTCTATGATCATAAGGAAGCCGGCAAATAAAAAAGAGAAATTATATAATATGCGTAATTGTAACTACAAAAGAGTTCGATGGAAGAATTTATATTGACAGAATATGCTATTCAAAGTAGATTATTAATCTAGGCAAAGTTGAAAATAAAGTTTGAAAAAAATGGATATGAGATACGAGAAGCAAAATGATTGTTATTTGTTGTGAAGAAACGAGACATATTAACAAAATTAACAAACGTACTCAATCGGATTGACGCATATTATCAAACCTCGACTTAATTTGTTTGCTCAATTTCGAAGAATGATATCGTTATTGCTCAATGTGCATTCAAGTGAGCGGATACGCGAATTTACAAATATATTTTCTTCACATTTTGAAGGATGTTGCTATTGAGGAACAGTATAATTAAACATTTGTACTTTAAAATGATCTCAACAATATTTAGCACTGAACTCTGAGGTAGTATGCAAAACGTATTTTAATAGAATTTCATGACAAACATATCAATTCAATCTGAAACAATGCAGAGTGTACCACTAGTGGTTTTACAT
Organism: Gryllus bimaculatus; assembly: GCA_017312745.1. NCBI lineage: Eukaryota > Metazoa > Arthropoda > Insecta > Orthoptera > Gryllidae > Gryllus > Gryllus bimaculatus. The sequence goes on from BOPP01000046.1 coordinate 2,196,771, forward strand.
ACATATATTAGAATAATTAATCATAAATATGATCACTGCAAATTTTCATGTATGTGAAATACCAGTATAAGCATTACGCATATGGTAGTGTTTAATCATTACCACTGAAAATATACCTAATTATGTCTTCAAATTTTACCTTTCAACTCCCATTCGGCGTTCTGGAAAAGACTCTTATATGTTTGTTCCTTGCGAACAAATACTCTGCCTTAGTGTGTACCTTTCCCCAATCGAAAATGATGAATGCTTTTCCTGTGAGCATAAAATGTAAAATGTTACGCAAACAAACCAGCAAGGGATTCTATACATCTGGATAAACATTTGTCTTTCAAATGCGAATGTATTATTACTCTACTTATTTTTCCCTCGCGGTCAAACATTTCACAGCACTAGTTTAAATATAAATGCCGAGAAGACTAACCTTCATTCAGAGAGAATTTCTGGCCAGTAACTCTCCAACGCACAGCTTTAAATATAACGGTGTGAGAAATCAGAAAAGTGTTTTTAAACAGCTATGAACAATTATCTTACTACTTTTACAACTACTTAGTATTATTTTCTACTTAATTTTATTTAAATCTCTGGAGTTTAGAAACCATAGAGCATCTTCAAAAATTAACAATTGATAATAATTTCTAACAACGATGAATAAGTTGCTTCGGCTAAGATATTCATTTTTATTTTTTCACCTATCTGAGCCTAATTATGATATATATGATTAAATTTTCAATTGCGCAAATCCTATACAAATAGAAAAAAATGGTAAGAATAACGAAATAGGCTGTATATGAATTAAAATACTTATCAACTAACCCAGGAATGTGATGTTTATACCAAGTACTGTTTTCTTGTTTTTCTCCCCCCCCCCAAAAAAAAATTACCAGTTCCCATCAGAAGACCGAGACGCATCGAATGACTTCTAATACGTCTTGATCGGTGAACGGGAAGTGGTATAACCGCAAGTGACGAAATCGCACACATCCATGCATACGCACACTCAAGAGTTTAACTCAAATACTGTATAGGGATCGCATGCGATTTTCCGCGCAATTCTAGAATCTACGACTTGAGATAGAGCGGTTTTGGCTGCGCGCCATTTGCATGCACTCGGGGCAGTATTCGTTGCAGAGCGAGCTAGTGACCTCAGAGTGCAGTGCAGTGCAGGTTACGAATTCAAGTGAATGAGCGTTGGCGCTGTAACTTAACTTGGAGCACAATTCTATTACGACCCTGTCTGCCTCGCGCGGTTGTCCCCAGTGCGGTTTTACACTGGAGATGCTGTTGCTCTGAGACCGGGATGCAAACGAGGACGTCGGCCAGTACTCAAACTAAATAGTAATTGTATTAACTGAAGTAATTATACGTTTGTAAGTAAATATGTTTTTAAGTAACAAGTAAAAAAATAAATGTTATATAAATAGTTTCGCAGATATTTACTCGTCTTCTAACGGCAGTTTCTCCCCTTTCTGAGGTTTTTAGTAAAGATAGTATTGGAATCACCTTAACAATATTATTTCAAATATCTGTCTAAAATCCGTGTTTAAGGTCGTCGCACACACGTCAAAATAGAGATTGGTTAGATCTCTTCCAAATATAGTTAACATAAGTTCAGATAGCGAAGAGAAATTTTTACGCGAAATAATGGATTTTTTGTATATGAATGGATATATTTGCCATGCTTATCTGTCAGCTTTTGCAATTGGGTTCAAATCCCGAAACGGACATGGACGTATTTGTGATCATCCCTTCACTAGTAATTATCATCCTATCAATTCATTAAAAGGATTAATAATTACCAGCAGGAGATCCTTGCCCTTAAAGGAATGTGAAGTTGGCTAATAAAAAAAATGACAAAGCAGAGCTTCGGCATGAAGGCTTCAAGAACTGAATCTCCTACAACCTACTGTTAGTGTCTGAGCACAGGACTCAAAAAAACATTTCATTCAGTACTTTAGAATCGAAAATATCCTGTTTACCTGTTGTAAAGTGTTGCTTGATCTCAGCTTTATATTTTGAGTACAATTCAAAAGACAGGAAACTATTAATACATTATTCAAAGCTCAGTTTAAAAGCTGTACTTTTACACGCCGGCAATTTCCTCCCTTCATTTCCTGTAAGCCACTATGCCCGCTTCAAAGGAACCTATGAAAATATGAAACTGATTCTGACAGAAATTAAGTACACTGACCGTTAATGGAATATCTATAGAGGCTTGAAGGTCATTGCAATATTGCTAGGGAAGCAATAGGGCTATCCAAATTGCCGCCGTATCCTGTGTCAGTGGAACACTTGGGCGAGGTGATTTGACTTCAAGGTAAAGGTGTAGCTCACAAGGAAAAATATATGCCCCGGAGAAAAATACATCCAGCTTGATCCCTACTTTCTTTTCTACCGAAATCAGAAAAAATATTTTACCCCTCTACACAAAACTTGGAATACAGAAGAACTTTTCAACGGGGTTGGAAAAGGGTGGAGAAGCTTTGCAGTAACTTAGATGACTCGCATCTTCATCGGTCAGCACATTAATCACCTTTAACATGCAAACTTTGATCAAGTTCTCCACAAACGTGAGGATGCAGCATGAGAAGCACTTCAAGATGAGAATGGCTTTTTGGGAAATCGAAGAACAAACAACTATAATAGGATTGTGAATAATCTTCGAGAAAAATACCATCAATTGACTGTAATATAGCGCTTAAACTATACTTTTTTCATTCTCACCTGAAAAGTTTCCCCGACAACTGCATTGACTTAGAGAACATGGAGAACGATTCCATCAGGATATTTCACCAATGAAACGAAGGCATCATGGAATATAGAATCAAAGGAGCACAAGCGACGAGCAAAGAGAAGACGTTCACTTAATAATCCTTTTATTTGAGAATGATTAAGCTATAAAACCTGAGTTAGATCTATCAAACAATACCTAATGTCATTCATTATGGTCGACCCCAAATTAGGGTGCTTTAATTATTTTCAAAATTCCGAAGTATATTTTACTATTTTGTATTAAAATTAGTATTGTGCGCCAGGAAAGACTCGGTATTGAGCCGATTCTAGTCCTCCTCTTAAAATCGGCCAAGACAATGTTAGCATACAGATAGCTGGTCAACAAGTGAAGGTGAACACTGCCAGAATGTGTTATAATTATGTTGAGTGTGATATTTACGTTTTATTTTGTTACACATTGCTACAAACATATTTTTTGTTGCAAGCAGTAATGTGCAATTGCGGAGAGATTTTCATGGTTCGCTGTATATATTAAAAACTAGAGCGAAGAATAAAACCTGAGGTGTATATTCATTTTTCTTGGTCACAAATTACAGTAGTATTACGGTAGTTTTGCTACTTGGAGGAAGAATAGAATTCCTTTTTTGTTTAACAGTACGAACAACTTTCAACATTTCACACAACCAAATTTTTCGTGATTTTTACTTTACATGAGAAGTGGTAGACTCCAGATGGTATATAGCTAACCGGTATTAGAGTATAAAAACTACATTAAAAAAATCATAAAAGTAATTGTATCAACTCGTATCTACAGACAATCGTGTCAGATGTAATCCATATATTAAACGTCTTTGACATTTCCTCTTCGTGAAATTATGTAATGTTAAGGAAGCGAATACAGCGAGATTTTATTTTCTTCGAAGAGTGTTTTAAATTCAAATATTTCGAATGTATGTTACCGCAGAATCTCACAATCGTTTGATGTATGTGTTCTTTCACAAAAACCTTCAGTTATTCAGGATTATGTGGTTATTTTATAATTATGTGGTGTTACGTTTTTAAGGTAAGGTCTTTGCCATATTTCCATACACAACCCTTACCATCCCTCTCTTAGTAAATATAAATAATGCTCATTACATTATCAGAAAGTCTTTGAACTCTGGGTTCGCAGTGAATAGGGATTGTATTGCACTAGAATGTGTAAATATCCCTATTTCATTGCAGGCAGTCTTTCAGTTGTTTCAAAAATCGAGATATGTAAAATTTAACGGCGTACATTTAGCCCAAACAATTCTAGCAATAAATACTTTTCTCTCTAAATAAGAGGAAATAATTCGCTTCCTGCAAAAATTACGTTCTGAGCGTAAAATGTTACGTAACTAACTTAATTTCAATGTTGCAATAACAGCGCGAAGGTAATTACCAATTACATTTCAACTGTTTATAATGATGGTAATTAAATGCAGTGTATTTACTTTTCACTATGTATAACGTTCCATATTATCTCTACAGCTTTGTAAACACAATAAATTGATAGGTTGCATTTACAGTATATTTTATCAGTGTCTTCGGTGATATTTCAACTCTTCTAAAAGCCTTCCCATAAAAATACGTAAGAATTATCCTTTGAAACTAAAAATTGTCTTATAATTACATTAATTATACTGATGATAATAACTACTAATATTATTAAATCGCAGGAAACCTAGTCATTAGCAATTACATTGAGACTATTTCACTAGCGTCCCGCGATTGTGGAGAGTTCTGTCCAACCAACGGTCAGTCGAAAGCCGGCGAGAGTCAGTCCAGAGTCGGCGAGAGTCAGTCCAGAGTCGGCGAGAGTCAGACCAGAGTCGGCGAGAGTCAGTCCAGAGTCGGCGAGTCTGCGAGAGTCACCCGATGGGTCACACCCCCGGGAACAGTGCAGTGAACTCCCAAGGGAACGCTAGGGACGAGAAGGTTCGGTCTCGCTCATGCATGCACTTGATGCGCTCATGCATCACCATGACTTATTGAGTAGGCGGTGTGCTCGCCTAAAGATCACTCTCAAACAAAGGGTTCGTTTATGACACACGTAAAACGTGTGAAACCATTATGTGTATCGTATTCTGAAGCCTTCCTCGCCAATTTTGACAATGAGCGAAATTAAGATTGTTGTGAACACGATTTTGGAACCACATGAACATACCGTTTACGGAATCATCCCACTTGTTTGTGGCCTGCACTATTTTCTGATCTGCCTCCGGGCGATTTCTTTCTGTGGGGATTTCTAAAAGATCGTTTATGTGCGACAAACCCGCACAAGGAACAAAAATTAAAGAATTAACTATATATAGAAACAGATCACCGATCAGATGACTGAGATCACTAAGGCAGTAGTGTCGGAGCAGTGGTCCAGAAGATCGCGGGTTCGAGTCTCACCTCGGACAAGGTTGTGTTGTGTATGTCCTGGCTAACAACACTGGAGGATAAAAATCGGATCTTGCTAAATGCTGATCCCCGTTTAAAGTTATATGCCCCTGCCACCAATGTTACTGAGCCCCGATAAACGCAGGGTGCATGCACGCGAGGTCCAAGTCGGCCTATTCGCTGGCAAAAAAATCTTCAATACAGAAAAACATCATTTACTGAGAGAACTACCACTTGTTTAGGATATATCAAGAAGGCATCAGATGTGACAGGGGGCCGTTCCGTCATCTACTCTAACTTCGATTACATTTTTAACTTTCAGGTTGTGAAGGGCCACTTTCCCTCTTCGGTTGTTCTACCGACCATCCTGCTTCATTTCCGATGTATTCGTTGCCTCGTTTGCCGTCGAAAAATCCCCGCACGATCGGCACATATAAATGGCTGCACTGTAGTATAATCAGAGAATTGTATGCAGGCCTGATACTAACAAGGTCCAGTTTCAGCCATTTTAATTTAATAATCCCTATCATAGGCAAATAATTCAAGAAATTAAACAACACAATGATTATGATGACTCGAATGGAACGATGTCAAAGAAAATAGAAAAACATCAGCAATAACACTATTTCGTCAAACTGCCTTACCTGAGAAATGGGGACGTCTGTGTCCATCAGGATGGACATCGCATTGGATCGCTCGGGCGCGCGGGTAATGCTTGGCGCGTAAGCGGTGCAGAGCAATAATGAGTTCGTTGCCGCCACCCTGGGGTTTGACAACGCTCACCCGCCCCCACTACTGCCACGTAATGACAGCAAAGAGCAGAGATGAATTGCTCATTACACATGCAAAATGGCTATGGATTTTTATGACTACTGCGAAATGATTCGTTGAATTCTGTAATGTTCAATGTTTCGGTGTAACATTTCCAAAACTGATATCATTGAGAAACTCTTCACTATTTTATGAAGAGGTATTGTCATATTTTAATCGGCATTGCTTAATAACATTTAATGATCAGCTATTTAAATAGGTAGTTATATAAAAATTGTTCTTCGAAAAACTATTAAAATATCAAGAACCTTTCACAAGTAGTTTCAGATAATGTTTATGAAGGGAATGATATAATGCAACAAAATGCACCAATACCACCACAAAATTTTACGAATTTTAATATTAGAATTGTACCAAGAATGAATTATTATCTAGTTCTTTAAATATGCATTGTGACGTACCTGGAAAGCGGTACTCTCACGACAAAATAAATTATACAAAGGACGGGTACATTTTCGTGAATGGGCTTCCAGGGGTTTGGCGCTGCATTGGAAGATGATCATAAGAAATTCTTTTGTGCATTTAAATATTTTAATAATAGAAACACTCTTTACAAATATTATTTACAAAACGCAATGCGCAAGGCCTTTGGTAATAAGTGCACAATCAACGCTACCTTGATGCTGTTAATAATCACCTGCTGGCTGGAGACGAGCGGGGCCGCCGTGGCAACGGCGGCGGCGTCTTCGGCAACCTTCGGTCCGCCCCGAAGTCTGTCGGGAAATCGCTCTCCCTCGGCGATCGACTCCGCTGGCCCCCCAACGCAACGGCCAATGAGTTCGCCGGAGTCCACCCCCCTCCCCCCAGCCGGTACAACAATGTCTCACTGGCACCAACACGAACGACGCGCGATTGACGACCGTCAGCAGTTCCAGTCTCAGCCATCCCCCTCAATCTCGCGCGAATGTCTGCACAGTACGGCCCGCTGCTGCATTACACCCGGGCAGGAATATAACACGTGTCCGTCGGCCACACGAATTCCTGTATTAATATTTTTGATTTCGGTTTTGGAGCGCCCTTCCACTTTCACTAATCATCTGATTATTAACGTTCATCAAATCTAGTCTCTCACTTACCAGCCACATTCAATCCAAACTGTTCTTAACACCACCATAAATTTGTTTGATGCAGCACTGCCCCGTCCGTGTTTCATTCACGGCCTCTCTGCGCACACACTCCCAACCGTCGCTCGGCTCGCCGTCTACCCCCCGATTTGACCGTTGGTGGCAGCGGCAGCGGCGGCGTTACTGCTCTAATCAATTCAGTACTTATTTTAATTATAATTATTGATCAACTTTGATTATTACAATGCAGAAACGTTCTTTGTTTCAGTATTTACTCTACGTAACAAGACTCAATTTTTGAATATCCTATGTCAATATATTTTCTAATATGGTACAAAAAAACAATAAATAGGTTTCATTGTTTTAAATGTTTCAGTTATGCACTATTTTCATTCTTATTTAAATTTGGCTAATTAAGTTCTTGAACTTTGTATCAGGTTTTCACATTGTCATGATTCCCTTCATAAATTAACATAATAAACAATATACTGCACAAGTGTTTTTGTGTATCCGAGTGGTTAAAAAATAAAAATACATTTATTTCAAGACGCTATTCATGAACTCATGAGAAACTCAAACCTCATTAGAAAATTAAATTAACTCTCCGAACATTTACAAGGTTTTGAATAAAAACATTTTTACGGTTTTAATCCTAAATAGTTTTAAAATGTTATTTACTCAGTTACTTCCTGCAAAATTGACACGTGTGGAAAACTGTCAGTCAAATGTTTGTTACTTCCAACACATTTTCATCAACGTTCGCACCTCAACCAGCAGTAAACCAAAAAACACGACAAAATGACAAATGAGACCTCGTGTTCCAGACAAGCGTTACGCCCTGCCTCCCACCACTTAAGCCGCGTCGGCGAGATTAAATACCGTGGGCCTACTAAACAGTCGCGTAAGTGGCGAAGGAGCCGGTAGGTGGCGCGCTATATGGAAACATTCCGTCCCCAACTTGCACCCCTCCCCCCCCCACCACCACCACCCGGCCCTAAACCGCGTCGTGAATTTGGGTTATGACCCTCCTAGCGCTCCAGACCAGCGCGCCCGTGGCAGATACGGTAGGCTTTACGCGACCTGCTTGCTCCTCGGGAGACGCAGACTCGAAGGAACTCGCAAGCGGACGGGTGCGTAGGGCGGGATATCTGAAGCGGACGCCAAAAGGGAGAAGACGTGCGGTGTAGCAGAAAACGGTGTCGTTGGTGAAGGAAACGGCATCGCAGAATGTATACCAATGTGGGAAAGATATGTGGCATAGAAGCACAAGATGTTATGTGTAGCATTGATTTTTTGGTTGTTAGTGATACCTGGCGCGTAAGCTGCTAAAGTTATTACTCCCGTACGTGTAGTGCATGTTTCCCCTCAGGTGGTGGTGGTGGTGGTTTTCCCCGCTGGATGGCGAGATCCCGCGCCGACCTATCATCAGCCGGCAGGGTTTTCCCAAACCAGGTATCTTCACCAAGGGCGAACCAATAAGTCACTGCTCCAGCCGGGCAAGCTCTAAGCTCCCAACCGGTCTCTCGGCATCTGTCAATGGGAGGAGGATAGGACAAGAAAGAGAAAGGAAAGATTGCACGCGGTTCGTGGTTCGTTTGTAAGAGTACTGCTCCGGCATTCGACGGAGGTTGATAGGAGAAACCACGGAAAACCGATCAGAGTAGCCGACCTCTAGAATTTTCTTCTAGACAGCGACTGAATTCGACCTAGCTGATAAGCTAGTCTCGAAAATCTTGCCACTGTCGGGACTCGAAACTACGATCTTCCGTGTGGAATCGCAAGCTGAAGTTGATCTGCGAAAAGACATGCGGTGTAGAAGAAATGGTGTGGCTGGTACAGGAAACGGCACCACGGGATATATAGCAATGTGAACAAGAAATGTGGCAAAGGAGTACTATATGTGATGTGTGGTGCGGAAGAAAATAGAAGTATTTGTATCACACGGTGGGGAAAAAGTCTGAAGTCGCTCCCCAATATTCCTGGTAATAGTGTAAGAGAGATAGATTGTAGCTTAGAACAATTAGAATGTAGAGGTTGTGAAAACGTAATCAGTAAAAAGAAAAATCAAATTCGTGAAGTATTCGAGAATCGAGTATGGACCAAATAAGAGTTGAAGTGAATGCGCAGAATTCAGTTTGTATTAGTACAAATTGTATGTATATACAAATCAATATACGAAGAAAATGTAAACTGAGGAACTTAGAATATGCAAGAAGATAGAACAATTACGGACTCGGAGAATTGTGATGAACTGACATTTTATCTTATATCGAGTAATGTATTGTAATCTGATGTTTTAGACTATTTAATCACAAAATTATCTCTCGTTTAACACGAAAAACATGAATGATGAAAGAAATACTAAACAATTTTTATAATAAAAAATATTTAAAATGGAAGAAAACGAGAAAAACCTGTAGAACCCATGTGGAAAAAAGTTTTCCCCCTCTCAAAACAAACACATATCATATAAATTAGAAAATTCAGTAAGTTTAGCATCGTCAATAAAAAAATAACGATAGTCCTCTTTCAGAAAATGTACTTTTATAGGAAACATGGATTGCAATACATTGACGCAGTGTTTCACAAATAAAAATTTATTAACAAGTTTTTGTTAACACCGTGACTGCATTTATTTATCTCAAATTTCCTTATAATTTTCCTAAAGCCGCAATATAGTATTGAGAATGCAGACAAGAAGTATGGTCTTATGTGAGTCAATGAATTTGTAAAATACCGTTTGATATTAAATAAGCCGAATAATATCTTTATTCAAAAAAACAGAAAAAAAAATAATGAAAAACGGACGTAAATTGAACGTTATGTATGCATGTGTACACAAAGTTATAATACTTCTAACTTTTATGGTTTTCCAATACAAATATCAATTTTCGAATTCCTTTTGAATTAATAGTTTAAAACAAGTTTTGTGTGTTCATTGCATTTCAATGCCTACATGTCGCTAATATATTGGGCGCAGGATGGGAATATTTAGTCTTCTTATCCTCCTTCTCCTCAGCATACATATCCGCGTTTTTTCAGATCATCTGCCATGTGGAAATAGCTAGAATGTATATTATAAGTGGTAATGAAAACGTTTCAGCTGAACATCTCGTAAAAAAATAGTGACTTTTTAAAAACTATTTAAGGTAAAAAATATACTACTTACGTTACCTTTTTTTGAATATATTCATTTTCAAATAATGTTAATACGAATCATATAAATGGTACATTGAAAAACTCCAGCATTATATTTTCTTCTTGAAATCGTACGAATAAAAAAACTCCCATGCAATGTTTAAAAATCTTATTCTTGCATTGTTATATGTATTATTTATTGTTAAGTGTTATATATAAAATCTTGTTCTTATATGTATTAAAAACTAAATTTTTAAAATGTATTCGTAAAAATTCAGAATATTGTTTAACCCTGTACATCAACGAGGGGCAGGAATTTTCTTAGTGTTCCCAACGTTATCCTGGTCCGCGGTAGGACGCGCGTAGATATGTAGTTGGTGGCACTGCATGCTGCAGGCTTAACCCGAAAGCGGCAACGCAAGCGCCGAGCAGGCGGGGGCCCGGAGCGGTGTGCGTGGCGGGTGCGGTGCGAGCGCAGCCGCCGCCCCGCCGCCGAGACGATGTGGGCGTCGCTGCTGCGTCGAGCGGAGGGGAAGGCAGTTTGTAATCCTCCGAGACACTAATGAATCTCCACCTTCTAATCTCCTGCCTCCCACGCCGCCGTCACCTCCGCTTCTCTCTCGCTTCCATCCACTATCTCCACGCCCCCTCGCTGCCACCATCATCGTTACCGTTACCGCAAACCTTTACCGTCACCATTGCCGTTAACACCTCGACACTGCCTCTACTGCTCCCGGCACAGACTTTTGCGTCGTCCTCATCGCCACCGTTACTGTCATTGTCACCGCCATTATAATCGCTCTACTACTGTCATCGCTACCGTAACCTTTACCTTCATCACCGTCACCATTAGTGTTGTCATCGTCAGTGTCACAACCGTCACGGTTGCCCTCATCACCGCCGCCACCGTGACCGGCACCACCGTCACCGTCGCCACCGTCACCGTCACCACCGTCACCGTCGTCACCGTCACCTCGTCAACCGTCACCGTCACCACCGTACCGTCGCCACCGTTCACCGTCGCCACCTCAAAGCCGTCCAGTGCCACCGTCACCGTCGTCACCGGTCACCCTCGTCCCCCGTCACCGTAAGGCCACCGTCACGCGCGCCACAGTCACGCGTCACCACCGTCACCGTCGCCACCGTCCCCGTCGCCACCGTCCCCGTCGCCACCGTCCCCGTCGCCACCGTCACCGTCGCCACCGTCACCGTCGTTGTCCCCTCCGTCCCCGTCGCCACCGTCACCGTCGCCACCGTCACCGTCGCCTTCGAGACAACCGCTATCGCTGGTGTATCAACCGTATCACAGCTCGGTCGCTACCACTGAAATTGTAGGCATCGCGTCCGCCACTGCCCTCGCCTGTGTCGCACGCATCGTGGATTGGCGCGGGACCGTGTTCCTCAATACATTAAGGAAATGAACACGATTTTTTTAGATTTACAAGAAACTATCTCCACAGAATACTGTTTTCGTGCTGCAGCTGCGTGTAGAGACTTTCCCATCGGAGTAGCATCAAATAAATTAATGACGAAAACTGTAGGTTATACCATAAATAAATCGTAATCACAAACATCAAAACCTAAACCGAAAACAAAATGGGATTTCGAGACATGGTTCATTACAAGTGATTTTAGTGGTTTTCTTCCTCAAATGCATGAAATGTCATTTCTTTCCAAATCATTCACAAAAATGACGAATTTGAAGAAATGGCTAACTGCTAAAGTAAGTATATTTATTTAATATAATAGCTTATAAGACATATATTCGATTTTACATACCTCTGTATATTTACGCAAATAGAGCATCCTTTATTTTTAAGAAAAGTTGTAAGAGCCTATGAGCTGAATAAAAACAGCAACAAAATGATGAAGTCTAAGAAAGCGATAAACATATTATTTTTGAAATTCTGAAAAATCAGAATATATATATACACACAAAGAAGAAACGACTTCTCGTTCATACCGTATTTATCGGAATATAAGACATGTTTTTCCCGAAATACCTCAGTCTAATAATTCAAGGTCGTCTTATATTCGTAGATTAAGCCTAGTCGGTTAGGATTTAAATTTTTACATTACCATCCCCTGTCACGAAACTCGTAAATGTTAACGTAACAATAAACTGTGAAACGGTAAAGAATATCACGCGTAACACTACGTAATTGAATTCGCGTTCGTATTCTCGGCAGCCACTGCCAATATGTCGGGCAATTCAGACCGACATTTTTCAATGGGGCGGTAAAGAAAATCTCTAACCGAATGGCACTATATCAAATGAAACGTAACGTTAAAATGAATGCCGAGAGTTCGTTACACGATGCGATTTCGACGAGGCCGCGCTGAATCTGGGTTCGACGCCCGGCGAATACAAATCTGCGTTTTGAACAGAAACAGAGGCCATAAAAAAGTGCGGGATGGAAAGAAAATCTGGCGACAGAAGGGTATGTTCTTAGATGGTATCTGATGAAAAGTTATGAACAACACAAAATTTAGTCCACAAAACTTTCAAGAAGGGGGAGGGGGCTAAAATGTAAAAAAAATAGAAAGAGGACAAAAAAGAAAGAAACACTGATTAAAAGTAAAGATGGTGGAGATAGTGACAAAACCATGATTATGATGATATTAAGAGTCAAGAAATAATATTTCAGTAATTTTCTAGTCAACAAGACATTTTGTAATTTTATTTTGACTAAGTAGTTAGAATCAGATGAAATTTTGACAATTCTCAGGAGACCTCTTAAAAAATTGGGGGTCGTCTTATATTTGAGGTCAACTTATATTCGGGTAAATACGGTATATTGACAAATAATCAGAGAAAACATTACCAAAAACCATTCTGATTGATTATTGCCCCCCAAAAATGTAAGGCGACAACTTAACAAAATGTGAGTAATTTCCGAACACTGAAGTTCTCTGTTTCCAGCGCGCACAGAGAATTTCGAAGTTCTGCTGAGAATGGGGGAAGCACGTAATTCAGGGGAGGAAATGGAAGGAAATGGGCTAATACATCGTTAGGGTCGCGACCTAAGACAGTATTATCTTTTAAAGTGCACTCCAACTACTGCATCCGACACTCCTTGCACACCTATCAAAGTGGTTGCTGCTTGTGTGTCCCCAACATTCTCCTTCTCTTCTGATTCCACTTCACCCTCTCAGACACCATTCACGATTTGCCGCCCACTATTATGTCTCGAGAGATGGAGACGATATTTGGAAACAAGAAACCTCAATTACAACAAACGACACGCATGCAAAGGAGATGAGCACTTTCGATTTGCTTACTTTTCCAACCAAAATTCGTATGTGATTGGTTCGGAAAGAAAAACAATTATTTTGGTATTATTTTAACTCGATTTCTGCGACTGCATTTAAAAGAGTCCTATTAGTTTAGTAATTATATGATGTTTCTATAATGTGTAATTGTTAAATGAAGAAACATCATATTTTTAATTTTAAAGTATTGTGAAACAAAATTGCCTTGCATATTTTTTTTCAATAAGAGCTAAAGAAATACTATATTACTAAAAATACCATTATCATTTTTGTAATTAATTAAATTTATATTTATTATTTTAGGATCAGTTACTGATGTATATCATTTATATTACTTTTAAAAAAGGTAAAAAATAATATGAATAAATAGGCATTCTACTGGAATTTCATAATCGTTTTTTGTGACGTAATAAAACCGCAGAACTGTCAAATAGTTTGCCTGACATACTGTGAGAATGATGATGATGATACTGTGAGTGAAGATGAAGCTGCGTCGGAAATGAAGGGCGCATATCTATAATGAAAATTAGTTTCAGAAATAATCTCACGAGTAACAGAAGACATTAAAATCAATGAAATCTTGAATATAATACTGAAGAGAGCGAGTGTAACTAGATAGTGCATAACACGACGCACGCAAGACAAGCTCGGAGCAACGTCGATTCTCGCAAGCTCCCAGCGGATTGCCGGCGCCGGTGGAGCTTGCGAAATGTCGTGGGCAGCCTCTCCCCCGGGCGGTCTCCCCGCCGACTTGGGGCGAGATGGCGCGGGGACGCCGCGGCGCCACGCCCCCAAACGGCCTCAAAGCGCCGCTCGATTAATGGACAAATGGAGCAAACGGCTTCGTAATTGCGAGGACGCGCTCAGCGCAGCGGCCTCGCGTCAAAGACGCGCTGGATTACGCGCCGGGCCGCCGCCTCGCCCCTGCCCCCGCTCCGAACTTCACCGCCCCGCCGTCCCACCAACTCGCACCCCCGCCGCCATTTCATCC
>BOPP01000046.1:2211569-2269474 GCA_017312745.1 Gryllus bimaculatus
CATATCGTCCCACCATCACGCCGTCCCGCCAAAACGCCGTCACACCACCGCCGCCGGCGTTCCACGACCACGCCTACCCGCCCCCCTGCCGCCTCCGTCCCGCTACGCTGCCGTACTGCCTTTCTACCGTTTTGCCACCCCACCGTCTCGTCATCCTGCCGTCCCGCCAACCTGCCGTCGCGCCATCCCGTCGTCAATACACCCCGCCTCTCAGCTAACCCATAGTACTGGCGCTAGCTCGTCCTCCAAACCGCCGACCTCTCACCGTCTTTCAGGCGTTGTGCCACCATCTGTCCTCAACCTGCTATCCTCAACCCCTCCTCACGCCAAACAGTCGACCTCCCACCTCTCACCGTTCCGCCCCACGTCCCGTCATCGGCCACCTGTTTCGCCGTGCCGATGTCCTCCGGAAGTCCCATCGTACTCCTATCGTCATCCTGCCGCCCTCCTGCCGTCGTTTCACCGCCTCACCCCCTCCTTACTTCAATCCAATAATTTCCCTCCGTCTCACCCGTCATCTTCATCAACATCCCGCCTTCACCTTGTCCTCCCGCATTCACGCGCTTCCGTACCCCATCCACGCACGTCCACCTACGCCCCAGTCCGCCTTTGCTCTCCCACTCTACGCTTCCACTCTCCCCGTTCCCCTGACACGCGTCGTCGCTTCTGGATTCCTCCTTCCGCTGCTGCGGCGTTTCCCATTCACTTCGAGGCGACGTTTGTCGTCTCCGCCTCTGAACCTGCCCTCCGCATGATGTCGTAGGCTTCCGCGGAGCCCTGAGGAAGACCACGACAAGATGGTGGAAACTTCGTCAACACAGACGCGGCGTCACCCGGACAGCCCAGATCACACACTACCCTCCGCATGTTTTGATACCGCAGTGTCTTGTGCCTTCTGCACTGTTGATGTTTTCATAATTTCATAAAAATTGCACTTCTTTACCTCCTGCATAAATCTTCCCACTACGATGTTTCCGCGTCCTTACCGTTGTTGTGAAGTAGAGTTAAACTTCTGATATCCTTTCATCGGTCTGTATACGTAACCCAGGCAAGATATTTTAAATCAACGGGCGCGTAGCGCCGCAGTGTCACTGCCCTGAGGAAGCTTGCGAAATGTCGGGCGAAACGTCGGCACCCCAGCCAACGACGCGGCGTCTCCCGGATAGCCGAGAATTCTTTCATCGGTCTGTTGCCTCACACTCGCTTCGTTTGTCCCGTCATCCTGCTGGCCACTATCCGCTTTTTTTCTCTCTAACCTACTTCCCGCAACCATTAACCGTTCCTCTGCTTTCCCAATCCTTCTGGTTCCCCTTACCCTATCATTTGCCATCGTTTCGCCGACTACTCATTTATCTTCGTTCTATCAAATTCCACATTTTCTCACCATACACTCTCTTCTACTCTTTACAACTGGCTGACCAATCTGCTTACATGTGCTGTTTCAATTCGTAAATATTCGGTTCCGCGTCACGCCGCTGTACATCATCTTTAAAATATTGATTAAATGTTTCCTGCATTTGGTGCTTTGATTTTGTCTAATTGTTATGAACCAGTAGAATACTAATTAAACATTTTCAATTTTCTGCAGCTCATTGTATATAATAACTTAATTACATTTCATTATATAGTTCATTTTAATTGTTTAATAATTATCTGAATATGATTTAGAATGTGAAATGAACTTAAAAGTGATAAGTTTAACTGATTTACAAATTTACTCACCTTGAAAGCTACAGAATCGTTCAAGAAATTTAAAATGCATGATGAAAAGTAGAAATAGAATGGTTACTATCAAGTGGTGGAATGTATTTTATTATTCACACAAGAACAGTATAGCAAATTTTGCACGCTATCGCAACAAAATACGATTTTTTAAAAAGTGAATCCATTATGTGAAAACTAAATTGCTCTGCTACAAAAACTACGAACATTTTTTATTTTCATTACATTCAATTTCTTACAATTACAATAAATATCGCAAAAATCATGAACAAGGTGTACAAGGATTTAATATTAAAGAAATTTTAACGTTTGGGACTATAAAACGCAAAAGCATTTTCGTCCGTGATTACATACATTACATAATACTTGGAATGAATAGCGTGGATAATACAACAGAATGAGATACAAAGCCTATCATTCTTCATCTATATTTACTATTCAATGTTACCGGAAAATATTCAATAACATTAATCATATTAGAATGAAGCGTGTACACTCGCAAACGCAACACAAATATATATCTCTAAAATAATAACATGCATTTGCGTGTATTTCCATTTATAGCACGCCACACCGCTTGTCAAATACATGAACATCAGAATCAACATTAATTTGTATGAGCTTAAATCAAGATTATGGACGAATTTGCGTCTACTTACGCACCCCAAAATGAAATCAGAGCGTAAATGGGACGCTGGTTCGTGTTTTGCAGACGTCAAAGCAACACTCGGAAACGACGGCTGTCTCAACTCGACGTTTCCTGCTACAAAGAGAGTACGCCAGTTGCACAGGTCGTTTTAACTCCCTTAAACATGAAACAGCCATCGCGATTACTCGCTCGGGAGTAATCCCTTTATCCCAATTTAAAAAATCTCTTTTCCGGGTGAAATAAAATTCCATGAAGTTCTCCTTCGTGGCTGCGTTGGGTACTTCAGAGCTACCAACATGGCGCCTTGCAGGGTCGACTTTTACGTTCATACTATACCTTTTGCAAGAAGCTTTCTTTTTTTGTATTTACTTGTGATCTGAGAAAGCGATGTCGATTTCCAACAAATAGTAGATTAAAAACATCAGTGGTGGTCACTTAATCGAGGTCCCGCATAAAATTCGATAAAAGGATTGGAGATTTCCGTCTTAAATTCAAACTTGCAAAAGATGTAGCATATATGTAGTAGCTAGGTGAAAAACTGAGAAAACGTACTTATTTTCCTTTCTTTTATATTACAAAGAGAATAAGTTGAAAACATTCTAACTCTATTTAGTACTTAAAATGTTTCAACCACGTTCAGTACGTAGAATATTTATCACGTGGCTTTTGTTGAATCAAGTTTCTGACTATTACCAAAACTGCAATTGTCAAGAGGCTGCTACTTCGGTTATGTAGATCAAAATCGAGGTTTGGAAATAAATAATTTAACAAGAGTGCTAGCATTTCTAATAAAAACTCCGATTTCATCAATGTTTTAAACAGAGAAGAAGACGGTAAAATTAATATATATCAGTCTTATCTTGTCCAAATATTTAAAAAAAATACCATCTATCAGAACTGCTGTAAATAAATTTTTCTTAATAATTTATTTTAATCAATTTCATGAACATACAATAATTGAATAAAGTGTTTAAATGTACCCTACGAACTCAACTTTGCGACACTGTAATTTCCAGAATTGCTTATTAATGTTCTGTAATTGATATAATTTTTCCCAAAAAATGTAAGGAAATTTATTTGCTTTTGGATCTTGCAAGGGTCACACAATAAAGTTTTCCAACTTTCTGGGAATGTAAGGGGTCGAAGATAATCTGCCAATAAACATATGGGAAGAAATTTTTATACAACGGAGTTTGCATGAGAAATTTGCGCCTGACTGGAAAGCAACTCATCACGCACCGAGTATTCTCGTCACATTATAGGTGATTTTCTGATTGCATAGTAAAGGTGATTTCCTGAACCTACCAAACACGAGAACATGATGGGTATCCTACAAATCAGGGGAAAATATCAGATGTGCAACTTCGTTACATTAGGTGTCCCAAAATATGTGAGTTGGCAAAAGCTATCATCGTGGTCCTACCTACATTCCTAGGAAGTTTGAATTCTGACATGTTTCCTTCTCTAACATACCTGAAATAACCAGATATTTTGTAGACATTTTTATGGCAAAAATGTGTTAAAGAGGAAAAGGGCCGACTTATATGCAGAAATGTGTAAATAGTAATATTATTATTTTCCAACCCACTGCTATCTACACCAATACGTCCATACGGCCCTCCTCATCCACATCTGGATGTCCTGCCAACACTGCCAAGCACTGCTTTCCCTACACCCAGGGTTGCCAGATGCTTCGTACCACCATTCGAAGTTATATGGGTGTAAATCCGCCCAATAAAAAGAATTCAACATTCCAAGCGGGAAATTGGTATTAGCATTAACATTACAAGGTTTTTTGGGAATGTGATCTTTTGAAATGATTGATTATGTTTTGTGAACATTGCAATTAATAATAATATTTATTGAAAAACTTGTACTTTTTTGTAGCAATGAGTTATATTTTAATATTTAAAAACAGTTACGACTATTCTTATAATTACAGCAGATGTGAGGAATACTTTAAAGGATAAATAATTTACTGACTTTCCCATTTTCACTCACCTTGCTCGTCTTTAAGTGTCCGCGTTTCAAAACATTACCACAGAAATGTTTACATATGCATTCTTATTTCCTATGGCTTAACGGAACATGCTGGCGGTGAGACCACACTTCCAAAAGAAAATTTTAAATGGCGTGTCCTAAAATTAACTCCAATTACTGCCAATGAGATGTATTATATACTCAAACGGCTAATGAGTATGACTTTTAGAGCACACCCTATACCAGAGGTCCAAAAACTAACTTACTCGCTTCTCAATGTAAATTTGAATTAGTTAAAAAATAAATAATGAAAAATCATGACTAATGTAAAAAACTAAAAAATTAACATCGTTGTTTTAAATTCTGTCGTAATCTGAAAACACACCCTAATCCGCACATGTTTTTATGCATTTCCGCCCGTTGGGCGGTAGTCCGCGAAATCAATTTTTGTCCCGCGCGCGCGCGCGCGCGAGAGAGAGAGAGAGAGAGTGAGAGAAAGAGAGCGAGAGAGTGAGAGACCGAGAGAGCGAGAGAGAGAAGGAAAGAAAGAGAGCGAGAGAGTGAGAGACCGAGAGAGCGAGAGAGAGAAGGAAAGAAAGAGAGAACGAGAGAGAAAGAGAGAGAGAGAACGAGAGAGAAAGAGAGAGAGAAAGAGAGAGAAAGAGAGAAAGAGAGAGAAAGAGAGAAAGAGAGAGAAAGAGAGAGAGAAAGAGAGAAAGAGAGAGAAAGAGAGAGAGAAAGAGAGAAAGAAAGAGAGATAGAAAGAGAGAGAGCTGTTTTCCAGACCAAAAAGCGAAATTCCCCCAACCTTGCCTACACCCTCTCACTCACTCTGCTCGGCCAGTCCTACTTCAGCCACATCCACCTGCTTTACGCGGTCCACCTACATTTCACCCCACCCGCCTGCAATGTGCTGGTTTATTGTCAAATACAGAAAAGTAATTTTCTGCAAAGAAACGATTTTGGTCTCTTTAACACAAATTTTGAAGAACGATTTCCAATAATCTGTTGTTAACAATGTTATCAATTGGAATGAACCGTGTTTTCTAAATTTTACGATTTCAGCTTCAGTAGCTTTGGCTGGGCGTTGATGTATCAGTTGTTAAGATACAATTTCTGTAACATTAAACATTCTAGTAATATACCATAAAGTTGTGCGAGAATATTGCATTCATTTACTGCAAAAAATGCAAACTGTCGCAACCTAAATGATTAAAAGTGTGTGAATAGTATATTTTTGGATGTTTCCAAAGATGTGTTATTTGAACTAATTATAGAAAGTACTGTAATATTTTGAAAAAATAATTTGAAAATGCAAAATTTAAACAAAAGTACACTGAGCTAGTTCACATTCAAAAGTCGCACAAATATACTGCTGTCAGCAACTACACGAGGTCAACAGCAACAAAGGAATATCTGAAATATTGAATTTCACGCGAACCGTTGTCTTAAATACGTGAGGTCGCTGTGCAGATGTGTCGTGCCTTTCATTAACTCATGACTAAAAATCTGTGCCGAGTCGAAATTAAATTCCAGGAGTTCTTCATATACGACCGTGACGCCCTCGGAAGTCCTTCCAGCCGTAAAGGTAGCGGTGAAGGCCAACCGGCAGGATAATGAACCCAGGACCTTCATGCGGTTTACGCCCCACTCGGAGATGGAGCGGTGCCGGGAGAGAGGAACGAATAAGGAAGAGGCAAATCAGTAGAGAAAGATGACAGACAAAAGTTAGAATGTATGCACGTTGTTCAGCAATGGTATACTGAATAAATAGAAGAGGGGAAATAGTGAAATAATGTAGGAGAGAGTTGGACGATTGATGAAAGTAAACTTGAGTAGATTAAACACAGAAAACAAGAATAAATAAGTGTTAAAGTGAAGAAGTAAATAGGAAGTGGCCATATAAACGATGTGAAAAGTATAAAAAGAGGTGAGCAAGAAAGGGAAAGAGTCAAACTAGAGTTTAGACGTGACGGAGGAGAGTATGTGAGTGAATTGAGAAACATGAGGAGTGGCGCGTGGGGAAAGTTATTGGTTAAGACAAGTGGCGAGGTGTACTTGTATATGAATAAATGATATATGTGAAAATCAGCAAGAAATAACAACGAGCTTGAGCTAAAAAAGACTGCCAGACGCTAAAGAGGCGAGGCCCTTAAATGTTGTGATGTGGGGAGTAATGAGGACGAAAAGAGACAGAAGGTAAACCCGAGAACATCTGAGAAGCGCTAGGCCTCAGAGACTGTGTTATCCAGGAAATTAAAGAAACTAATTAAGAGATAAGATGAAAAGCCTTAATGATCAATAGGTAAGAAGTATTAGAATCTACAATCAAAAGGCGCTGCTACCTAAAATGTGTGAAGCAGAAAAGTCGTAAAGGTTTTCCTCATGAGGTGGCGGTGGTCTTGCCCCTCTAGATGGCGAGATCCGGCGCCGACCTACTACCAGCTAGCACGGTTTTCTTCACCCGGGTATCTCCCACCACCAGGGCACCGCCCCAACCGGAACAAGCTCTAAGCTCCCGACCGGTCTCCCGGCATGTGCGAATGCGCGTGTAAATGGTGAGGATTGAACGAGGATGAGGAAGGAAAGATTGCAAACGGTCTGTTACTCGTCTGTTAGGGTACAGCTTTCATATGGTGTTGATCGAAGAAACTATGGAAAAAACCGAAGAAAGCAGTGGTCGCTAGAATTCTCCTCCAGACAGAAACTGAATTCGCCCTATCTCTGTAGCAAAAATTCTGCCACCATCGGGAGTCGAAACTAGGACCTCGCGGTCAGAGGTATTCCATTTGCATCGGTAGGTGCCCTGAACTACATCTCCCGGCGCAATTTTACCCACATAGTACGGAGCAGCGTGGACAGAAAAGAAGACGGAGACGAGACAAACGGTAAATCCGAGAATAGCTGAGAAGCGCTAAGCCTCTAAATGGGAAGGTTCTGTTACCGCGGAAGTGCGGTCCAGCGCGGAGAACAATCGACGCAAAGAACAGAGACAAGGTAAACAGAGCAGAGGTGAGAGGCGCGAGGTAGTGGGGCCCAAAGATGCTGCTACCCACAAAGTAATCGACAGCGTGAAGAGGAAAGAGGAACTAAAAAAGAGAAACAAAAGTTGCATGCAAGCACAACTGAGAAACGCCAAGTCCACGAGCAGCAAGGCGTTGTTACTCAATACCGCAGGGTTGTCCAACTGGCGGCCGGCGGGCCGGATTCGGTGTGTTGTTGTCTCCCACGAAAGGTTTATAGTTAACAGTGAAAGTGGCTTTCAAACATATCTTGAAAGAACATTGTGCGCCTGCAATACGCGCTCTACCGGGGTCGACGCCCCATTTCGTAAAAATAGGTTGTTTAAGATATAAGGATTATTTTCGAGTAAACTCAAAACTATCTCGATGTTGGTTTAATTGAATTATGCATATTATCACGGCCTGATATTACGCGTACACTGATTGAAATCCTCCTTGGTTCAGAGCATCCGGGAAAACTGCCGAGATAACGGTACGGGGAAGTCGGGTATGGATCGCGCGAGTAATGAAGATATGGCCCGCAATCATATTAAAGGGGTTAGTTGTACGCGTTGCAGCCTTGCAAGTTGGACACCCCTGCAATGGAGAGGAACGGAGACAAAGGGAAGCAGCTAAACCCGAGAACAGCCGAGAAGCGCCAGGCCGCGCACCCGAAAGACGCCACCACTCAGGAAGCGCAGTGGGAGACGAGTGGAGAGAAAACATCAACTGGAGGACGCGGCCGCGCGGAGGCGAAAGGCCGCGGGTGGGTGCCGGTGCCGGCGCCGCTCTCCTCCCCGCGGACGCTGCACACCGCCGCGCGGCGTCGGGACGTTATTAGTGTCCGGTTTTATTTCCCGCATTCTTGAAATGCCTGGCGCCGGGTGCTGTCCGACATATTGCGGTGCGACTGCCGCCCCGTCCCCGCCCCGCGCCGCTCCGCCCCGCGCCGCCCGCCCGTCTCCCTCCCTCCCCTCCCTCCCTCGCCTGCTCGCCCCGTCTCCCCTCCCCTCCCCTCCCTCCCCCCTCAACCTCGCCCGCGTCGCCCGCCTCGCCCGCTCGCCGCCTCGCACGCCTCGCCGCTCGCCCGCCTGCCCCTTGCCCGCCTCGCCACCTTGCCTCATCGACCGCCTCGCCGCCGCTCCGCCCTGCCTCGCAACCGCCTCGCCCGCGCCCCGCCTCCCCCCGTCATCCCGCTTCGCCCTGCCACGATCACGCCACACCCGCACGACCGCCAAGCCACACCCCGCCACGCACCGCTCATGCCCTCCCCCTCACTGCCACGCCCATATGCACGCCACCCACACCCGCCTCCCGCCCCAGCCCAACGGCGCCCGCACGCCACGCCACGCCCCGCCACGCCATGACCCGCCACGACCCGCCAAGCCACGCCTCACGCCGTCCCGCCCCGTCCCGCCCCTCGCGCCGAGGTCGAGCGAGCGCCGTGAATTATTTTACATGCGCTGCCGCCGCCGGAGAAGAAGGACCTGGGGTGGGGGGGAAACAGACGAGCTGGACACGGGTAAGGAAAGTCACGTATGTAAGTGGGGGGGTAGCGCAGAGAAGGACTTATGGGGAAAGTATCAATCAATCAGTGGAGCAATCGGGGTTTTGTTTGGGGGCAACGCTATAGGCGTAATAAACTGATGACTTGATATTTTGTTACAATGAATTTTTAATTTGGGCTGAATTGTAAATTAAATTTTATTTGCTGATTTAATGTTATTTATAACGTGTAAATACTGTATTACGCTTGTTGCTAGAGTAAGTAAATGTAGAAGAAATTCTCTTCTTCTCTTCTAGTAGTATATAACAGTACAGTACACTCTGACACCGTGTGAACGATCTCTATGGAAGTTGGCATATCTACGTGGTTTTTTGCTGAGAAGATTAATGTACTGTTAATATCCTTGTAACTCTAGTACCTGGCATTGCAGAACAAAATTAGGCTTTATTTCAATTCAATTTCCATTCATACAGCGCTCCACCAGCGGTCTTTATTGTTCCTGACCGTTCCTGCGTGACACAGAGCAAAGCCCAGAAGAACCAGACGCGCGCGAGAGAGAGACAAAGTGTGGCAGAGAGAGAGCGAGAGAGAAAGGGGGGAGAGAGACGAAGAGAGACAGACAGAGATACGGCACGCGTAATAAGAGAGAGAGAGTGATAGAGAGACAGAAAGTGACGGAGTGACACAGACAGAGCGAAAAGAGCCAGAGACACATAGGGAGAGAGAGTCAGATAGAGATACAGATGGAGAGAGTAAGACAGACAGAGACAAGAAACAGATAGTGACACACCGAGAGAGACAGAGGGAGAAAGAGAAAGATATAGAGACAGAGAGAGACAATCACAGAGTGACATAGAGACAGAAAGACTGACATTCAGAAAGACAGATAGAGAGAGACACAGAGGGACGGCGGAGGCAGACAGGCAGACAGAGACAGTCGGACGTGAACAGAGACAAAGAGGCAGATACAGAGACAGGCAGATACAGAGTCAGAGACGCAGTAAGAGAAACACAGAGACAGACAGGCATAGACAGACATCAACAGGCATTGACAGACCTAGATAGAGAGACGGAGACACATAGATAGACACACAGACACAGAGAGAGACAGAGGGAGGACACGGATAGAGACAGAGAGATACAGAGAGAGAGAGACAAACAGAGAGAGACAAACAGATAGACATAGTGACACAAAGAGAGGCAGTGACACAAAGAGAGAGAAAGTTGCAGAGAAACACACACACACACACAGAGAGGCATACTGACTCAGAGAGAGAAGAGAGAGTTATAGTGACACAGAGATAGAGACAGGTAGAGAAACAGAGAGAGAGAGAGAGAGAGAGAGAGAGAGAGAGAGAGAGAGAGAGAGAGAGAGAGAGAGAAAGATACAGAAAGAGACATTGAGGCGTTTTGTTTTTCACAATGAGAAGAAAACAGAGTCAACGCCAGGTATTTTGCTTGAATGAGCAATACCTGCAATATGAGCGGACATACAATTGATAAATTACATTGTAACTTTTTGGTTCAAGTATCTCAAATGAATTACATTTGAAACTTCAAGAAAGAAAATGGGCGCCCATATCCTGCCTGATAAGTAATTGAATACATTAAAGACATTTCACCCATTTTCACTATGTTTTCTTTCTACACAAGTTATTTAAAAGATTGCAGGTCCAATAAAAATGTTTTAGTATATTTACGAATATGCTCGAGGCTATTTTACCAAACAGGAGTCGTTCTTACACTAGTGAACTGCGAAAAGCGCAGTGGAGTTCGACACCGATGAGCAAGATGGATTTTGGTAAAACATCCAGCAAAGAGGATAAATTACCTTTCAAACACATACAAAAATGAGTTTTTATGGTTGATAAAATATAAATAGGCCGGTCTTTAACTCATTATGATAGTGAATATTTTATATTTCATGTGGTTTTAATCTTATGGATTGCGTTAACCTGAATTTCCAACACATTCTCAAAATTAGCAAAAATTAGAGAAATTCATACTTCTTAAAATTGATAACTATTTATTTTGGTTTAAAACGTAATCCTGGAAATCTGTCTTAAAAGTAATAAAAATATGATTTCGAGAGTAAAATATTTTCAGAAAAATGTTTAATTGTTGAACAGCTTTGTGTATCTTTTAATAAAGTTCAATAGTTCCAAATATCCTTACCCTTTCCTGTCATTTTGAAGACGAATTCCTTTACACTTTTAAATATTTTCTTTTTGAAATGAAAAAGAGAAACCAACTCTGCATCTGATGCTTTACTGATGCTCTTCAAAGTACGTTTGTGGTTTTGGTACAACTGGAGGGATATGTGAAATAATTATAAACGTTATTAAGCCGATATGGTGAAAAAAAGAAACGAAGTCCGTCATTAGTGATATAGGCCGATTATCCTTCAATATTTTTGTTATATGACTTTCTTAAAGGAAGCATCCTTTAAATTGAAATAAATTTATTTCGATGGTTATCGCACGTCCGTAACTATCCATCCTGATTGCGTTGGGCCAAGTGAGAGCACAGTATTATGAAATATATCTTTACTTAGACATACTTTCAAAGTTGAACTGTCAATAAAAATTGGATTTCAAATTTCAAGTATTTTTTTCCAAATCATGAACATTAATTTTGTTGAAATGTATACAGTATGGAGAAAAAGAAAGAAACACCCCACATAACCCGTTATTACAACACCTCTTCCCATCTCGAACACGTAGCTAATACGAGCATTAAGGTTTTGCCGTTTCTTCCCTTCAGTCTGCCGGTCCTCTATCTCACTCCCCCTTTCATAAAGAAAGTCACTACTCATTTTTGGTACCAGGCGGCTTCAAGGAGACCACTGCAAGCTCATAGTCTATGTAATTTTGCAAAGAACATGTTACATCTGGATAACTGAATCAGCACTGTGTACTATACATATCAAATCGAATCCGTATCTCCATATCTCTTGTTAAAACACACGTGGTGGGTCATATATCCGAGACCAAAAGTATCATAACACTAAAATAATAATATTAGAGAGTTATAAACGCCATTATGGCTTTTACTCAGCCAAAAACAAGTTTTAATTAAATAATTGCTCGAGAAGGTGTAGTAAAAAAGAAGAATTTTGGACATAGTCGACAAGGAATGACAAATATGATGAAATAATGATAAAATGAAAATGATAATGATGAAATAATATCGATTTCTTATTGTAATTTTCCCTTTTCTACAACTAAAAATATATTATTCTTTATATACATTTGTAATCATAGAAACCAGTTATGAAAAAGTTCTCGACGTTATTGAGATGTTGAATTAATGATATTAGAAAAAGTAGACAAAACAAGGAATTGATGCTTCGCAGACTCGTCGCATTTTGCGTGGGTAGATGTTTGTGTGCGCAAGTGGACGTACATGGTGTCTGCAACGGAGCATTTTGTGGACACAGCTCCTTTAAACTGCACAAGAGCTAGCAGGGAAAATACGGACCGAAGAGAATTTCTCTCCACTAAATTAATGACTTGATGAAATTTAACTCTTCAAGTTACGGTGGTACACCTATTGAAAACTTCGAAGTTACAAAAAACCGTTGTAATTTTAGCTAGCAAAAGCGTAGTAATTAGTTTTTGGAAGGTCTTCTTCTTTCTTCTTCTTCTCCATTTCAGGGATTAGGCAGAAGTGCCTGTTCCGTCTTCGCTCTGCACATCAGGACCATCTCTTTCTGGGTCGGCCGATATCTCTTCTTCCCTTCGGTTGGTAGTTCATCACTAATTGTGGAATACGATCTTCCTCCATTCTTTCGATATGGCGCCGCCATTCTTCCTGTTTTCTACGATCCTTTCATTTATGTTGTATATATCTAGTTCTTTACGGATATCCTCATTTCTTATCTGGTCTTGTTTAATGCAGCCTTTAACTTTCCTAAGAAATCTCATTTCTGCAGCTTGGAGCTTACTTTGGTCTCTTTTTTTCATTATCCACGATTCACTACATACAGGAGAACTGGAGCAGCCATTGTCTTATAGAACTTCATTTTTGTGTCTCTTTCCTTGCTTTATTCTGTAGTGTTCTGTTTATTATTCCACATATTGATTGAAATTTATTAGTTTTTATTTTCTATGTCTTTATCTGTGTTCATAACTAATTCACAACCAAGGTAATTAAAATTTGAAGTCTGGTCGATCACTGTGTTGTCAATAACTATTTTTGAGCGTATGGGGTATTTACCGCAATAGGCCATAACTTTAGTCTTCATTTTAGAAATTCGGAGATTATACTCTTTTCTTCCCAGTTGATGCAGTGTGTATACAGCTTTTGCAGATTCATCTTCACTTTCTTGCAGTATTGTAACGTCATCTGCATAAAGTACAACGTTTAGGTGTTTATTCTGCTTCAACTGTATTCCAGAACTAGCTATGCATCTCCATTTTTAATAAGGTCATCAATATATATATTGAATAGTGTTGGAGATAAACTACATCCTTGTTTAAGTCCCCTATTTATTAATATTTCTTCAGTCTTCTTTATGCCAGTATTTATTATAATTTTTGTCTCGTGATACATATTTTTGATGGTTTTTAATGAGGTGTTCAGGATAGCCACTTTCGTTCATTATGTTCCATAGCTTGTGTCTGTCCACGCTATCAAAAGCTTTCTCGAAGTCAATAAAGGCTATATGGGTTTCCTTATTTACTTCTCGTCGTTTTTCTAATATTCTTTTTAGACTAAAAATGTTGTCGTTACAAGAGCGTCCTTTCGAAATCCGATTGTTTCTTCTTGTAATTTAGCCTCTGCTATAATTTTCAATCGAGCGTTGATAATTTTTGCAAATATTTTATAAGCGGCATTCATGAGGCTGATACCCCTGTAGTTTCCACATTCATTTCTTCTACCTTTTTTAAAGATAGATTTGACCTCTGTTATTTTCCAGTTTTTGGGTATCTTATAAGATTTCCAGCATTCGTTGAACAGATGAAGCAGTCTAAATTCGCTTAGGGGGCCTGCATATTTTATGAGTTCCATGTTAACTCCATCAGGACACATGCCTTCCTGTTTTTTATACTGTTCAAGGCTTGCTTTAATTCATCCAAGGAGATGGAATCCACTGTATTGTTGTAGCGAAGCCCTTCCTCTTTAGGTTCAACAGTTCCAGTACACCAAGGTTATTATAGTGTTCCTTCCATTGTTCTTCTTTGATTATGCGTATATCTGCAACATCTTCTCCGTCTGATTTAAATGTCTTAACGCTTTGTACGCGAACAATTGTCTTCCATGTATATCATGTTCGATGGTGCTTATAAATCTATCCATGAGTCATTATGTGCAGATCTTATTATTTGTTTAGCGTTATTCCTTTTTTGTTTATATTCTTCTTTTGCTTCTTGGGTTTTGTTTTGAAGGAATTTTTTATATGATATATCTTTTATCTTTTATGGCTTTCGCTATACAATCGTTCCATACTCTCAGTCCCTTTCTTTTCTTATGCTTTTTATTCTTTCCTAAAGTTTCATATGCTGCCCTCTCTATGCATTCCTTTATATTCTGCCATTCCTTATCACACATCAACAGTTGGAACACTTGACAGAAATTGTTGTAATCGGATTGTGATATAGTCTTTTATGCTTTCTTGTTCAAGTAAGTACACTTTGAAAATTTACTGACTTCTCTCTTTCCTTGGTCTAATTTTCTTCCATTTTGCTACCATTGCTATTGTTGCAATCACTAGGTAGTGGTCTGAATATATATCACATCCTCGGTGTACTTGTACATTTTCTATTTGGTTACTAATTTATCATTTGCGATTACATTAATCTATCAGTGATCTGAGGCCTCTGGCACTCCAGGTGAACTTGTGTATTTCTTTTTCCTGAAAAAGGTATTAGGCAATTTTCAACTTATTGAAGGCTGCAAACTGTCAAGTTCTTCTCCGTTTTTATTTAAATGCTGTTCTCCAAAATACCCGACAACTCCCGGAATCGAATGTTACCAACCCTGGCATTTAGGTCGCCACAGACGAGGACATGATTATTTTTTTTTATTTTGCTTATTTGTTTTTGAAGATCGTCATAAAACGTCCGTGTGTCCTCTTTCCTCCTTCTTCTGGGGCTAAACGCTATAAGTATTAAGTGGCCCCTCTCTATTTTAAATTTGCACGTCACAATTCGCTCATTTACAAAGGAATACTCCACTATCCTACTTTTCCACCTCTTGTTAACCATAATTGCTACCCACTACTTGCCCGTCTATTTTGAGTTACTCCACAGTAGATCCATCGTATAATGTTTCATATCTTTAGTACTTTCAGCTTTTTTTTGGTTTTCCGTTATCACAAGCCTATATCTATTCCTTTTTCGTTTAGTTGTTATCTAGTTCTTCTTCTTTATTACCTAGCCCGTCTGACATTCCAGGTAGCTAGTTTCAGTCGTCCCGTAATACGGAATCGTTTATCCTTGACATGCTTAAGTCGTTTCCCATGATCCATCCAGTTGTGCATTGTGAAGAGAGCCAGTAGTTATTGAATCTCCTGGCCGCGTTACGAGCGCTGCGCAGGTTAATTGGTAATGGGGCTGCCACTCCACAGCTTCCAAACAAGCTGGGTGGTATTTTGGGCCAGCCGACCCTAGGCGGATTGCCTTTGCTGGGCTAAGAGTTCCGCCTACCCTTTCGAGGACAGTCTGCCATGTCGAAGCCGAAGATCTACGTCGGAACTTCCTTCTTCTTCGTTCAGGTCCTCTTCTTTTGGGGCTATTCTAACGCCGGTGTCCTCTTCTGGAGTACTTCTTCGTCTGACCCCTCCCCTTCGACCTGTCCGGCCAGGGAGGCCCTACCAGCAGCTACGCTACCGCCGGCATAGCTCTCACGGTTCACGGGGGCACACAAGCTCCACCACCACGTCAAGGTCTGTACTCCCTAGGTGGTTTGGGAAGGTGTTGAGAGAAATGATAGGTGGCAATATAAAAGAAATCAATTTTTTTCATAGAAAGTAAATCAAATATGGTTTAATTATTACACATTTCTTTTCGTATCAGTATTTTGATTGCTCTTGGCATCACGGCTATTATCATTTACATAAGGTAGTATATTTAGTTCAAATACTATGACTAATCTATGTACTATCCGATTAATACATTTTTAAGCAAATAAACAATAGTAAAATTTCACTAGAGCCCATTCTAGAAATAGAAAATTCGTTACAAAATTTCTAGACAACGTTCACTTTGAAAGTTGTTTCATGTCAAGATTTCAAGAGTGTTTAAATTCATATTTTCTTACAGGAACGAACAATCTTTACTAAAAGTGTATTCTAGTATAATAAAATTAAATTTTCGCAATAAGAGGGTAGAAAAAAATTTGATGAAATTAGAATCTCAAACACTTGAGTGTAATACCATCTGATAATCTGATCTCATAAGTACACAAGGATGAAGGATTATGCATGCCAATTAGCCAATTTATTACGTCGCTGGTAGGATTAATTACCACGAAATGGCAACAACGAAACCCGTGGTTGGGAACGCGAGCTGCTGGGAAGGTCTGTAAAAGCCCTCGGAGCTGGAGCCGGCTCTCCCTCCGACGCGGCTATTGTGCGTGTGGCAATCGCTCGTGCAAGTGCGCTAACAAGCGCTCTAGGCCCCTCGAGAGCTCAAGCGCCGCGCTCCTCGCGCGAGGTGATGCGCTCAGGAGGGCCGGCTCTCGGGGGGAGGGAGGCACAGCGCACGGTTGTGGAGATTTTCTATAACGGGCACGGCGCACCTGGAAATGGAGACTGGCCTGTGGATTAATGGCTAGCGAGGGAGTGAAAGAGAGCACGCGAGAGATCGAGATAGAGAGAGTGAGAGAGAGCGAGAGATAGAGATACAGAGAGAACGAGAGAGTGAGAGAGAGAGAGAGCGAGAGATAGAGATACAGTGAGAACGAGAGAGTGAGAGAGAGCGAGAGATAGAGATACAGAGAGAACGAGAGAGTGAGAGAGAGCGAGAGATAGAGATACAGAGAGAACGAGATAGCAAGAACGGGAGAGTGAGAGCAAAAGAGAGAGCGAGAGAGCTAGGTAAAGAGAGTGTGAGAGAGAGCAATAGAGAGAGTGGGAGAAAGCGAGAGAGAGAGAGAGCGAGTGAGAGAGAGGGAGAGAGAAAGAGGCAAAGAAAGAGATAATGATAGAATAAAGTGAATGTTGATTCCCGACTACTAACTACGTGTGTTATTACTCCCGTAAGTATAGTGAACGTTATGCACCATCTGTGGTGTCTATTCCTCACTCGCTGCAGAGCGTGAATCGGCGCTGACTGCAGTTTTGCTTGCGAGAGTTTCTCCCTCTCCAGGTCTCTCCCTTGCGGGACTCAGACCCACCCGAGAGAATCTCCACTGTCGTGGTTTGTTAATACGTGGTAGTGAATGCATGCGTGTGTATTCGTAAGGTTAGAAGAGGGGACCAGGATGAGAAAGAAAATATTGAGAGCGCTCTGCGACCCGTTTGTTAGGGCCCTTGTTCAGGATTTGCCTGGCATTGATTGGTAAAAACACTGATTGCCGCTCAGAACAGCCAACCGCGAGAATTCCAGGTCCTGCTGGTGAAAGATGCTGGAGAATCAAACGTGTTGCCGATGAGCCATTGCAGCCGGAGCGTAATGGGTAGTGAATGCGCCTTTCACCTCTGGGACCCCGAGTTCAATTCCCGGGCAAACTGAAGTGGGATTTGGATGCACAAAATAAACGCTGGTCAGGGATTCTGGGTCCCATCCTTTACATCGTTTTATTTCTCAATTTTCTTTCACTTTCATCATTTACCTAGTAATGAATATCCCGAGAACCTACTCATTACAGCATTTGAAACATGTACTTGATTACTGGTATTAGGAACTAATCTAAAATAAATAGTTCATTAATTAATGCGGGGATGAATATTTAAGTTTCAATTGGAATCTACCTTGGTTTAAGTATATTTTAAATTATTTTTATTTGATTCCGTTTTTTATATTTTTTTCCCTTTCCCTCATCTAGTTGACAAATATAAGTCGCAGTACTTACGAGAACTTTACGTGCTCATCAATCTTCTAACGCCAAGTGACTTCAGGTGATTCGTTCACCCCTTTAGAAACTATTTACGAAAATAGGTGAAAACGAATGATTGACGTTTTGAAGTAGTACATCCGTGGAAACATTAGATTTCCCGTCGAAAGTGGTTTGGCTTGAGAGGTTGATGGAGATGGACATTCCTCCCTCCGACAGCGGTATCTAACGATGATTTTCAATACTAAGTTTTTAGAGCGAACTAAAAAGATTAAATTTATTTGATTGTAGGGCATATAAAATATTTTGACGTCCATTGAGAGCTAATAGAAGTAGTACAGAGGTAAAGTACTTTCGACAAAACTAAATTAACATTAATTTCTGTATACGTAAAGTTGCTTTCAGGTTTCCAACACGTTGTAAACATGTAATTATAAGAGAAGAGCTAGAGCAGAGAATGGCTGGCTCAGCGACGAAGTGTTGTTCCACTACACATCTCCCTCACTGGGGGAGTTGTGGGTTTAAGTCCATGTCTGGGTAGATATTTTTATCCATTCTACATTACCACAATATCTTTCAAATTACAACTTTCTATGTTATCCATAAAGCAGTCAAAATTTGTGATTGTGAACAAAAAAAAACGAACTATAAGGGAAGCGGGCTGAAAGTTGAAAGACAAGGGACTTAGAAAGGAAACCAAACTGGGCAAATAGGAGATGAAAGGAATGGCAAACAAACGACGGTGGTTAGTCAGGAAGCGATGAGCAATGTGAGACTGAGTACCAGAGTCTGGGGAGCACAAGCAGATTTCAAGAGCTAATGAAGGAAATCACAATGGGTGCGATTTCAAGAGCAAAATAAAGAAATCACGACAACGGGTGCGAAGGATGAATACCAGCCAGCGCAGTGTTGGCACGGGATATGGGGCGTGTGATGCGGGCGATGGGGCATTCACGTGACTGGAGGGGAAGGAGCGACGAGGAACAGCACACAGCGGTTTAGGGGCACTCCCCATAACCACGCAATGCGCGCAGCAGGAGGTTGCTCGGGGAGGGCGTGAACACCGCGCCTCCGCCGGGCCAGACGGCGCCTCAAGGGTCCGTAACGACGACGTTGGCGCCGGCGTGGCGCCGTGGGGTCTGAGAGCCTTGCCCCCCCCCCCCGATGGCGCGTTTTCACCCCGTCATTTTCACCACCAGGGCGAGGCACGCCATTAGACCCTCGTATAAAAGGACTAATGTTCAGGAGGTCCAACGTAACAAGAGGTCTATTGCGTAAATGGTCTGATGCTACAGAAGGGGAGAGAGAAGGTTAACACAAGATATTCAAAAATAGTAAGGTCAAATTGAAAAGGTTTAATTTGTATGCAGGAGGTCCAATAAATATTCATTAACGGTATAGGAGATATATCTCACCCAAAGTTTCAGTAAATGATCGTCTCTCATGATGCCTTCTGGTGAAAATATTTGGAACACTTAAACAAGGACCAGAGGAACGAAAAAAATTTCACCACTCACTTCTTGTCAGGGCGAGTACGAGTCCAATATCTAATAGGTTCTATCAATGAATAAAAGGCAAGGAGAGTGCATAATAGCAAATTACCACAATTATGAAGATGGTAGAGATATTGACGTATTACTGCGGTCTTTGAGGTAGATATTAAAATTCCAGGCACTGCTTAGTGAATTAAAGGTCACCACTTCATGCAGTAGATTCATTCTACGTATATTAATATATGCAATGATGAGTTCAGTGACATTGTGTTATGTATTGCTGATAGACGAACATGGATCATACATTATTGTCTGAACCATAATATATTAGATAATTTGTCTACAATAATTACACACATTTTATTATTCATTTATAATATTTAAACCAATTTTTATTTATTATTTTCATAGATCTCTTATCATTAGAGATAAAAACAGACCGAAAGGCCTTAGACGTAGCGAACTCTAACCAGGGCGAGCCGTAAATTAGCAGACAGGATTCCATCACTCGTATTTCCATCACTGCGATCGAGGTCCGAATCCAGGTCGAGCTTTCGAAAGTTTGTGGTGGGTAAGGTTGGTTCGGAACAGGTTGTTTCGGGGATTTCCTTTTATCAATGCCTCTCATTCCACCAAGTGCTCTATTACAGTTCTTATCATTTGTTTACAATCTTTCTTTCTTACCGATCAACAAATTTATCCACACTAGAGATAACCACAAGACATAGACAGTGGCTTTATAATACAAAATATCGCCTCTATTACTTCCTTGGTCCATTCTTCTATGACTTTTTTTGTTAAATGTTATGGTTGACCGAGGTACTTCCCCTCATGCAAGGAATTTCACATGCCATATTTCTGCAGGATAATGCCCGACCGTATGTGGCGAGGAATGTACAAGCCCTCAGTGAAGAAAGACGGGTACCCCTGCTACCATGGCCTGACAGTTTGCCAGACATATCAGCCATCGATAATGTCTGGGATATGACCGGTCAGCAACTTGTTCGTTCTGGACTGCCTGCAGACACTGTCGATGCTTTGCGGTAACCTATAGAAACCGCGTGTTATTGTGTTTCCAGCAGCATTTCTAGGATCTCTTTGAATCCATGCCACGACGTCTAGGTGCTGTTATGGCAGTGCCTGGCCGCTTCACACTCAATACTCAAGATCAAAATGCAGGTATAGTTCTGTCATTATAATCACTTGTATATTGTGATATTTGTAATATGTTGGAATACATTTAATTTTAACAGTAAATAGTAATTTAATTGTAATTGTCATCGATGTTGCAATTTTCACAAATGAGTGTATTACTCACTTACCCGGGTAGTCATTTAACTTTCATGGCACCTTGTTATAGACGTACGGAGCATACATTTGAATTCATATTCCTTGCAGAAACGAGAAGGTGAACTAGCAAGCACCGTACTTCACCCAATATTTATAAATCTTTTATTAGTGTTTTGAGACATTGCCTTTGATGTTAACTTTTACTTCCACACGTTACTAGTGAATTTGAAAATAAAAATTAAAACTAATATATAAGATATTATATAAATATTATAAAAGAAAATAATTACTTCCTTCATTTTCTAAACCGTTTCCGCAGCCGCTTTGGGGGCTCGTCATATCCATCACTGCACCACCCTCCGCTGTCCCCGCCGCCCCCAGACCCCACTGCCTCAGCGACCGGGCGCGGCCCACGGCGACAGCTGCGCGCCCGGGCGCGCCCTCGTCTCCGCCGCCGCCATCGCCGCGCCCATAACGAGCCTGTTTGTCTGCGGAGTCGTGAGTCGTCCGCGGCGGCGGCGGAGGCGGCGGCATCTGGCGCGCTGGTGGCGCCGCGCTGCGTCACAATAACTCAAACACAAGATTGTCCGCGGGAGGAGGACGACGCGGCGCGGACGCAGCGCCCGAGTGGGACGTGCGATGCGAGCCGCTGGTGGCGCCGACGGCGGCGGACGGCGGAAGCTGACGGGAGGAAACAGTGGTGGAAATGTGGTAGAAGCTTTAATTTGTGAGGGTGAGTGGATAAGTGTTGATTCCGGTGTCTTCAACTAGTTATGTTATTAATATCGTATGTAGAGTGCTAGATATTTCCCTGGAGATGGCGGTGTTCCTCATGTTCTGGAACGTGAGATCCAGTGCCGACGTACATGTCGAGACCGCTTCTATGAATCTCTCATCAATGGAGTGCTGCCTCAGACAGAACAAGCTGCACGTTCCCAAATGGTCTCCTGAAATGAGTGTAGGTGTAATAACTGATGAGTGAAAGTGTTTGTATAAAATACGAGAAGATAGGTAAAGAAAAAAGAAGGAAAGATCGCACATGATCAGTGGCCCGTTTGTTGCGGTACTGCTCCGGCATTTGCCTGGTGTTGATCGGAGGAACCACGGATAAATACAAATCAGAGCAGCCGTTCGCTAGAATTCTCCTCCAGAAAGCAGCTGAATTCGACCTAGCCATCTAGCTAGTGTTCGACGTCCTTCCACCATCGGGACTCAAGCCTAGAATTCCGGCTTCTAGATGCTGCAGATACATCTATTGCCACTGAGCTGTTACAGCGCCGGGCAGCGTCTGGATGCGAGCTGCTGGTGTCTCTGAGAGCGGTGGAGGACAGACTCTGGGGGTGTAAAGAGTGGCGGAGACAAGTGAACACGTAATTGAAGCTTAATTGCAGGGGAAAGTAGGTGCACGGATTGTCATGAACGGACGGACATGACTTAAAAGCAGTCTGATTGTCTACAAGCAGTGAATGCGCCTTTAGAAACATGCCGAACAGTGGGAGTGACCGTGAAATTGGAGGAGCAAAGAGATGTTTGAGAAGAGTTGTGAGCTCGAGACCTGACTGCCCATCGTTGAAATCGATAATGAACTGCAAATGTTGGCAACGTGGGACGATTGGTAAAGCAAGAAAGTCGAGAATAGGGAGGACTGCTTGAATTGCGGAACTTTTTTTAGGATGTGAACTACAGGGATAGTAACGAGGCAGTACATATCAGAAATAGTAATGTAAAAGTGAGAAATCGGTAGACAAACATATTTTTCCTAGCAATATTTCATTGGCAGAATTGTCTTAAACAGCAAGGACAATAAGCATAGCTAGGATAGTGCGCAGACTCCTCTTTATCAGAGTTAATGCGTTTGAATATAACACATACAAATTAGTATTTTCTACTCTTCGCAAATTTCTTTACATGTCAAATATCACTGTATCCCTACAGATTAAATGCAATTTTTGATACTTCTAGTGTAAACTGTTAGTATAAATATGTCAATATCCGTGTGCAGCATCAAAATTTATAACATTTAAATTGTATCATCTCTCATGCGTCTTTTTATGTTAAAGAGACCGTTAATGTAAGGAAAAAGCATCTTAGAGACCAATTAGGGATAGTAGAGCGAGTTCTTTTCAAAATATTCTATAAATTATGATGGTAAATGGCAATACATGATAAGAATTAGTTATGTATATATTAAGGTATTCGAAATAGTTTAATCTACAATAGACTTACTTTCATTTGACTTATTTCACTTTACCTCCTTAGAGTGATAAAGTTTTTGTCAAAACCTGTTGTAAATGAAGAGATATTTAAGCATTGTACAAAACGCGATGCACGCAAAAGAAGCTTCTACAAAAGCATTAATTCTTTGAACATTTTTTAGCGTAATAATTGCGGTCTAACTGAATCAGTTAAATCATAATGGCCAATGGCAAGGAAGTGTTCTATTATTAAGCGATAGGTGGTATCGAAAACCCCAACCAACTCACACACATACACACACACACACACACACACAATCACACATACTGTATATATTATAACCAAGTCTACGTGGAGATAAAACACGCAAACCGTTAAACCGAGATCACTACTGCACTCTTATCTTAGCAACCTCGGCCCGTGCCAACCACCCGCGACATTTCCAGAATGATTCACGGCCTTCTTCAACGGTGGTAGCGTCTGAACCTGCAGCCCGGGAAGGAAGTGTCGCAAGGGCTAAGGAAAAGGAGGCTGTGAAAGGGAATTGGGAGATGGCGCCACAAATAAATGAGAGCTGGTACGATGAAGGACGATTAAAAGAAGGAAGATCGAGTGTCATCTTACAGGAAGCTACAACCATGCCCAAGTGATACTATAACAGCGATCCGCCAAACCAAGATGGCTACTACATTCAAGCCTTAGCGACCTCGGCTTGGGCCGGCAATCCGCAACATTGTTTCTTCCAGAATGATTCACGGCCTTCTGTAACGATTGTGGCGTCTGCCCCTGCATTCCGGGGAGAAAGTGTTGCAAGGGCTAACGAAAAGGAGGCTGTGAACGGGAGTTGGGAGATGTCACCGCAAATAAATGAAGTCCGGTACGATGAAGGGAGATTTAAAGAACGAAGATCGAGTGACATTACACACAAAGCTGCAATCAGGCGTACTTGGAACCGTCGAACCGTGCTGACCACTGCAATATCACCTTAGCGACCTCGGCCGGGATCGGCAATCCGCAACATTGTTCCTCTCTCGGCTCCCGCGCTTTATAACTCCCATATAACGTGGTGGAAACCATTACGGTGGTGCGCTCTGCTGCAGCCCCTTCTGACAGGAACTAAAACACGAACTGCTGCTTTAAACATGCGTGGCTGCTGCGTGAGTTGCAAGTAGGTCCATAGTGTTACAAAATCAGCGCCGATGTTCGCGGTTTCTTCAGGGGCTTCTTACATGTGTACATTATGAATAATCGAACATTTTAAAGACACTTATCCTATTTCGCACAATATAGGTATTGTGGTGAGTTATCGCTGGCATTTCCAATGAAATAATTATATGCGTCGTCATTACCAACAATATTATTTATTAAAATGGTCGTTTTTGAGGCTTCCATACAGCAGAAAACTGATGATGATGGCTAAGCAATCGAAGGCTGCTTTTTCAATAAATAATATTGTTGACAATGATGACGCATATAATTATTTCATATTTCGCACAAATTAGCCGATTTTTATATGCGGAAGTTGGCGAGCCTAACCTTCAGCTGTAGCCGGCGACACTAGCACCTCCTGGAGTAGCACTCTCGAGCTTTCCCCCCACCCTGTTTTGCTGGAGAGTCGCAAGGCCCACTGTAGCGGGGTAACGCCTGCCCCGCAGCCATCTGCCGCCGGCCGCCGACTCGCGTCGAGGAGTCGCTTAGTCGCCGGGCAACTCGCGTCGGCCCCGGTCGTCCTCGTCTTGTCCCCGTCCTGCCGGGGGCGCCGGCGGCCGCGTGTGTGTCTTAACTTGGCGGTGACAAGTTTCCTTGTGGCGCGTCGCGGAAGACGCCCCTAATCATCGCTGCGTTAGCTGAGCCGGCTCCCGCGGGACGCGGGCGGTGGCGGTGGCTGCGCCGACAGACTGCGTGAGCGAGGCGGGGAGGGGTGGGGAGGGGACAGCAAAGAGGGTGCAACCTGAGAAGAGAGAGAGAGAGGGAGAGAGAGAGGGGGAGAGAGTACTGTAAGGGCTGAAGGGAGGGATGCGACGAAAGGAAGTTGAGAGACGTCACCGCAAATGAATAGGACCGGTGCGATGAGGGGAGATTTAAAGAACGAAGATCAAGTTTCGAAGGAGAGATTTTTATGAGAAAATGTGATGGGTGTAGATGGACTGTATGATAACTTATAATAAAGAGGGGAGAGGTGTTTGAGAGGGGAAAAAGGATGTTAAAGAAGGAATACTGATGGACTAGAGGAAAAAAGAGAAGCAATGTTTAAAAGTGGGAAAAAGAGGTATAGTAACAGAAATAATGAAATTTACAGGTTACGAGTATATTCACGTCCACTCATTTGATTAACTGATTAGTGTTTCTGGATGGGTCAACGGCTGCGGTCATTAATCCCCTTATTATAGTGCATGTTTTATCACAAGAAGTGGCGGTGTCCTTCCCTGGCTGGATGGTGAGATCCGACGGCAACGTACTTGTCGTCCTGCTGGTTGTTCCTCAACCAGGTATCTCCCACCAGAGAGTACAGCCCAGCCAGAAAAACCTTCAAGCTTGCGCCTGGTCACCTGATACGAGTGTTCTGCATGTAATTGTAAGTGTAAGTGAGGGTGACCATAGGACAAGTAAGAAAGAAGAATCCGTGACCTGCAGTTTAGGGTATTGCTCCGACATCCGCCTGGTGTTGATTAAGGAAACCATGGAAGATCAGAGCAGTCGGCCGCAAGAATTTTGCTTAAGACAGCGGCCGAATTCGATCAAGCTATAAAAGTAGTGTTGAAAATTCTGCTACCGACAGAACTCTAACACTAGAACCTTTCGTAATAAAAATCTAAAACTATATCATTATTTCCTGAAGAGGAACACAACTGCACATAAGTTAAATAAATTCGCAGGAGCATCCAGAGGGATTTGTAGAAAATGTGGAGTGAGATCATCCGAAAGAAAAGTAGATATTAATGGGACGAGCTCGCTACAATGTACGAAGAGTTGTAGAACGAAAGTTATGAAGTGGCAGAGATATTTATCTGATAAATGGGTTGCGACAAGATGAAGGGAAAAGTGGTGCACCAGTGGCAGCTAAAGAATGGCGAGAACAAATGAGGCAACTATGTAGACTGAAGGGAAGGGGCTCTTACGTCAAGTTGAAGGAACAAAAACTACAGGCGAAGTTCGCATTTACGTGTAACTCAAACCATACTAATATTTGGGGATAATAAAAAAAATTCAACGTTATTTTGAACGATTTATTTGAGTATAACACCATAGAAGAATTACTGTCATTAATTATTGAAAGTGAAAATTAGTGCGAAT
Organism: Gryllus bimaculatus; assembly: GCA_017312745.1. Taxonomy (NCBI): domain Eukaryota; kingdom Metazoa; phylum Arthropoda; class Insecta; order Orthoptera; family Gryllidae; genus Gryllus; species Gryllus bimaculatus. Next base: position 2,237,703 of record BOPP01000046.1, read on the forward strand.
TAAATCAATATAAATTTCAAACATTTGTGAAACAACAGCACCTTACTTGTACTTTCTCTTCTAATTTTTAAAGAATAATTATAATATCATACTAATTCTTCATCCATCTCATGAAACACTTTCTTCACAAAAAGAAGCGCTGAAAATTTCGAAGAGCAAGCTTTCAAGGTTTCCAAATATTTTTGAAATTTTACAGGTCTTAGACGATATCGAACTTCTAAGTAAGGTTTTAGAAACAGATTCGAGCCGACGCGAAATGCAATATTAAAAGTGTAGGCATGGAAGCATGGAAACAAATATATAACTAGAAGCAAGGGCAAAATATTGATAATGTAGAATTGGCTTTAAACAAAACATAAATTTAAGTTTCCTAAGTCACAAACTGTAAATTAATTTTCTTATATTTTATGACACCTGAAGACAGTATCAGAATTGTATTGATAATTCAGAGCTGAAATAGCTCAATAATTGGACATTTATATTCACAATTTATGAGCTTATCCATTAAAGAGTTGCCAATAAAGATATAAAAATAACAGTTTTGCCTTATAAAATAATATAATCAAATTTTCGAAGAACGCAACCCCCATCGTACTGCATTTCGTACATTCGTCTGCATTTGAATAATAATCCTGTACCAAAAAAAGACAACTAGTCTCATAACATGTTTATATTTTTTTATTATAATGATTAAGGTTACATGTTTTAGAACTACATTTGTCAACTTACTTTTTAATGAGTATAACGGTACATTGGCGTGTAATAAGTATTACAACATTTACCGTTTATGCTATTTCTGTATCAGGATTTGGTTGTAACCTTTTTCCCAAGTTAATTAAAAACCAACCTGCGTTGCATCTGAGGATTACAGCAAATGCGCAACATCCATTCCCGAGTACTCAAAGGAGCAGTCCAAATGAAGTTCACCGCATTAAGTTTTGCAGCGCGCAATCGCATCTTATTACGCTCTTCAGATGCTTTGCTGCGGCTCCTTCCGGCGCTTTCCGCTAGGCGCGCCAGCGTCTCATCGCCTCATCACACAAGGCTCGGAAACATGGTAAACAGCGCCTCTCAAACAGTTATTTATTCGGAGCCGGAGGAACGCAGTGGTTCAGGATGAATGCAAGGCGATACTAACACGATGAGTTTAACATATTTTCGAATAATGTTTCAAATTAAATTAGAGTTTGAAGATCAATAAAACAGAACCACTTTTAACAAATATGTAGAAGATTCGTACAGTGCTCAGTGAACACTTATATCACATTACCAATTTATCTTATATCAGAAATGTGTCTCTAATATTTTTATTTTGAATGACAGGTCATATAAGAATATTTTTGAAGATAAGTTTTAATGATATCCTCACCTCGTTAGTGACTTTAAAATGGCACTTACAACAGCATAACAATTCGAATTTTTTTAAAACTCTAGATTACAAACTAGTGTTGAAAGCTTCCCCCACCCCTTCCCCTCAGTCCCCATTTCTCAGACTCGGAGTACCTTCATTGTGTCACTAACCTGTGAAATACAAGTTAACTTGTGCGCGAGCCTATTTCCAATATTCGCCATTTTTTACACGCGTCGTTCAGTAGACTACGCTTTTGTATTTATCGTCAGTGATATTTTTGGTGCTTTATTGCCTTACACTGCAAACAATGAATACAAAATGCTTGTTTTGTAAGTTTTGTTCTGAATATTTAGCAAATAGTAATTGGACGATGTCGATCATAACAATGGTCGCATATCGAATTACTTCTGCAGATGCCATGTGTGGTCACAACCTAGCAAGTGTCTGCTGAGAGAGTCAAATAATTTAGGTGCATCTATGAAATCTCTTAAAATGTGGTTTGTAACTCCATATCATGCATGTTCAATCAATTAAATTTTGTTTCATTTTAAAAGTGAATTTGTACTAATTTTTACCCAAAGTGGTCTGTCCTGCGCAAAGACTGCGCCTTCGTAATAACTCTTGGTACCTTGGTAACTGGTGCCTTTGTAATCTAGAACTATAGAACGATTATCATGCGTCAATTATTAATATTAACAAGAAATAGGTTGCATTGTATTAGTTGAACAGAATGCTTTTCTTATGTCCTGTTTCTCTCTGTTAATTGGGCACGAGATTATTCCAAAAATGCCGATTCTAAATTTCATGTCACAAATTCAGTGGCTTAAATGTATTGCAATTTAAATCGTCTCAACCACCTTTTTTAGTTCACCAGTTGGAATTCTGAAGCCATGCTATCGTAATCTTACAAACGTAAAATGTATGAATATACTTTTAAATTTAATTCAAATTTCTTGGGCTTGCCAGTGATTGCATACTGAAGGGTTTTCATTGATACTGGACGACTGTGCGGTGCAAAGAGCCTTCTCAGGCGGAATTTCCTTTCGCTACTCGTACGCGCTGCACCCCGTCTCCCCTGACGCCACGGGGTGAGATCGTGCCGTTTTCACGGATATGCACCCCTTAGAATCCACGAACGCTCTTTGCTACCAACTTGTTTTGTTTTATTTTACTTCGCGCTTGTTTTGCCCACGTAGTTGCATCGCAATTGTGAAGACTAGTGCGTGACCAAACTAGAATGTTGAGTCGAATTGGTGGTTCTGTTTACTTGATAAGTGTCCTGATAATTGCTTAATGATGCGTGTAGGGTAGTGAATAACAATGGCGTGACGTGAATACAAAACGAAACACTTATTGAAAACTTTAATTGGAGCCGAGTTTCTGAAACGTTAATAGTATTGCAACTAACATGATTTCCCTAAATCCAATAAAAATGTAGCTATTTATTTCTCGCATTAAAAAGTAGTTTATATTACCCTACTCTTGTAACTCACATATATTCTATAATTATATGAACCTATTGGATTTAACGCCAAAATATACAAATAAATACTCACGTTTGTACTAATCTCCAGTGATGCATAGTGCTGCAAATGTACGGTGTGTTGTTTGAACTTGATTCATTGGGGAAGGAAATACTATTAATGAATAGAAGATTGTAATATCTACTCGTCTTTCCAAGACTTTTTGAATAGAAAAATGAGCGTCATCATTTTCTAAATTCGTCAACTAATGATAGGTAATGTAAATCAAATGTGATGAAAACTACTTTTCTGATATATAGTTATAAAAATTAAATAAGTGACAAGTGAAACCGAAATATTTACTTAAAATTCCGCAAAAATAATTTGCCTACTTCTAATATCAATATCTCTCAGCTATTTTTGTGATGTTTACATTCTCTCACTATAACGATACGCGTAATATTCCACTACGAAAACAGTCCATTCGCGTTGTCAGACGCATCGCTATTCTGGTATTTTTACTAGAATTCTAATAAAGATACCATCTACCAGGATGAAGACATCCTCGTACGTTTAAATACCAGAATTTTAAGTCTACAGTAATTGATGTTGTACAATACTTAAAGATTCGTTTAATATTTTTTATTCAATAATTTAAAACTAACACCAAAATAACAAATAACTATGATATTGGTGAAAACTTTGCCGTAAAATCATGGAATGGTCTTTTTCTTGCACATGCTGTAGTATTAAAAGAATAGAAATTTTTATTTCTTCCATTTAGTGTATCGATATAAAATGAATCAGTATCGACTTCGTGAACTTCCTGTGCGCGTTAAAAACATAATGTTATATTATGAACAGTTTCAAAATTTAAATCAGTTGACATGCTCGAAGTTCAAATTGAAGAAACACTCAAAGATTTGAAAAGGTAACACACAAAGAAATTAATAATAATCGATCGTCAATAATTAACAAAATCATAAAATTTCAAATTTAGAAAATATTTTGCAGTCATTTTTTAATAACACGATTTCTTTAATTAATACTTACCCTCACACAATATTGTTAATACAATAATAAATCATTTCATGAACGATCAGTTGTGTGGTTCATATTCAACTTTTTAAAATACCTTCCCTCATTTGAGAGATTCGCAAAAAATTCACTGGCCTGCGTTGATTTTGCAGAACGATATTGCGATCTTAAGAATAATATGGGTATGCCAAATTTAAAAACAATTAGTTTTTTAAATCCTATTATTTCATGTAGAATTTGAACTGGGTATTAAATTGAAATTGACAATTTAGAAAGGATGATATTCCAGGGTAATGAGGTATCAGAGATTTTCTTAAAATAACCATGATTTTCGGTTCATTCGCACCAGGATATCCATTTAATCATCTGGCAACGCCTGTGACACACATGAGTACCGAGCGCGGTTGTGGCAAAGTGAAAAACAGTGTTATCGGGCTCTTGGCCTCATCTCGCGTACCTGGCAAGCAGAAGCGCCGTGTGCGGATGTGCGGAAGTGCGTCTTCCAGGGAACCTCTCAACTTGGGGCAAACACCGCTCGCGACTCCTCGCGACCCGAGCCCCACTTCGCGGTGTCATCTCGAGAACCAACTCCGCGGGAGAGCAAATTTGCGCAGGGCGACGCTGTTTCCAGTGATGCAGCGCGAAGAAGAGACGATGAAATGCAGAAAATACTGAGGAAGAGGAGAGGGGGCGAGAGAGATTAGGGAAAGGGTGAAGTTTCATGAGAGAGAAGTTGTTTCAAATAAAACATTAAAATTTAATGATGCTTTACTAACGGAAAATTATTGTGTATATATTTAAAAAAAAAACTAAATAAATATATTTGTATGTTGAACATTATTACAAAATAGTAACAAAGTAGTTTCCTTTTTCTTCTTCGAATCTGTTCCTTACGTATTTTGTACTTTGATAAATATTACATCATAAAACACAGCTAATCAAGTTTATATTAAAGACTACCTCATTACCCTGATATCTCATCCTTTCTAAACTGTAAATTTCAATTAAATACAAAGTTTAGTTCAAATTTTACAAAAAAAACAGGATTTCAGAAAATAAACCATTGAATTCGGCATGCCCACATTATTCTTAATAACGCGATATCGTGCAGCAGAAACAACGCAGGTCAGGGTAGTTTTCGCTAATCTCTCAAAGGAGGGAAGGTATATTTTAAAAATTGAATTCGTACCACAGTACCAATTATTTATTAAATGATATTCATTAAACCAATCATTCATTAAATGATATATTATTGTATTAAAATAGTGTGAGTGTAAATATTAACTTCAAAAAACTTATTATTAAAATATTATTAGACAAGTTTCACTAATTTACAAATTTTATGATTTTGATAATAAATTGACGATCCCTTATTATTGATTTCTTTATATGTGGCCTTTTCCAATACTCGAGTGATCTATAAATTGAAATCCGAGCTTGAGCAAATGTTCAAACAATATTTGACAATTTCTTTTTCCATCAAGAACGTAAAAGTTTTATATGAAATTTGAACCTAACAGAAACAAAGCAAAACCTTCGAAGAAATACGGAACGTTAAGTATATTAATTTTTTTCCTTTCCTTGAAACCTACCTTTTTAGTTTGTCAAACGCATCATCAAACGTATTTGCTTGAGAAGTCCTAGACCCTAGCATAAAGTACAGTATATCGACTATTTGAGTGCTGAAAAAAGATACTAGTTTAAAAATATTAGTTCATGCATGAAGACGTGAAGTACTCTCTTTAGTAAGTTTGTTCCGCTGCAAAGTTGAAATTGATATCATTCCTAGCTCGAAAGTCACTTCACGACCGAGGTACCTAACAAGATTTTTTTGAGATTCACCTCTGACTTATACCCATATGAAATTTACTTTACACTGAGGCAATGATAGTATCACCAGAAAGATTTTAAAATGAAACAGAAGGTGTGACGTCGCCCGTATACACAAGTCACAGAACGATCAACAGACGTTGATTAAGATACCAGCTTTACCAATACATAGTTTTATTTAGTCTTTTTGTGTTGTATTGTTTTGCATTGCATATAAGTGCGTAGAATGACTGAGATGGCGAAATGTTTCGGCGAAGCCTATGTTTTCTTGCTATAAATGATCCAAAATTTCAGCTTCATAATCGAGTGAGAAAAAAAATATGTTTTCAATAGTTTTTTAGGCTAGCTCATCTTAAATAATATTGTTAGTGAGATAGATACTTTCTAATAATTTCAGAAAATGTGTTCTCCGGTATCAATTTTTTTTATACTGAAGTTGTTCTTAGGATTCCCAGTCTCAATTAGTTCATGTTTACTAATGATATCCGAGACATTTACGTGACAGGTCGTCCTTCAAAATCAGACCGATGTCTATTGTGTAATCAAACAAATACACACCACAGCAACGCCATTTTTATCAGTCGTCTGCTCATGCCATTTTGGAACACGGTGAATACCAATGAAGTGGGGGAGAGTCAAAGGTAGTCTCTAAACTGAATTGCAATAGCCTTGAAATTAACTACAATTTGACATATTTAATAACTAATACTATATGTATTGACTACATATAATAATTTCCCGCCAGTGTGTATTTAAAATATTTTTTTTTTGTTTGTGTTCGTAGTTTTTGAAATATAGCTAAGCCAATTCGAATATTTTCTGTACTTCTTTCCCTGGGTACCAAATAGAAATGACGTTTTTGAAGAATTAGTTTAACAATTACAGTGTTTCGCCGTTAATACAACTGTCATCTATGTCGAAAGATTCTAAAAGAAGTCTCCAATGTGAGTATGAGCAAACTCAGCGGAAAGAAAACGCCCGTGATTCCACAAAGCAATTATTCATGCTCATGGTTTCGGATTTGTTTCTTAATATCCCCTAAGCATTGAAACACTGACACCAAGGGTTTAGAAAGGTTCTAATACTAAAAGATTTAAACAATGAAACTGTAATTTATTACTGGAAGAAAATTATGCTGGGGTCAATCGGTGACAAAGACACACACGCACACAACATTCGTTTTAAACTTAAAGTTTCTTACCAATTTCAGAACATTTTTATTTGAAACGTGTCTCTTCTTCTCAACTACGTTTGTGGCCATTCAATACTTCCGAACAATACTCACGTTTCATCATTTCGGCCTAGTTTCTCTGATAAACAAATTAGAAGCGAAAGATTTTCTCCCTTTAGAAATAATATATTTTCTTGCCCTAAACTTTAAAAATGCCCGGCGCTTTCAACTTCCAGCCTTCCACCTTACTTACGAAACCACTATTAAGGACTTCATAGCAAATGTTTTGTTATTTCTTTTATTTTATAAATATTATCTCGCTCACTAAGGATGGCAGTTGCAAAATTCCATTGCAAGTCTGAAATTTTGAACCTTCCTTACGCTTGTGCTATGCGCAATTCAGAGATCAATATTACACCATGCCGAGATAGTACACGAGAATAGGTGACATATCGTACCTTAAATGTATGTGCAGCGATAGGCCCATGAAATTCGCACATTTGGTTTAGAATATACTTAATGTTTACGACAACAGAGATAGACTCAAAAGGTTAGAAGATAAATGATTATGAAATAATTAACGTTAAAATTTTCGAAAATGGCCAACTGTTTAAAATGACTAATGTAAGAGGTCATTGATTTCGTTAATTTCAGCTGCAGTTCTCGACCACCTTCATGTAACATAATTAAACAAAAAAATATAATTTCCAAAGACTTGCGAGGAGGAGATACCCAAGCCCTGAAATGCTCAAAGATCTCGACTTGTACTACATGTGTGGTAGGTAAGAGAATGAAGAGTATGTGTGTGTGGGAGGAGCGAGGATAAAAGAAGGATGAGGCAGAAAAGATTCGTGGCCCATTTGTAAGGGTATTGCTCCAACATTCGCCTACTATTGATCAGAAAAAAAGGTAAAATACCGATCGGAGGAGCTGATTATTAGATTTTCCCTCCAGACAGTCAATGAATTCGCCTTAGCCATGTAGCTGATGTGAATACTCTTATACCGTCTGGACTAAAACCTTCCTCCTAGTCAAAGATGCTGTCTTAGTGAAGTGGATGTCTAGCTACTACGTTATCATCACAACTGATTATCAACGCCAATAGACTGATAGATATATCAGAACTACATGCGTTTCAAATTGCAGTATTAGATCAGTTGATGTGAATATACTTTTAGAAACATTTGTTGAATTTTGTTTTTGAGTACACAAATCCTTTAATTACTTATTATTCAAGTCTATTAAAATCTTTCTAACATTATAATTTGATAATTGAGACTGCATTTGGTTGCAAAAATATCCCAAATATCACAAATAATAGATATTAATAGTATAAAAATATTATTCTGAATGTGCAATACAATGGTAGATCTATAGGTTTACAACTCGCAATTAATTTTATATAGGTCTACTTTCTTTTGTATTAATATACTTTTTGATTTCAAAATGTTAGATTTACTCTAATCAACATTTTACTAAGAAGTACAGTTGAGAGACAGGTTATTAACATTCTTTCAGCAGTTATTATGTAGTTAAAAAGTAAAAGAAAACAACATTTAATATCGTATTATTTCCTTATAAAATTTAAAAACTTGTAAAATCTAGTACAGTGTTGTAAACTGAACGTGAGAAGAAGCGTTACTGGCGGGGATTTAACTGAATTGCTTCAAAAGCGCTTAACTTTTCACGTGTATAAAATCTCTCCCAGTGATAAGTCGAAAAAAATACAAGAAAGAGAAAAAGGAATAGGGATATAATCATGCCGTAAAAGACACATCACCGACAAGGGAGCAAAAAGACAAAGAAAAAAGAAAGAGACGGCAAGAAGGAGGGAGAGAAGAATTTTAAATCACCCAGCAGCAGGGAGCATATGAGAATAGATTAATGCAGTCTTCTTGGAACACTGGCTTTCATTGCCTCGAAAAGTTAGAGGGTAAGTATTTTTTATAAAGTTTACCTTCATTCGAGCGGAAAATGGATGGAGGGAGGCAAGAAATGGGGCGTGGCAGGAAATGACGTCCGGAGGGGGAGGTGGGCCCTGGATGCAGTCGGGCCCCCACGCGGCCCCGATATGAAAAAATTAAGTGTCCTCGCGCCCCCTACTTCCGATGCTTGCGCGGCGTCGAGATTAGCCCCGTAAGAATCGATAGCGTGTGGGGAACTGGCCAAGCGGGAAAGACGTTATTCCGAGCGATCGCCTGAAGCTGGAATGAACGGAACTCAAAACGACTTTCTCTGCGTCCTAGCTTGTAGTTTTCTTGAGCCAAGTTCAAGAGTTACAAGCATTGAAACTCTCGTTTTTCAAAAGGCTCAAAGACTTGTTATCAGGCGATTAGTTGACATTATAGTTTCGAACAATTATCTAGAGTTTCAGACTCTACAAATTGATACTATTCGTACTCAACTTTGTAAATATAAATCCATAGCACAAGTTTACACATCCTGTTTTGTTCCTATATTTTATATCTCCTCAAATAGTCTGTTAATGTTTATGACAATAGTTAAAAACAAAATGAAACACACATTAACGATAATAATAAAATTTAGACATTAATTTATTATGAAATTTCGTTGTATGGCGAAAATTTGTAATTGAATGGCTGAACACGATAACGGTATAAGTAACATTTTATAAATTCTGAGTAAAACGTGTGTATTTTAAGCTATATTTCAGTGGCAATGTATTTTCGCGATTTTAATGAACAACTGAAATGCCGTGGTTTTATTAATGAAACAAAGCACTAATGCTTACAGTAATATTGACTCAAAGAGATTTCTCTGAGTTTATAAGTTGTCACCTATACCGTTCTAGTTTTTACTCATTCCGTTTATACAATTAATTGTTAAGGTAAGTATTTTGTCTATCCTTAATGTCGCTCAAAAGCATTATCGATGTATTAAAAATTATTATCCAGATTTAAGCCGTAACGCTCTCGCTTTCCAAAACTCTACCGCAACTGTACGACTATTACACGTATAATATTTCCTCTTTTACGAAAGTATGTTTTATTTTATTTACCGTTTACCAAAAATATTAATGTCAAATACACTTACGTTGCAACACTTTCTAGTAATTTATGCATTGTGACGAGGTTAGCGAAACGAAGATATGATAATTTGATGCAAAGATTGCTGCAGCCATTACGAAAAATAATTCTCCTCGGTGCTGTAGAAATCTGTGCGGAGACACCGTCAAGGTAGAGCCAATCCGGGAGAGCATTTTGGGAAGGCGGAGGCCGAAACGAGTTTCGCATCGGAGACGCTAGGCCGCGCCCCGCTCCGCTCCGCTCCAGCGGCTCCCAACGCAAGTTGTGCAGCGCGCCTGACACTCAGCCCTCAATGAAGACGCGAAACGGAGGCGGAGGCGGTGACGTGGAGGCAGAGATGCAGGCGGGAGGGTGGAGGTGAAAGTGGAGGCGGTGGCGGGTGCCACGGAGGTGGTCGCGGAGGCGTGGGGTGCGGAGGTGGAGGTGGAGGCGGAGGTGGAGGCGGAGGCGGAGGCGGTGGTGGAAGAGGCGAAGGTGGAGGCGGAGGTGGTGGCGGAGACGGTGACGGAGACGGTGACGGAGGCGGAGAAATTGTAGGCGGAGGAATTGGAGGCGAGGACGAAGGCGGAAGAGGAGGTAGAAGTTGCGTGGAGGCGGAGGTAGCGGTGGAGGCGGCAGGGGTAGGTCGCGCCAGTTTTGTTTCTTCACTTTCTTCCTCGCTTCCTCCTCCACCCGCTCCCACCCTCAGCCCACCTGGCGGCCGGCGTCGAGCACTCCGCTTGCTTTACTGCTTTTCCTTCCAGGAACTTGCGCAACTTTTGCGTATCGCGGCCTCTTCTACTGGCGCCTCATTATGCGTCATTCGATGCGTCATTTATCGATGTCCCTTCTCGGCCATCCAAACCGACAATAGTCCGAAAACAACCACTGCTATGCCTCCGCCCATCCATCCGGCCTTTTGCCATCCTCGATTTTTCCACCGGCTTAGGCGACTCTCGCTAACGACTCTATATTGCCTCTCATTGGTAGGTCGTAGTGTTCGAATCCCGACGGTGGTGACAGGTGTGCGACACTAGCTACATGGCTGGGTCGAATTCAATCGCTGTCTGTAGAAGTAGACTAGACGCTGCTTGCTCTCGTAGGTAGGAAATTGTCCACGGGTTTTCAAATCAACACTGAATGAATGGAGGTGAATGGCGGAGCACTATCCTGACAAACGGCCCACGGCCCACGCACGAACTTCCCTTCCTCTTCCACGTTCAATTACTTACATACACTCACACTTACATGCTTTACACTACCATTCATGTTGGAAGACTAGTCCGGAAGCACAGTCTAGCTAAGGCGATGTCTGGCAGGTAGGAGATACCCGGCAGGGAAAAACCCGCAATACATGTAGGTCAGCGCCAGATCTTCCAACCCAGAGGCGGAATGTCACTGTCACATCCCGCGAGAAAACTTACAGAATAATAACCTGAGCAGTCGGAATGCACTCGGAAACACTAATCTACCAAGTGACTTTCCGATCGCCATCCCCTTCACAGTTCATCCCACCTCGCTCTACTGTCCCCTTATTTGCTCTCCGATTCTATCTCTCCGCTTCCTCTTCTCCCCACCACACCGTCATCCGCCTCTCTGCCCTGTCTTATTCCGTCTTCTATCCGTCCTCTTAGCTGCGGTCTTTGGCCCTCTCTTCTGGTCGTCCTCTTCGTCGCCAAACCTCTCTGAACGTCTATTATACTATGTACTACTTTACCCACTCACGAATTTCTCTAACCCATTTAATCAACACTTTCTCCGCACTCTCCGCTTTCACCTCATTCCTCCATTATTGATACTCTGCTCTTTCCACTTTTATCACTTTGGTGAATACATTCAACTTTTATACCAAGTATATTAAGAGACATCAGGCAACCAAGAAGCTTCTTTCATTTTCTTTCAACACGTTCGCTATGCGAAACCCAAACATTGAAGAATTACAAATGTTACTGTTTCTTCTTGGTTAATGATGCTGGTGAAAGGCCCTGATGCCCTCCGTCTTATCCACTCTCTTTACCATCGGCGTCATCGCTAACTCTGCCATGGAAGAGCCGACTCTATTTCCACCATTCCTCTCCTTCCATCCATCGCGTCCGTTCTTCCCTCCACGAGACGAAGTTCCCTGGCGTCGCGTCGCTGCCCTCGCGCCCTTAACCTGTCCTCTTTCGTGTTGCACGTCCCCCCCCCCGCCCCAGATACTTTTGACGCTCGCCGCTGCGCGCTGGCGACCCATCACGGCCAAGTGGACTTCTTGGAACACGAGAAGCAGGTACACAAAGTTCTCTCTTTCGTTATTTGGACGCTACTCCGCTTTCGTAGCCAAGATTGTTACGTGTTTCTTCAAGTGGCTAGTCGTCCGTTGTAAAAAAATAGACGAAGAAGTTTTGTCCATGATGCATTATTGAATTTGTCAAAACATTACTTGTTTCTTGATCAATGTTTTCTTAAAATTTTCATTGTCAATCAGTGTTCGATCTACGGCTGCCAAATCCTACCTATAAGCGATTACTATTAACCGCTGAAATTTAGCATTGAGGGTAACATCTATACATCAGTTTGACAGACTCTCAATAAGGCTATCAACGGACTGGGTTGATCCACGAGAGCGACGTGTGGCATTTCGGCGGTTCATAGCTCAGTCACTTTCAGTCAGCAGACTCTCATCTATTATTTCATGACCACTCCAGTTCGTCCTCTAGCTCCTCCTACTACAGTAGTCTCTTAGTGGTTCCGTTTCCACCGCCCCTGCTGTGCGAGGGCGTTTCTGCTCTACTTAAACCATCACACTTTCTCCTAACATAAGGCCTAAAAGTATTTGTTAATTGCAATTAATATCTTACCTATAATCTTGTGATTTTTGTATTGTGTTGTTTAATGTCGCTACTTATATTGGTTCATCACTTGTGGCGATTTTGTCTTTAGTTTATTCAAATGTCATTCTCGTACACATTTTCAGAATTTATTTAAACCTACCAAATTACCAGAACCTATTATGACATTGGTATACAGTTTTCGACAGAAAATTCAATCGTCCACTTATGTAACATTTGTTTTCAGGTAAATATTTGCTTAAAATAGTGCTTTCATGGATTTGTTCAGAGAGAGATAAATTAATTGTAATATATTTAAATGAAACGTTCAAACAAAGATCGCCTGGAGCAGTAATATAATATGGGCACGCAGTAACAAATATTACATCATGAACGTATCTTTAATAAACGATATAGTGCAATGACAACAACAAAAATTATGAGAATGTGAGGAAGATAATGAGTATAAAGTTTTACATTTCTATTGTTATATGAAGAGTTGAAAGCAAGTGAAAACCTTAAACAATTACAATCTAATGTCAACAAAATATTTTCACATATTGTATAATATTAGTTCTGAAGAAACCATAAGCGATATTTGAGAACATGAGATTCCCCTGCAGACCAATTCATTGATATTAAAATGAGTTTTTCGGAGTCCGGAAAAGGCACGTAACACTATGCAGAGGTATAGAGGGGATTACATCCATTATTAGTATAATGTGAGCTCTGCCCCTCATCATCGCTCGTGTATGAAACCAATCCCTTCTTTTTTACTGTAATATTTCTACAAAGCCTCAACACTACAGTTTTGAAAAAGAGTGTATAAAAATCAATAAAAACAACAAAATGGAAAGTACCACATTGTTTACCCTTTCGTTGGAAAGTGGACTCGGCAAGACGTCGTATCCTCGATCAATTCTGGATCACCTAGCGCTTCGAATAAAAGAGACGTCCGTCACGTTGGGGAGGGAGAAGGACGAGACAGTCGCACGAAAGCGCGGAAGGAGTAGGGCAGTCACCGCTGCGCCGTCGAGTGAAATGTGAAGCGCGCACAGATGAAGAAAGTTTCCGCGAGGTTCCCCTCCTCCTTCCCTCCCTCTCCCTCCTCCCCCAGTAGCCGTCTTCCATCCAGCAACTTGGCTCCCTTGTTAAGTCTGCAAGCTTTCCGCAAACCACGGCTACCCATTCGGTGGCGCGCTTAATGTTGATTTTTGTTCGCAACAAGAAATAATAAAAAAAAGCAAAAAACTTCTGCTCTCGTCCGCCCGGCCGACATCCCGTACGTGACTCGAACTTGCTATTTCATTTCTCGCGCGAAGATTCGGCGCTCGTGGGCCAGTCTGTGCGAGTTGTTCGTCGAGGCAATTATTGTCTGTTCGAACGAGATTTACTGTGCCGCGATCGCGAACACCCGCTGAGTTAAAGATCGATTTATTTTATTTATTTGTTCGAGAAGCCACTCTTCGCTTAACTTGGCGACGTGTGATTGAATTGGGTATCGTGCTTTCGGGTGAATCTTAAAGACGTTATCTTTCACCCAGGCACGAGTTGCAGAAAGATTCGCTAAGTTGGTGCAATTACTAGACACTCTGGGAACGAGGATTGGATTGGATGAAACTTGGATTGCACTTTTATCGCTATGTGAACAACTCTATCATACCTTAGTTGCTGCGAGCGTAGCGTTCTCCTCAGGATTCTGAAAAGAAGAGAAAATCATATAACTTAAAAAAACATATCTTCCATGCTAGCATTTAATATCATAATGGATCAAACAATACATTCATTAAAAATATCATTTTTATTGCCATGAAAACATATATTTATAAGTAGCACAAGTTGACAACGATCTTGTTCAGTAAAGTTATAGATTTTTTACAATTTAATATAGCTAACAGTAAAAAAATATGAAATTTATTTACGAAATTAAAAAAAATAATTCGCAGTTATTTTCATTAATTGGTAATCAGTATTTTTCCAAACATATTGTCTCTTGAATTACAGAGGTGTATAAACGAAAAATCAAATAATGCTTCTATTTTTTCGTAAGATTACCTGTGTCCATACGCCCATTTTTTCGAAAACCGATCAAAGCATTCAATGTTCTGAAACGCTGTTTACAAATGATATGTTATTATAGCACAAACATTTGAACGCGCAACACCGTTTTCGTTCCAGAATCTTCGACCGAGCGCTCCGAAACACATCATAAATTTCACCCCAATAATCTCGATGGCGTATCTGGGCCAACTGGGTACTTCAAAAGGAATATGAAATATCCCTCCGTCGGTTCACAGCGCGCATCCCACGAACCCGAAAGCCACTTCCTTGATCCGACAACGGCGTCACGCAACGCTTCACCATCTCATTACTGCGTCCGCCTGCGCGGCCAGCCCAGGCCCGCCCCTCCGCCATCCACCCGCTATATTCTCCCCATTCACCCCATCCACTCGTCGGTTCTCCACAATCCACCCGCCCTATCAACCCGCCGCCCCTCCACCCCATTCACCTGTCGCCTCTCCACGATTTACACGCCCCATCCACCCCATTCACCCGTCGGTTCTCCACCAATCCCACACGCTCCACCTACCCATCCACCCATCGCCCTCCACCCCATCCACCCGCCCCCTCCATCATCCACCCGCGGCCCCTCCACCTTCCATCCGACGCCAACCCACCCACCACCTCTTCACCATGCTCCCACCGCCTCGTCACCTGGCACCCGCCCCGTTCAGCCATCCTCCTGCCGCCCCTCCACTATCAACCCGCTCTTATCACCCTATCTTACCGCTTCCTCTTCACCCACCATTCCGCCCCTCCTCCCGTCGCTCCTCCACCATCCACCCGCCGCACCGCGACTCTCCCCCGCCCCAACCACTCCTCACACGCTACGCTTCACCATCCTCCCCCGCCGCTATTGTCCTGTTAACCTCCAACCCCTACCCATCAACCTCACCATACCAACTGCTCCGCTCTGCCAGCCAAGCACCGTCCATCCACTCTCCACGCGCCACACCACCTCTATCAACCCGCTGCGCCGCTCTGGGCGGTTTCACCACGGCCCGCTCTCCCTGCCTCCTTACCATTTTCCAACTGAATTCTCCGCTCACCACGCCCGGCCCTCCCCGTTCCACCATCCCATCCCCACACCGCACTAACCATTTCCTCCCCCGCTCCTCGGATCATTCCGACCACCACCCCCACCCTTCGCTTGCCCTCCCCCCAGCCGGTCCGTGTCGCAACGTACTGCCCCGGGCCACCTTTGTCCATTCTCGTTCCGTTCCACCTTTTACCACTCCCCCCGCCTAATCCATCGCGGTCAGTCTCGCGCCGTACTGCTCGCCTACATGTTCCTCCCCTAACCAAGTCGTTTCGACCGGCTAACTTCGTCTCGCCCCTCAATTCCTTCCCCGACATTTTTTTCCTCCACACGTTGCTCCATCTCGTTTGACGTCCTCTGCTTCGATCCTTCTGCCTCCCCACCCCGCTCTGTCGACGTGCCCTTCTCTGTCCCAGCTAGTTCCGCCCGTCCCCGTCCCGACCTGCACAAATGACCCGCTCCCCTCCGTCTCGACACCCCCCCCCCATCATGTCTCAGGCCCCTCCGTTTCTCTTCGTCCCACCCTGCGGGTTTCCATGCTCTTTCGCCTATCCCCGCGCGGTCATACGCTGCACATCTACTGCGTTTCTCTTCGTCTTCAATCTTCAAACACGTTGACATGTCAAGTTTCCGCCAATCCTCTACTTTTTGATTTAAAACGTCCGCTTCACTTAATATTTTTGTACATATTTACTATGAGATATAACTTAAATGTCTTCCAGCATTTTTAGGAACTCACAATAAACGTAATTTCCAATCAATGCTATACTTACTGTTGTTGAATTGTCAAACATTTAATATTTACAAAACTGTCAAAAGCACTGGTTGGCGAATAAGATAGACATGTAAGTATATATTTTAAAAAATTAGAAATATCTGGTCGTGAGGTAAAATTTTTAAGTCTATATATAAACCTCCCTGCTTAAAAACATTTATCCTGCGGCCTCAGAAATATTGCTACAAAGATCTAGTTTGTCATGAATACGCTTATTCCGTCAATTGCCATAAACTACTGGGTTGTCTTCAAACAATATCTTTCTAAAGTAAAACAATATTGGGAGTAAACTGGTTATTCATCAATAAAAATAATTCTTTGCATCAAATTATGAATGTAATAACGAGATGAAGACCGAATGGCTTGTCATTATCTTCGATAATCTAAGCCAAGAATTGCGTAACTACATTTTTCATGTATTGCATTTGTTTCTTCTCAACAATAACCGCCCGATCACGATTCCAATATACAGATAGCATTCTTGCATGCCGAACATCATCCTATTTTAACAGCTCCTCAAAATCATGGCGATCCGCCTTGCAGCGATGAACTGCTCGCATTGTACCTCTGGAAAATGCCGATTAAATTCCTGATCCCTACATGGGGACGTTTTGACGGACATTGAGATCAACCCGCTCGTTGTGAAGTTTATCCCAGGCCCCGGCGCCAATCCGGTCCTCTCGTGAGTAGCTGCCACTCAACCGCCAACGCGTCCTTTAATCCCGCCCACTCGGGCCTTGTCGCCTTCGTCCTTAATGCAACGCGCCGCTCCTCCAGCCCACGCGACCTTCGGGACGCGACCCGCGCAAGACGCCCACTCGCTCACGGGGCGCGCGCGCGTCGCCCGCGTGAGCAATCCCATTATACATTTACGGGGATGCAAATGGGAAATTCAATTTCCAAGTTACGCCAGATTTACATACCCTGCCTTATGTTTGGTTCGGAATTAATGTAACAGAAAAAATGATTAAAAGAGCAGAAAGAAAAATGCTAATGTGAAGAAGTACAAAATTGTGATTGGTATAACAGTTTTTAATTCCTATAAATATTTGAATGGAAAATTGCATTTCTCAATTTTTGCATGAATTTATTATCACTATTATTTTGTATCTTGTGAACTATGTATGTGAGCATGAAATAATAATAATAATAATAATAATAATAATAATAATAATAATAATAATAATAATATATTTACTCTTCAATCATAGTTTTTAGAATTGTATTTCGAAAACGTTTGAGATTTTTTCGTTCATCCTCTACTCAAATGAACCGTTCTGTCACTAAGCAAGCAATTAATAATAGAAATTAGCTTATCCGCCTGATTTCTATTAAATACAAAATAGACAGATGTGAAATGCAAAAACAACAAAATATTATCAGCCATTTTGTTGGTCCGTGTAATGATCTCCATTGTTGAATCTTATAGTGCCATTTAAGAAGTAGTCCTAGATCATCTGCTTATTAGAATGGAAATCTGTCATTTGAAATTCCAAATGACTCATACGAATGCGACCCACATGTTGCGCATTTGGATAGTCGTTATCGGAAATGATTACAAATAAACTACGGTATCTTCTTGAAACATCAGTTCACGCAAAGGGGCAAAATCGGCATACATGACAATTAAAAACTAAATTTATCTTTTTCTAAAATAATGCAAGTAAAGAATTTTAGAATCTAAAAGCGTCCACGTTCCTTACTTTATATGCACCAGAAAACAATATATTATAATTCATACTCTTCCTTTTAAGATATAAAATTAGGTCTAAAAGTTTGTATTTATTTGTGGAAATAGTTTTTTCGCCACAGATTTGAACCAGTCCATAAAACGTAAAGGTACTAATAATGCTAAAATATACATTAAAGGCATAAAATACAAAATCTTCAAATAACGAAATCAAAATGTACCGAAGAGCAAGGAAAGAAGAGGCCAGTCGCGACCACGTACGTCGACGAGTGAAACTGAAGGTAATATAGCAAAAAGTATCCTTCATGACCTGGAAGATAATGCTATACACAATAATGAACTTGCAGAAAATGGTCGTGATATCACAGCAATAATGAGAGTGCGCAAAATGTTTTATCCTCAAGATGGGTTAAAATTCAGCATCCACTGCAGTGTTTTTTATTTTACTTCAGTTCATTCAGATTATTTTAACTGGTCTTAATTTGACTTGAAGAGATGCTAAAATGCAAAACATTGGTAAATAACTGCCTGGGTTTGAAAATACTCTCATTATTCATTTTGAAACAATTAAAATACTTGCAATCAATGTAAAAACTAAGCGGAGGTCAATGGAGAGGGTAATTAATGTGTAGGTCAATCAATGAAGAGGCTAATCGTTCAGATATTGGCAGTGCAATTCATACAAGAGTATGATACTTATCTGTCTGTAAGAGATCCTGAATCTCTCAAGTTACGCCATATGATTGACATGCGTAAACCAAGTTTGCGTCAATTGTTTGAAATTATACACAACGTACGATTATTAAAAATATTTTTCCATTAATATCCATTCAAATCAGCAACTTTTATATCCCTTTTAGAATTCAAAACTTCGGGCCATATTACAATTGAATACGTGTTTTTTCGTTCTCCACCGTATTGTTTACAGTTACTAAATTGCTTTCTTCCATTCCCATAAACCCATGTTCTTGCTGCATTCCATTTCTGTCATTTTCACCACATTCCATACCATCCTCATCCCGGACGCTGCTTGTATTTCCCTCATTTCCTCAAACGTTCCCCTGCCCCCGCCGAAGCGGCTGTCTGCCACTTGCGTTATCGCGATCACCCCCTCCCACGCCCACCGGGTTGCGAGCACAGGCATCGACCGCGCAGGCAGCGCGGGGTGATGTATGGACAACGGAGCGACCGACGCGCGCCGGCATCGGAAATAGGACGTCCAGCGGGGAAGCGACTAAATCCGACGCCGCGCCGCCCGAGCCCTCTGTGAATCGCACCATATCATAACCCACTTCCCCGACGCGCGCACCCCCGCCCGCATCGCTTCCCGTCGCTGCTACACTCCTGCCTCGCGCCGCGCACATCGGCTCGCCCGCCCCCGCCAAACACTATAGCCCGCCCCGCTGCCCGTTCAGGCTCTTGCCATTTGCCCGCCTCCACCCGCCCCCACCTCTTGCTACTTTCGCAGCCCCCGTCGTCATTCATTTACCTAGCCCTCTCGCCACCCGGATATTTACGCGCTTGTCAGTCCGGCCGCTCCACTCTCACTCTCGACTCTCACTCCACTCCTCCACCCACCATCTCCCACACCCACTCTCCCACTACCCACTCTCCCACACCCTCTCCCACACCCACTCTCCCACACCCCCATCTCCCACACCAGTCTCTCCACACCCACTCTCCCACACCCTCTCTCCACCCCACTGCTCCCACACCGACTCCGCACACAGCTCTCGCCACTCCCTCTTCCTCACAGGCCCCACACCGTTCTTCTCACTGTCCTCACTCCCAACACTCTCCCCTCTCCCACCCCACTCTCCCACTCCCACTCTCCACTCCCACTCTCCACTCCCCACTCTCCACTCCTCCACTCTCCTCCAACCTCACTCTCCCTACTCTCGCCTCACTCTCCCACTCTCCACTCCCACTCTCCCACTGCCCCACTTCCACTCCCCCACTCCCACTTCTCCCCTCCCCTCTCACACTCCCACGCGTCCCCACTCCTCCTCAGCCCCACTCCCCACTTACACTCCCACACTCCCCACTCTCCTCTTTCCCAATCCCCCACTCTGCCACTCTCCTCCACTCTTCCTCCCACTCTTCGGCTCTCATACCTCCCACCTCCACACCTCACACAATCCCTGGGCCCGATCGCCTCTCCCTTCACACTTTTACGTGCTGGTGTGGTTGCACGGTGGCTTGCGATCTCTTCTCAGTGGATGCCCTATCCAATCAATTCCTCACTGTGATATACCATTTCAAAACACCCATA
Organism: Gryllus bimaculatus; assembly: GCA_017312745.1. NCBI lineage: Eukaryota > Metazoa > Arthropoda > Insecta > Orthoptera > Gryllidae > Gryllus > Gryllus bimaculatus. The sequence goes on from BOPP01000046.1 coordinate 2,258,229, forward strand.
AAGTTTCATTTTACAGTTGCGCTATCTTATCCCCCAATAGTCTTAATTCAGGTATGTTCGCAGCTCAGCCTCCGCTCCGTTTGGCCGATTGTCAGGTTCGCGTCGTTCACGAAATTGTCTTCAACACATCAGACGCAACCACCACACACGGCGCGCGCACAAACACATCGCACGTCCTCACTTAACTCGTGTCCTTCGGTCAGAACCGCATTCCCCCCCCCACCGGGAAAATCCTTCCTGCGAGCCAAACGAGTCCCACCCTGCTGCCACATGAGAATTGCCTCACATACCCACCCACACTTTACACGACTTGGGCCCCATTATCCGTCCTTCCTGCTCCCCACCCGCCCGCATGCCCCTCTCGTCTTGCTCTGGCACGGGCTCGTGAGTGGTTGACGGTCCGACGTCGTCCGCTCGTCCCAGCCCGCCCCCAGCGCACCGCGTCAGCCTGCTCGTTCCACCCCCGCGGCACCCGGCCCGCATCCGCAGGTCCGTCTGTCCAGTCAAAGCCCCGCGCGGGTTCGTATCCCGGGGGTCCAAACCAAACGGGAGGTTTCCGCGCGCGGCCCTGCAGCCAGTACATATAACGAGCGGGTCATCGTCCAGCGCTTGGTCGCAGGAGCACAGGCGATTGAGCCAAGGCGGCGGCGCGGAGGGTTGGCGGAAGGAGGCAGGGAGGGGAGCGCGGTCCTCGGGGCGGGCGGAATGGAGGGGCCTCCTCCAGGGTTGACCGCGTGCGGGCGCAAACAGGGACAAGGGGATCGGGAAAATTGTGTGGTTTCTCAGTCGCGAGCTGTCGAAAACACGGTTGGGGTTAAACGAAACAGGTTGATCTCCAGACCAGTAAGGTGCACGGTTAGGTGTGATTGCATAGAATTCAAAAAAAGAAGCATCTGGCTGAAAAAATTAAATTTAAGTGTTGAAGCTAATTATAGTCCTTTTCTGTTTCGTTTCTTGTTGGATCTTAATATGAAATATATGCGAAACAGTCACGATGACAAACTCCAAGTTGAGTAAATAAATTTTTACACAACTGTAACAAATGCTCTAGTGATGAATCATAGCCAAGATCCAAAAGATTATAGTCGTAGCACAAGCACTATAACGTCAGGAGGTGATATGGTCAGTGGTAAGTTTTGGGGGAGACCAGCGTGAAGACGAGACCACAGTACGGTGCAACAACATTTTAAGTGGTGGTGATTACAGAGAATCCAACAAAAAGTAATTTGCGTGAAAACAATTTCTATATAGCTGTTTGAATCTTATTCAATACAGTCATTTTCTGTTTCTCTTTTTGTTGGGTTCATAATATGTAATAATTGAAAATATCTACTAAATAGTCACGATGGCAACTCGACGTGAGAAATAATTTATAACACGTGCGGGCGGGTGGGCGACGGGAGGGAGGCGTGGGCTGGTCGGTTGAGTGGGCGAGTGGCGCGTTCGGGAGTGGCTTCGGACAGTGGGACGTTGGTGGACAGAGTGGCGTTCGGGTGAGTGGGCGTTCGGACGAGTGGGCGAGTAAGCAAGTACAGTGAGCGGGCGGGCGGGCGGGCGGGCCGGCGGGCGGGCGGGCGGGCGGGCGGCGCGGGCGGGCGGGCGGGCGGGCGGATGGGGTAGGGTGGGGGGGCGGGACGAGCTGTGGGGCGGGCGTGACGGGGTTGGGGGCGGGGCGGGGCCGATTGGGGCGGGCCTGTGGGGCGAGGTGGGGCCGGCGGGGCGGGGGCGGGGCGGGGCGGGGGGGGCGGGGGCGGGGCGGCGGGCGGGGCGGGGCGGGGAAGGAGGGGGGGCGGGGCAAGGAGGGCGGGGTGGGAGGGACGGGACGGGGCGGGGCGGGGCGGGGCGGAGAGGGGCGGGAGGGGGCGGGTCAGAAGCGGGTGGCGGAGGGCGGGGCGGGCGAGGCGCGCTTTGAACGGGCCGGCGCGGGGCCGTGCATCGCATGGCATCGGCCTCATTGCGACGCCCTGCGCACAAGAGCGCGCGCACTCGCACAGCCGCACGGCCGCGCCGCCGATAAGCCTCGTGGCCAATGGTCGCGCCGCGCGCGGAGAATAGCGTTATTCTGCGAAGAAGGATACAGCGCCCGAAATGATTGCTTGGCAGGCGCTGGGGCTATACACGCGGGCGCGGAGTGGATGCGAACTGAATGTGCAAAGGCTCATGCCTTTGAATGCGATAATCTGCAATGGTGGCACGAGTGGATTTGCATGATACGGTGATTGCAGTGATGCCGAGTCTGGGTGATGATTAATAAAGAATATGGATTTTGATTTACACAAGTTTTAACGTTGATAATTTAATGGGTAAACCCCAGAACGGTGGAAGTAACATTTTATAAATTCTGAGAAAAATGTGTTTTTATTGGGCTATATTTGAGTGCCATTGTAATATAATGGTTTTAATTAACACTGAAATTCCATGGTTTTCATGATGACACAAAGCACAACGATTTTGTAGTGATATGGAATTAAATAAACAGTTTTTGTCGAATTTATAAAATGTAATTTTTACGGTTCTTGTTTTCACCCATTCAATTTAAGGAAGATTTTTCGTTACTTTCATTTTAGTGCTAAATACATTTTTATTGGTGTGAAAAATAAATTAAGGAACTTATTTCTTTCTACTGTGACCCACAACAAAAATTATTTATTTATGTATAACACAAGTCCACAGTAATTATCTCTGCTCTATAAATCTAGTAGATGTGTTCAAAAATATGATTATTCAAAGCATCCTCTCTCCTAACTAGATAGGAAAATATATTGCACTCAAAAACACTTTTTTGGAGTCTTATGTTCACAAATGTTCATTATTTTCATTTAAAAATAGCGTTTGAATTTATTTAGCTTAGATTTTAGTTTGAATTATGAGCTCCAATACTGTTAGATACTGTTACATAATGCTCCGCATAAATACTGAAAGACTTAGAAATGCTGAAAATATGTTTTTGCTGTGATGCTAGCCAACACAAAAAATGTGTCAAATGGAAGTTATTAGAAAAAGGTTATTCTGATGGTGCAAGTTTTCGATCTTGCGTGTTCGGAGGGTTGCATATTTCGAGCTCATTTCCCGAAATTTAATATTCTTAAGTTTTAATATACCTTTGTTCAACTTACGTTGTCAATACTAAAAAAAATGAGTATTCATAATATCATTTGAATTTATTGAAACATTTTTTCTAATTACTTTGGTATTATTATTATTATTATTATTATTATTATTATTATTATTATTATTATTATTATTATTATCATTATTATTATCATGCGTAGCACTTCATTTATTAAAAACATGGTGAAAATAATCACATTAACAGAAATATTCATATTTACAAAAAACATTCAACATTTTCAAAATAGTTATTTCTGTGTTATTATGAGTGATACATATGTGTTCAGTAAAATCTTCATTATTTCAATAGATTCAGAGAAATGTTTTGTAACACTTAATAACGCTAGGATACGGCACACTGAAACATTTTAAATAGTAGCACCCTTTTTACACTTCTTCGTCCAAGAAAATATGAGGAAACTAGTATATATATACATATATATATATATATATATATATATATATATATATATATATATATATATATATTATATACACTGCAAAACGCATTTGTTCAGGTTTTCACAGAAAAATACATGTTTGTGACTTCTTAATATTAAAAAATGTGTTTATTTTTTGTATAATAGTCTATACATACGAAGAACGGAATATATACATACGAAGTATAAAATTATGTAACGTTTCAAAAAATCATTGTCAAAATTCGACATACAATACGTGTTTTAATGGTCAATTTTACCCTCGGAAACGTTTGTTCCTTACAACGTTCATCCGTTTGACAGTGAACAAAATTAAAGCCTAAATGGAATATAGAAGTTCCCCACAAGAAATATTTTCGACAACTTGCAACGTTATATTGCACAAATAATGTAAATAATACAACAAATTACGTGCTGATGCATCACCACTAGTTTTCTTTTTGATACTGCTTTTATGTAGAAATTTTCTTTAATTATATGCTTAAATTGCATTTGTAAATAATAGTTACAAAATGTTGAGGTCTCAAAGAAATTAGATTTGAGTATGATACAAACCTTGAAACATTACAAATTCGTAAATATTAGTGAAGAATATATGTAAAACATGTTTTCAATATTTTAAAACGTTTGTCTTAAAATTGTGTAAATCAATCTTACAAAACAACAAAATCTTGCCTGAATGTGAGGAATATTATTCAACGCTCATATTCGAATTCGAATACATTTTTCAATTGGTGTACACTGTTGTAAAAACGCGAAATTGTAGTTAAATAATTCGGTATTATATAAACAGATTCAGAATGTAAATTTTTTATATCAACTATTTTTTCCTTGATTGATCAAACCAATTTCTCTTCGAGAAAAATAAGAGGAAGGAGAGCAAAAACGTCAATTTAGAACTTCAAACGGAATATATTTCTTTTGATCCATACGTAAAAAATTAGAATTTAATGTCCTCAACCCACCGTTCAAATAATTTCAGAATGAAATCAAATATCAAAGATAACATTTGAGTACAATTGCTCAACCAGAATTCCGTTACGAGAAGTGAAAATAAATATTGTCTTTGAGATTCGTTTATCAAGATAAAACCAATGGTCATCATTGTGAAAATCAATGAATCGAACTTCTCTTGTTTCTTTTATATCTCATAAGGCATTAAATACCTCTCATTTACGCAGTCTCATGTAATTTTTGGAAAAGATGGTGATTAAAATACAAACAAACGGTTGAAAAGCTGCATTCAAATTTAATACAATTTTGTCATTTATTTCATTATGTACTTAAAAATATTATTTGCTTGCTTGATTAGCGCAGCAATTAATAATCACAGCAACAATTGAGTAACAACGTTAGCTCTACTATTCATGAAAATGGTTGACCCTTATTTATTAAATGTTTTAAAATTGTGTTGTCCCCAACCGAAAAGGACCTGAAGAATTTCACAAAATGTATTGCTTTTAGAAAACAAAGATTACTGAATTGATGTTTGTAAACTTTCCCCTCACGCTAACATTTTCTTTTAAACTCAAGAAAACTCATTGGGAGTAATACAGGAGTAATATTAGTTGCTCTTTCTCTTCAATTTTTGTGTTTCTATGTACAATAATATTTTTGTGTGAATGCAACGTAACTTTAAATTAAATTCATGTACAAAACACACAATGTAAAAAAAAATACTTTTTCGTAAACATCTAAAGAAGTGGACATTGTATAAATGTATCTGTAATCTGTAATCTGTAATCTGTAATTGTATAATCGTGGCATCTATTTGGGGACGCTTGGCAGGATTAGTCTCGCCACAGGAAGTAGGGTTTTTCCGTAAAGGGAAGAACGCGGAGACGGGAGACACAAGGCTTTGGGTGTCTTCCGGCTTATAGAAGCTTTTCACTGTTATAACAAGCGAGGGGGTGGCGTGACGTAGGAGGTCACGTGGGCCTCGCCTATATAACAGAGTGTACGGAGCCAGTAGGCAGGTTCTGGAGACGGTGGGAGAACCTCGTGCGTGTGCACAAAACTTGGCGCCAAGACGGTGCATATGCGAGCCAGGCTCGCGAGGCTGGAGTCATTAGTTGACGAAGCCTGCGGACTTTATGTCCTTGGGTGACTGCGGTCACGGGGGAGCGATGCTGTGTGCGTGCTCCGAGGTGAAGAGTGGTTGAGTGCCACGATTCACGCCGATTCTCAATCGGATAAGATCGCTCCTGCGATCGAGGCAAACCAGCCGTTGGTGCGCCAGAACGGACTTTGTGTCCCAGCGTGACATCCGGTCACGGAAGCTAGGCTTTGTGCGCGCTTCAAAAGTAGGAGTAGGACTAGGCGAATGCCACAATCAAAACCATCTTCAATCGGGTTTTGGATCGCTCCCGCGATCAGGGGATAGTAGGTCTATCAGAGCTAGGGTTTAAGTAGATTATTAAGTGTATATATTTGTTTTGTTTTCTTGTTAATAAATATATTGTTATACGAAAGCTCTGTGTCTGTGGTCGCTGTGAGTATCCATGACGTCACAATATTAAGATTAGACTAAAAATATATATAATTTCTCGAACAACGGACAGTATTCAAAACTTACTTCATTTTTTCAGAGAAAAAAAATACTCGTAAAATGATTACCTTTTTTTTAAAAAGTAAGTAAAGGATTCGTTCAAGAGAACGCAGCCATTATGAAACAATTGATTGTCAGTTTACTCTGCGAACGTACTTCGCTTTTCAGAGACAAAAACTTATCGAAACACTTAACCCTTTTTTTGTAATGTAAGTAAAAGTGAACGCAGTCATTGTGAAATAATTGGCCGTCGGTTCACTCTGCTTACTTACTTCGCGCCTCAGAGACCAAAAAACTACTCGTAAAATGATAACACTTTTTTTAAAATATAAATAAAGGATTCGTTCACGTGATCGCAGCTATAGTGAAACAATTAGCCGTCGGTTCACTCTGCGTACGTACTTCACTTTTCAGAAACAAAAAAGCTACTAAAATATTAACACATTTTTTCAAGTAAGTAAAAGATTTGTTCAAGTGAACGCAGCCATTTTCAAATAATTGGCCGTCGGTTCACTCTGCGTTTCACTTTTATTTTTAGCTGCGCAGGCGCCGTCCAGAAGTAAAATATATTTAATTTCTCGTACAATGGATATAATTCAAAACTTACTTTGCATTTCAGAGACATAAAAACACTCGTGAAATGATAACACTTTTTTTACAATGTAAGTAAAGGATTCGTTCAAGCCATTGTGAAATAATTGGCCGTCGGTTCACTCTGCGTTTCACTTCATTTGCGCCAGAGCTGCGCGGGTGCCGTCCAGAAGTGGTCACGCGGAGGTGGTCTACAGCGCGGCCGTGCGGAGAGGCCCGGGACCCGAAGCGAAGAGTTAATGAATGAATCGAATCGCCCTGGGATTCTGTGCGGACGTCCCTCGCGCCATGCTCAACAAACAATTGCCGACCGCGCCGCGCCGTGCGCTGGACAGGCGGGCGCGTTATATACGTCGTCAAAACTGGCGCTGCTGTCGTTTTCCTCGCCACCCCTTTGCTGTCCGTCAATGTCCTTGTTTTTAGGTTCACTTATGCAAACGGTCGTTTCAGTGGGCGAGAATATGGTTTTTAAAAGGCCAAATTATTTGTTTCGTTTGTCTGAAAATGTTTTTCAGACACAAGATAGAGAAGGATGGAGATTCTAAGACACGTTTTTTAAGTCGCAGTTCATTAACTTGAATATTGGGGATTTGAAAACATCAATCTACATCGTTGCATCCAAGAGAACTTATTGAGTAAGAACACGTAAATCTAGTGCCTCTCTCAAGAGGATTTTATTTGCTTCTCACGTTCTTGTTATAGTAAGGATCTATTGTGTTCGTCCAAATAAATTGGAATTTCTAAATTACGTTAAAGTTTAATCTTCTGTACAAGTATTACCTTCTTTAATTTTTTAAAATTAAAACTTATCTGTTTATAGCTTGCTGTAATGGGGTGTATTTGAAGAGTAAAATTATTCCACCCACTATCCATTAGTTGATATAACCGTTACCACAACTGGCAAAATTTATGATGTTAAAAAAAATAACCCTCTAAAAGTCGCATCTCATTTTATGAAATAAGAAGTCTCCTGTTAATGCTGTACTCATCGTGTAAAATTAGGGGAATGTACATAGTGGAACATTTAAATCTATTTGAAAAACGGAACATCAAAACAAATTATATATCAAAAGATATTCAATTTATTTTGCAAAACATCGTTTCGAGGTTTTCGCATGCAAAATTGAACCTGTGTGCTTGACTGTTTAATGTATATGTGTTCTAATTCATTAGACAAATATGTTAATGTTATCTTTGTCAAATCTCACACAAATGATCGAAAACACAAGAAAAAGACAGTAATAAAACATCTCAAAGTTTAAACATAAATATTTTGTACCTTGTCACAGTGGTATTCACAGCACTCATGAAATAATGAAAAATACTACATATATACATTTGAATAAATAATTGATTGCATGTTAAATAAAAAATGTTTTTTGTAAACTCGATGTTTTTAGATCGTTAAAAATGATCAGCATCCAAACAATCGAGTTTTTCTGACGTGACGCGCCACTCCGAAAACATGAAAAGGTATTCATAGCAGTATGTAAATGGAATTCATGGCATGTGTAAAAAACGAATATAATTCATTGAGTTTTTCATCCATAATATTAATATAAAATGAATATTATATATTCATCCTTTTTTCAAATTCTCAGAAATTCTAAAAGCGTTTCAAATCTTCCGTCCGACAATACAAAGTATTACCACATCATACTACATTTTATCTTTGTTATTGATTTTTCGGAAAGAAAGTCTGAGTTCAAAATGTAAAAACAGTTAGGTGGAAATCAAATGCATTGGATAAAGTGTGACCAATTTCGAATGAACAAAACATTCAAATAGAACATGAAACAATTCCACACGAGTAATTTTGTATTCACGTTCAACAGGCATTTATCTCATATATTAATCATCCGATCATCATTTTTCTGCGACACTAAATATCCACGCACTGTGTGTCCATCACGGCGGTGAACCCGGTCGACAAGTATCCGTCAGGCTGCTCCCGTCTCAAGGAACCTGTCAGCGCAGGTCGACAGCGCGCGGGAGGTAGAGCGGGTGGGCGGGTGAGTGGGTGAGCGGGTGAGAGGGTGAGCGAATGAGCGAATGAGCGGGTGAGCGGGTGGGAGGGTGAGCGGGTGAGCGGGTGAGCGGGTGAGCGGGTGAGCGGGTGAGTGGGTGAGCGGGTAAGTGGGTGAGCGGGTAAGTGGGTGAGCGGGTGAGCGGGTGAGCGGGTGAGCGGATGAGCAAGCGAGTGGAGGTGATTTCGCTCATCCGCCGCCTCCGCAGATGCAACGGGGTCTTTTTTACCGCTGGCGCGCGTGGCAGCCTGTGGCAAGCAGTCACCTGGGAGCGTGTGATGTAGGCGAAACGATTGCGTTCATCAACGCAAGTGCTTCCGGCAGAAACAAAAACAAACGAATTCAACAAGACAGGGCGGGGTGAATTTGAGGAGAAATGAGCACAGGAGGAAAATGGGTGCCACCGAGTAATATCGCAATATCGTCTGTGCTTGACAGTCGTGCCTATGTGAGTAGGGTTCCAGACCTGTCGGTGACGGGATTTGGATATCAATTGCATGTATGTATGTACTTGGTGCGACAGCCCGTGAACGGGCCCGTGAACCGACGACGTCGCTGCCTCGCGGCCATGGGTTAAGGGGGCGATTCTGGTTAGCACGTCGACATCCCCACGCCGTATTCCTGTCTTCCTAACTTGAGAAGTGAATTTTCTCATCGTCACACAGCAGCATAAACTGGGACATTGCAAGGAAAACGCAACTATAATCTTGCCTCACCCGGAATGAAACTTGGGACCGCATAGTGGAAAGCGGGCATGCAAACCAACAGCTAGCCTAGAGGCACCCAACTGCATAGTTGGGTCGAATACAGAAGCTCCCGGGAGAATTTAGCGTCCGGATGCTCGACGCAACACCTTCCTTTGTTTCTGCCATCAATACCAGGCGGAAGGTGGAACAGTATGAATGGATCACAGACGGCGAGCTATCTGATCTCCATTTTTATTGTTATCTCTTTTCCTCTTTCATATACTCTTATACGAAATATTGCTAGTGCTAAATGCACTGAATAACATTACATAAACACCATATTGATGTATTATTTTGTTGTTGTTTAAAAAATAGACAAGTATATTTGTTGATATATCACTCACGTTATTAAGATCTACGTTACGAGAGTTTCAAATACTCTATTGCATTTGAGAGTCGAAGTGCTAAAAAGATTTCTTACGAATTATCTTGAAAACGCAAACATTTTCGGGACGTTTTCAAAAGTTTCAAAAAAATAGCTCAATTGTTTTTTATTAGAGTTTTCTTGGATAGTACGAAGGACGTTTCAGCGAGAGATGCTGATCGCATTGTAGTTAAAAACTAATTTTTCGAAAATTTCAAAAATTCAATTTTTTTGTCTTCCTTCAACTACGATTATAAAGGTTGACATTCCTGCCCTTAATACATTCTGTTCCTTAAATAAGGGCCCTTGAAAATAAGGGCTGCTATAACACCACTGGTTCTTAAAAATGCCTGGAAGGAACGAGACGTGAGACGAGATAGGGGCGCATTAGCTCATGATTCGCCACTCCAATGTCACACCCAAATCGCGCTTAAAAAGGGATCTTGCGCTAAAAAAATCTTGACCGCCGTGACCCACGATGGGGAATTTCGCTCACGTACGTCCGAAATTTACGATTGCCATTTTCATGCGGATGAAAAATACTCTCGTAAACGTTCTCATAATGAACCCCCTGGACACTCGCTGTAGCGAGGAAGTTATTCACTCGTTGAAATACGGTGGGAGAACTCTGTGGAAACTGACTGTATTTTAGTTTCACATAATGTTTCTCCGAGGAGACGAAAAATAGTTCATACTTTACGTCTAATTTTCGTAGTAGAGTCAGTCTCTTTTATTTCAAGGTAAAATCCACTGGAACACTGATAATTATTATAACTGTGTGTCATTTATGTTTTGACACTAGATGTATTGCATTCTTATTTATTCAGTTAAATGGTATTTAAATAATTCCGTTACTCGAAGTTAACAATATGTAAATTCATAATTGTTATATAAAAGTTACAAATAGTTACGTATGGAAAATGCGATAAGAAAGGTTGTATGAGAACAATAATTATAACATTTTTAGAATAACGGAGATTCTAATGCTAAAAATTATCACCTCAAACGACTCAAAACAGCCAGGCATATTCTCAAATACTTTCAGAGCGAATAAAAAGCAAGGCACGGAAAAAGCATAAAAATGTAAACTGAGGAAGTTGTGATACCAAAACATAAGAGTATTGTACAAGAATACCAAGACTCGCAACATGGATTGCCAATAAAAAAGTTTAAAGAAAGATTGGAGAAAAATTAGATATTTGAGACACAGAACATTGGAAAAAACTTTCTTTGCTGGGTCTTACGACTTTTAAAAAGAATTGGGAAACAATACGATGCCTCCACAAGCGGGACCTATAAAGCGATATTTTGATTTTAAATTTAAATTAGCCTCGTATTTGAATTATCCACATATTTGAATGATAGTGAATTAGCAATCTCGCACGTAGTAAACCATATATATATATATATATATATATA